>VDFB02270651.1:260331327-260710629 GCA_007258455.2 Sequoia sempervirens
AGGAGCCACTCTCCCTAGAGACCCATCAAAACAAGGGGGTTGTACCATGCCAATCATAATCATCAAAGTATGACAAGAAAAGCAACACACGAGGCATAAACCATCTCGCAAGTAAAAATACCATAACAAAATCTCATAATTTGGTACACCCCATTAATAAAACATAACTCATCAGAAATCAAGGTGAAAAGTTTAAAACTCAGAACAAAACATCATCCTCTGGAAGACTAAAGTGTTGACACAAACGGGTTCCCACATCAAGGAAATAACAATGTCCCAAAACCCAACAATCCAACAAGATTAAATTTCAAAAATAAATAATTAAAAGTGATAACCTATTTAATTCCAAAGTAGATTACAAAATAATTTTCTTTCCTAAAATACAATCATATTACAAACATAATTAATAAATAATGCTGTTTTATCAGCAATATCCTTTCAAATTTGAAAATTCTATAAAATAGATTTATTTCTATTTCACTAATATTTTCATTGAAAACAGTTTCTGCTTTATTATTTTTTTTTTTTCTAAAAAGAAACGAAACAGAATCTAACTATAAAGATTTATTTTCTAGATAATAGCTAAGTTACAGAAAATAAAATATTAATCAAAACAGAATGTACTGATGCATTTGCTGCTAACAGTTAAATCAACAAAATATCTATTAAACATATTTAAAACAGTATAGATATATTTTCTTCTTGAATAACAAAAAAATTGATCAAATAATACTACAACCAGAATTAATAAATTAATCTTTATATATATATATATCTACAACATATATATATAGATATATATATACAAATATTCATATATATATATATATATATCAAATAAAAATCCGCACAGAAATCATATATTAAAAATCGCATATTAAACATTATGTTTAAACATATTAAAATTCAAGTGGGATTTAATCCCAACACAGCCGCATAGAAGACCGGACCCCGCCGGCCGTGGGCAGTCTACGGACTGCACACGACAGTCCAAAGGACTACCGTGGACAGTCTGTAGACTGTCCACGGTACCGACGGTACCGTCTGCGCCCAAAAGGCAGTGTGGTGGGTACGGCCGAGGCCGTCCCCCACACAGCATATATACATATACATATGAATAAAAAAATGAAATCAAATGGTATGAACAGTGCGACGGGTTTTCACAATTTCAAATTTCCAAACAAATTTCCATTCGATTATAAAAATATATATATATATTTATATATATCTGTATATATATATATATATATCTAATATATATATATATATATAAATATATGTATATATATATTTTCAGAGGTTCGAATATTACAGTAACAGAGAATTATTGTTCACATGAAATTCACTGTGCATGATTGAAGTAAAAAGATTTCTAAGGAAATATATATATATATAAACCAGAAATTCGAGGAGAGGTAATTGTTTTCAAAACAATAATCAAAATTTTTTAAAAACAAAATGAAATAACAGAAAATTGTTTAATTCCCAGAATTCAATTAAAACCCCTCTTTTTAAATAACCAGCCACAACCCGGAAACCCCAGAAATTTCATCAATCTAATAACAATCCCCAATTTCCTTTGATTAAACTGTAACCCCAATGAATTTTCTTACTAATTTTCAATCTTAAATACAAATTTAATTCACAAGCACAAATCCCTATTTTAACAGAGGTAAATAAATTAAAGAAGGAACCTGGCGTCCTTCGCTTGCAGAAGATTGAAGAAGCTTCAATCCTTTTTCTGTATCAATTTCCCTTCCTACAAATCTTCCAGCAACTGATCCGAGTCCTCCTTCCTCTTCACCAATTTCTCCACAAACAAAAAAGAACTAGGGACAGAAAATTGATTGGAAGAGAATTTTCTCCAGCATTCCAAAAAAAACCATCCCCTCAAACAAAGAAACCCCCTCTTAAAATCCATTCCCATGAATCCCTTCAATTTCCTCTTCCCGTGAATACCAGAGGTCACATTTCAATAAAACCAAATAATATTCATTGATGCTTTTTTTTATAATACATTTTCATTTTTAATCAAAACTAAATAAATTCTAAATTCACAACATAAACTTTTATTTAAACAAATATATATAAATATTCATTTCCACAATTCTTCATTAAATATTTACTTATTAAAATCAACCATTGAGAGACTCAAAAATAAATGCAATGCTTTTATTATTTCTAATATTTATTCATTGCCATATTTACTCATTATTTTATGTTTTTATTTTACCAATTATTTAATTATTTAAATTACCACATAAGACCATTCACTACTTTAGACAAATCATATAATCATACAAAGACCAATGTAACCACACAAATGAATGTGATCAATATGCACAAACCATGAAGATACAAGACTGTTGACAACTTGGTACGGAGTTACTTTTCATGTCACCTCAAATATTCAACTTCCTGCCGTTGGGTTGGTTCAATGCTCGCCCAGACCTACCGAAATAGGTGGAATCGATTCTTATTCCTGCAAAGCCTGTATCCACAAGGTGATATACAATATACATAAAATGAAAGCATTGTGAGGAGGATTCACAGCGTAGCAGGGTGCTCGCGAACGAGTGATGCTACCTATCCCCTCCCCAAAACATATCATCATAAAATTTTACACCACATCATAAATTACTATTCTATAGTCTATTGTATTCCAAATAACTCCATCAAATGATCATAATAAAATGTCATCACAATATCCATGGCATCATAAGAGTATAGTAATAGTCTAAGCTACCACACATAATAGCAACAGTATCAACCACAAATCACAATGTGCCAAACAGAAACCATAGTGAATGTCAAAAATCAAATAGTAGCATGAGGGGTATTACATCCTCCCCCCCTAAAATCCGGCTTACTCCTGGAAGCCAGTGAAAAGATAAGGATAAGAATCCCTGATACGAGAGGCATCCTCCCAAGTAGCTGAAGCCTCATCATTCGGGTCCCACTGAACCCGCACCTGATCAATCTCTCTGCCTCTGAGGGTAAGTCGCCGACGCTGAAGCACGGCCACGGGCTCGAGTGCCAGCTGCCCGTCCTCGACCTGAAGAGCATTCCAATCCAAAACATGAGTAACATCAGAAAATATGGTCTAAGAACAGAAACATGAAATACATCGTGGATCCGCGACAAACTGGGTGGCAAAGCTAAACGGTAAGCAACAGGTCCAATTCGCTCCAACACCTCAAAGGGTCCAACAAAACGAGGCGCAAGCTTCGAACCCTTTCCGTAACGAATTGGGCTCTTCCGCGGACGCACTCGAAGGAAAACCCGATCACCAACTGCAAACTGCCGATCAACTCTATGAGCATCAGCATACTTCTTCTGTCTATCCTGAGCAGCTACAAGATGCTCCCGAATGCGAGACACCTGCTGTTCCATATCTCTAAGCATCTCGGGCCCAAGAAGCACCCTGTCCTCCAATCGATCCCAACTCAAAGGAGTACGACAAGGACGACCATACAAAGCCTGAAAAGGAGCCATACCAATAGAGCTATGGTACCCATTGTTATATGCAAACTCAACCAAATACAGATAGTCCTCCCAACGTGATTGCTGATCCATGACATACATACGAAGCATATCCTCAAGCACCTGGTTGACTCTCTCAGTTTTCCATCAGTCTCTGGATGATAAGTAGAACTGAAGTTCAATTTCGTTCCCAAAGACTGCTGCAAAGATGTCCACAATGCAGATGTGAATACCGGATCTCTGTCAGAAATGATCCTCCGCGGTATCCCATGCAATCTAACTATATCATTCATGAACACCTTAGCAACATAAGATGTCGTATATGACGATCGAACAGGAGAAAAATGAGCTACCTTAGTCAATTTGTCCACTGTGACCATAATAGCATCATGCCATCTAGATGACATAGGCAACCCAACAATGAAATCCATAGAAATAACATCCCATTTCCATTCCGGAACGAGGTGAGGCTGTAGCAACCCTGCTGGATGATGATGTTCAGCCTTCACTCTCTGACATTCAAGACATCGAGCCACAAAATCGGCGATATCCCGCTTCATTCCTGACCAAAAATAGAGTGCACGAAGATCCGCATACATTTTCTTAACTCTAGGATGCGCTGCGTAAGGTGCCCGATGACCTTCTGTTAAAATCAATGTACGAAGACCCTCTAAAGAAGGTACATACAACCGTCCAGAGAAACATAAAGCACCATCCAAATCTAGCGAATAACCAGCAAACTTCCCCTCCAAAGCTCTACCTGATTCTACCTCCGCTTTCACCTCTGAATACCAACTATCTGAAGGAAGGGTGGCAAGAATCTGACTCTTCAAATCCACCTCAAGAGACATTGCAGAAACCTCATGCCTTCGCCGACTTAGAGCGTCAGCCACCACATTTTCCTTACCCTGAATATACTTAACCTCAAAATCGTACTCACACAAAAATTCCATCCACCTCCTCTGCCTGGCATTCAAATTCGGCTGAGTGAAGATGTATTGCAAACTTCGATGATCTGTATGCAACTCAAATCGATGCCCTAACAAAAAGTGCCTCCATCTCACAAGAGCATGAACCACTGCGGCCAATTCAAGGTCATGTGTGGGATAATTGAGTTCATGATCTTTTAACTTCCGAGATTCATAGGCAATCACTCTCCCATCCTGCATCAACACAGCTCCAAGACCCTCCAATGAAGCATCAGTACAAACCACAAAATCACCTGAAGGATCCGGCACTGCCAAAATTGGAGCACTAGTCAGTTTCTCCTTAAGGGTTTGGAACGCCAACTGACACTGCTCTGACCAAAGAAATTTCTTTCCCTTCCGCTGAAGTGAAGTGATGGGATGCGCAATTCTTGAGAAGCCCTGAACGTACCGCCGATAATACCCAGCTAGTCCCATGAAACTGCGAATTTCTGAGACATTAGTGGGCACGGGCCAATCCATGATAGCCTGGATTTTAGCAGGATCAACAGAAATTCCCTCTTCAGAAATCACATGGCCCAAATACTGAACTTCAGTCTTATAAAAGTCACACTTTGCCAAATTGGCATACAACTGATTGTCCCTTAAGCACTGCAAAACCTGTTTTAGGTGCACCTCATGCTCCTCCATAGACTTAGAATAAATCAAAATATCATCAAGAAACACGAGGACGAACCTATCCAAGAAAGTTCAGAATACCCCATTCATTAGACTCATAAAGACTGAAGGTGCATTTGTCAACCCGAAAGGCATCACTGTGAACTCATAATGACCATACCGCGTACGAAATGCAGTTTTATGAATATCGGCCTCTGCTATCCGCAACTGATGATACCCTGATTTAAGGTCAATCTTGGAAAATACCTTTGCCCCTTTTATCTGATCAAAGAGATCATCAATCCTGGGAAGGGGATAACGATTCTTTACTGTTACCTTGTTCAATTGCCGGTAATCGATACAAAGGCGGAGGGACCCATCCTTCTTTTTGACGAAGATCACGGGTGCTCCCCACGGAGAGACACTAGGGCGGATAAACCCCTTAGCTAACAATTCTTCTAACTGCAGACGAAGCTCTTGGAGCTCCTGAGTGGTCATCCTGTAAGGAGCCCGAGAGATAGGCTCAGCCCCTGGCACCAAATCAATCCTAAAATCTACCTCTCGCTTAGGAGGCATACCTGGTATCTCACTAGGGAAGACATCAGAAAATTCTGCAAGAAGAGGGTAATCATTCAAAGACACCTCCCGACTATCCTCCGACTCAAGGTCATTAACCGATACCGCAAAGAGCTGACAACCCTGCCGAAAACACCTTTTTAACTGCATAGCTGAAATCATTCTCAAAGAGACAGGCCTCTGAACACCCACAATTTCCACCTCTTTACCAAAATCATCCACACACCGCACTGCCTTACGGCGGCAATCAATCAAAGCACGATGTGAGCTTAGCCAATCCATGCCCAAGACTACATCATAAGAACCAAGGGAAGAATTCTGAGATCCACCTTAGTTGACATCACCCCTAACACTAGCCTACAACCTTGCACAAGCTTCTCGACCTCCACCTTAGATCCCGAAGCTAACTCAACCTGCCACTTTTCGCTTTGCTTTATTGCCCCCAGTTTACATCGCTCAACAACTAAAGGAGAGATAAAAGAATCAGATGCACCAGAATCAAATAGAACTGAAATGTTAAACTTATGCAATGAACCTGTAGTTTCAATGACGGTGCTCTGATGATCCGCCTGCCGATGATCCACTGTTGCAAAGACTCGGTGAGATCTCCCTGCATCACCTACTGTCGGCTTGGACAGCGCTGGTTTCTGACTAAACTCTGAAGCACTCTTTTGAGGACACATCCTAGCAATATTCCCTTGCTGCCCACACGAGAAACATCCAGAACCTCGACCAAAACCTCTTCCCCCGGACGGAGCATTCGATTGCTGGAAACTCCCACGACTAGGTGCGGACTAAAAAATCAGTGCAGGCTGTCCCAAACTAGTATGGTTCCGGTTCCGATCCTTGCGAAACTGAAATTGGCCACCTTGATGAGATTGGAAGTTCTTCTGTCTTGACTGCTGTTGCTGATGACTCCCTTTCGAGGGTCCAAAACGACTCTTAGAAGGTCCTGCTGACTGAGTCTGACCCCCTTGCGAAACAGCTCTAGGAGCGGGTACACTACCAATCTGTACTCCTACATGACCACCCAAAGCCAAGGCCAAGTTTTCCTCTACCAAACGAGCCTTCTCGACAGCAACTTCCATGGTCTTAGGTTCGAAGACCCTTACACCACCACTGATGTGTGCGTTCAAACCTCGAACAAAGTGCTAAACCAACATCCCTTCATCATGGAAAATCCCTGCATACTGCTTTAGCTCATAGAAGCGACGTTCATACTGCTCCACTGACATTGCCATTTGCTTAAGATCGTGAAATTCATCTGCCCTGCGCTGCCTCCAATGATCTGAGAGGAAGCGAGCCCTAAACCTTTCCAAGAAAAATTCCCAAGTGACCATACTAATATCCATATGCAACTTTTGTTCCTCAAGCTGCCACCAAGTGGACGCGAAACCCCGCAAATGCATAACAGCACATCGAGCCTTGGTATTACTACCGTAGGGGTGCATTGCGAAGCATCGGCCCAAATCAATTAACCAGGTCTCGGCTTCCAACCCTCCTCCAGAGCCATCGAAGGTAGGTGGATGAGCTCTCATTAAATCCCTCATATGACCAGCTAATAAAGCATCCTGATCAACTGAAGCTCCCCTGTGCCTTGGAGACCTTTCTCTTTCTCTCTCGACCGGCTGATCCCCATTAGGTCTAGGACCCAATCTATCAAGAAGCTCACCCAACAGATGCTGCAACTGCCCATCCAACCCCGGCTGTTCCGGATTCGGTCCACCATCTGACGGATTGTTCTGAGAATTCTGTTGCTCCTCAGACTCAGGACCGTGAGAACTAGGCGGTGAAGGATTCCGTTGATTGGCCCCACGGCCACCACCTCGGCCTCTTCCTCGGCCCCTACCTCTACCTCTACCTCTGCCTCTAGGCATGCTTCTGCACAACAAGACAAAGGTACACATGAGCTCAAGAGCTAACACGCAAAGGTTACCTAGCGGACAAACTACCCAGAGACCCCAGCGTGTGCAACCTTGGCTCTGATACCAAGTTGTAACGCCCGCCGTGCAAGCCCCAAAGAACAAACAACAAAAGAACGCAAATAATTTTTTTTTTAAGGAGAAAGATAAATAATCATCATATCAATATTAAACGATCATATACAACAACATCAACCATGTCCTTTGGGGCCCCCACGAGATTACATCGAAATAAGACATTACTAAACATCATCTCATAAGATATCAAAAGGAGCTATAATGACAACATTAGATAAGTACATACATAAATTCTATCACAAGATAAACCCATGAGACATTTCATAGCCAATTAAAAATTACAAAGTAGATAATTACATTACATCATCTTTCAAATGTTACATCATCCATAAGGTTACATCATGAATCCCCAAACATGTGGGATGAATAGAATATACAAGGTTATCAAAATACAATGAGATCAACTGAAATAAATCTTCAACTAGATGAGATTGAAGCCACGAACGCTGATGGGGAACCCAACGGTGTGCGGAGCACGTTCCACCCGACCACCCCCGTGCTAAGAGGTGACAGAGAAGTAACTCCGACCAAGAATGACAACAAAAGGTACAACCAAACAAAAAGTACCAACATAGATCCATCACACAATACACCAATTAAAAGAGCAACCAATAACATCAAATCACAATGTCCTAAAGATGCAAGATGATAAATCCAATATAAATGAGATCATACAATACATGCTAAAGATGTATCAAAACAATAATTATAAATCAATTTAAATCGATTCAAACAACAATCTAAATCAATTCCCATACCCCACTTCCAGAGGAACACAATAAAACAACACATGGGCAACTAGGGGAGAGTGTCATCGCATAGTCCTACATGGGCTGTCCTGTGCTCTTCCTCCCAACTGGAGGCGCCGGTCCATAGGGTGACTCATGCAGAGCCGTAGACCTCTCGTGAGGACGAGATCACGACCTTGCCAACCACGGCCTTCTCAGCCTTCCATTAGTCTGCGGAAGCACTAATGAAGACGAGGCATCCATTTTTAAAATCTTGCAATGATGTTACTACCCAACCCAACCCTCCTAAGTTAATTATTAGGTTTTCACTTATTTACTAACTCACTCGTGGGTTATCCTGAGCTCTTCCCCTTAAACGGGGCGCCGGCCCCCACGAGGAGCCACTCTCCCTAGAGACCCATCAAAACAAGGGGGTTGTACCATGCCAATCATAATCATCAAAGTATGACAAGAAAAGCAACACACGAGGCATAAACCATCTCGCAAGTAAAAATACCATAACGAAATCTCATAATTTGGTACACCCCATTAATAAAACATAACTCATCAGAAATCAAGGTGAAAAGTTTAAAACTCAGAACAAAACATCATCCTCTGGAAGACTAAAGTGTTGACACAAACGGGTTCCCACATCAAGGAAATAACAATGTCCCAAAACCCAACAATCCAACAAGATTAAATTTCAAAAATAAATAATTAAAAGTGATAACCTATTTAATTCCAAAGTAGATTACAAAATAATTTTCTTTCCTAAAATACAATCATATTACAAACAGAATTAATAAATAATGTTGTTTTATTAGCAATATCCTTTCAAATTTGAAAATTCTATAAAACAGATTTATTTCTATTTCACTAATATTTTCATTGAAAACAATTTCTGCTTTATTATTTATTTTTTTCTAAAAAGAAACGAAACTGAATCTAACTATAAAGATTTATTTTCTAGATAATAGCTAAGTTACAGAAAATACAATATTAATCAAAATAGAATGTACTGATGCATTTGCTGCTAACAGTTAAATCAACAGAATATCTATTAAACAGATTTAAAACAGTATAGATATATTTTCTTCTTGAATAACAGAAAAATTGATTAAATAATACTACAACCAGAATTAATAAATTAATCTATATATATAAATATATATATATATCTACAACATATATATATATATATAGATATATATATACAAATATATATATATATATATATATACATAATACATATACATATATATATATATATCAAATAAAAATCCGCACAGAAATCATATATTAAAAATCGCATATTAAACATTATGTTTAAACATATTAAAATTCAAGTGGGATTTAATCCCAACACAGCCGCATAGAAGACCGGACCCCGCCGGCCGTGGGCAGTCTACGGACTGCACACGGCAGTCCAAAGGACTGCCGTGGACAGTCTGTAGACTGTCCACGGTACCGACGGTACCGTCTGTGCCCAAAAGGCGGTGTGGTGGGTACGGCCGAGGCCGTCCCCCACACAACCTATATACATATACATATGAATAAAAAAATGAAATCAAATGGTATGAACAGTGCGACGGGTTTTCACAATTTCAAATTTCCAAACAAATTTCCATTCGATTATAAAAATATATATATATATTTATATATATATGTATATATATATATATATCTATATATATATATATATAAATATATGTATATATATATTTTCAGAGGTTCGAATATTACAGTAACAGAGAATTACTGTTCACATGAAATTCACTGTGCATGATTGAAGTAAAAAGATTTCTAAGGAAATATATATATATATAAACCAGAAATTCGAGGAGAGGTAATTGTTTTCAAAACAATAATCAAAAATTTTTAAAAACAAAATGAAATAACAGAAAATTGTTTAATTCCCAGATTTCAATTAAAACCCCTCTTTTTAAATAACCAGCCACAACCCGGAAACCCCAGAAATTTCATCAATCTAATAACAATCCCCAATTTCCTTTGATTAAACTGTAACCCCAGTGAATTTTCTTACTAATTTTCAATCTTAAATACAAATTTAATTCACAAGCACAAATCCCTATTTTAACAGAGGTAAATAAATTAAAGAAGGAACCTGGCGTCCTTCGCTTGCAGAAGATTGAAGAAGCTTCGATCCTTTTTCTGTATCAATTTCCCTTGCTGCAAATCTTCCAGCAACTGATCCGAATCCTCCTTCCTCTTCACCAATTTCTCCACAAACAGAAAAGAACTAGGGACAGAAAATTGATTGGAAAAGAAATTTCTCCAGCATTCCAAAAGCCATCCCCTCAAACAAAGAAACCCCCTCTTAAAATCCATTCCCATGAATCCCTTCAATTTCCTCTTCCCGTGAATACCAGAGGTCACATTTCAATAAAAACAAATAATATTCATTGATGCTTTTTCCATAATGCATTTAAACAAAACTAAATAAATTCTAAATTCACAACATAAACTTTTATTTAAACAAATATATAAATATTCCTCATTTCCACAATTCTTCATTAAATATTTACTTATTAAAATCAACCATTGAGAGACTTAAAAATAAATGCAATGCTTTTATTATTTTTAATATTTATTCATTGCCATATTTGCTTATTATTTTATGTTTTTATTTTACCAATTACCTAATTATTTAAATTACCACATAAGACCATTCACTACTTTAGACAAATCATATAATCATACAAAGACCAATGTAACCACACAAATGAATGAGACTAATATGCACAAACCATAAAGATGCAAGATTGTTGACAACTTGGTACGGAGTTACTTTTCATGTCACCTCAAATATTCAACTTCCTGCCGTTGGGTTGGTTCAATGCTCGCCCAGACCTACCGAAATAGGTGGAATCGAGTCTTTTTCCTGCAAAGCCTGCATCCACAAGGTGATATACAATATACATAAAATCAAAGCATTGTGAGGAGGATTCACAGCGTAGCAGGGCGCTCGCGAACGAGTGATGCTACCTGTCCCCTCACCAAAACATATCATCATAAAGTTTTACACCACATCATAAATTACTATTCTATAGTCTATTGCATTCCAAATAACTCCATCAAATGATCATAATAAAATGTCATCACAATATCCATGGCATCATAAGAGTATAGTAATAGTCTAAGCTACCACACATAA
Organism: Sequoia sempervirens; assembly: GCA_007258455.2. Classification (NCBI taxonomy): domain Eukaryota; kingdom Viridiplantae; phylum Streptophyta; class Pinopsida; order Cupressales; family Cupressaceae; genus Sequoia; species Sequoia sempervirens. Next base: position 260,342,873 of record VDFB02270651.1, read on the forward strand.
TAGCAACAGTATCAATCACAAATCACAATGTGCCAAACAGAAACCACAGTGAATGTCAAAAATCAGATAGTAGCATGAGGGGTATTACAAATCACATTAATTACAATAATTGCACTAAGAAAAAATCATGATCTTGTAATTGAGTTTTCATGTCGAGAAGGTCACACAATAGGGTTAGTCTTCATAGTTTATTTAATAATTAAAAGAATACATAACAACTTAGAGCTAATTATAAATTAACTATATTTATGGTATCATTAATTGATCATACATCTATGAGAATGGATTTCAAAATTAATTATAAATCTAATATAATGATAAAGAATCACACAAGATATCATAATATTCAATAGATTCAAGATACTCTTATGTGAATCTACAAAATCCATGAATGAGTATAATATAGAATCATAATAAATATGAAAAAAATGGAATTATTCTCATGAATAGAGACAACATAGAGTTAACATAGAAGGTATACAATATGTGCCATAGTGAAATTAGTGATGCAAAAAATGATGGTCACAAATCCTCCCCCTAAGATTAGGCTTCCTCTTGTAAACCTCTAAGGGTGGAAGGTGAGCATAGTTAAATATATAAAATGTATACTCAAATGATCCTTTCATAGTGACAAAGTTGAGTCCAATACAAGTCTAAGTCATTCACATCTCTACCTATAACATAGTAAAAACTCTTTGATGAATTTGTAGGAATTGGCCTCTATCATAAGAATGCACAAGATATGTTGGTTAGAAAAACTATGAAAAGGGTACCAAATCCCTATTAGCTTGGGTCACACAGTCAAAAGTGATCAAGGTAGGGGTAGTGGCCAATTATCCACAATTCAAATATTGCTACATGACCACCAAGTCTCAATAGCTTAGGATTATTTAGATACACATAATTCAATCTTATTAACATGCATAATATCAATATCATATGTATTACATTTAAGGTAGCAATTATATTTTACAACTTAATTTTCTATTAACAATTACAAAATAACATAAATTACTTTCCTAATACTACATGTGGCGATACTCCATTATAGAAAGTTATGTGTAGATATCTTATGAAATTGTATTTTTTAATTTAGACAATAATATGTTAATTCTCAATTAAATATATTTTTATTTTATTCCAAACAAGCATATATCTTTATTTTCCTTAAGTCATTCACCATTTATGGATAATATAACTTATTACCATAATAATATATATGTTGATGTAATCCCATAAATCATATATACACTAAGCATAATGATGCGAGCTACACCACCCAAAACCACACGAAACAAAACAATAGATACCAACACAAAAGATGTGAGATAGAAAATAACTCACTTTCAATTATTTCAAAAAATGAAATTATAGATTCAAAAATTATAATGCTACAACCTCATGGGCTTGATTCATTACAACAAAATAAAATTTGAAAGAAAATCTATTATTCGGAGCCACAATCTACACTAATGGAGCCACCTTCTTAAACCTCCACTTAACCCCTTTTATCTTACCCTTTAACTACCCTAGAATGTTTTACAAAGTGTAACTTTCCCTTTCATTTTTCCAAAAGTCCCACCGACATATTTCTTGCCTAGGAAGATATTTTAATAAAATTCACTTTTTAGTGGGGCAACTTCGTGGGGTCATAACTTTTGATCCGAGTGTCTAATTTGCTGTTATAACATATTGTTGGAAAGCTCTCGACGAGATCTACAATCTTCAACAATTAGAGATCGGTTTGCCAACTTTTTTGAGTTGTTTTGGGGTCTCTAAGGTTTTCATATTTGAATTTGAAGCTGCATTGGAGGAATTTCTCAAGATGGAAACTTTAATTTCTCCCAAACCATTCAAGGTATTGAGATGATTCTTTTGTGATCAAAAATTCATTTCAGCCCCACTCCTTGGGGCAAATTTTCAAGCCCATACGAGCACATTTAGGACAACTTACTAAAAATAGTAAGTTCTCATATTTTTCTATTTTTCATGCCTGACTATCTTACACCCCTTAAGTGCCATCATGGGACTCAAAAAATAAAAATAAATAAAGAAAATATTTTTTTGGGTAATGCAAGATTGCCCCTACACCACTGGATGCTCCTGCATCAGATACCCAAGGTAATTTGAAAAGTGATCCTGTCACTTCTCAAGAGTTAGAGGGAAACCAAGATGGTTAACCTCAACCTCATACAACCATGATGAATCTTCAACAGGCCTTCATCTCCATTTCACCAAGTACTCTACATATTGCATATTTCTTGTACTTTTTCCCACACGACTATCCAAGATTTCTTCTATCGCCTCCTTCTCTAAAGTAGATGCTAGAATTTTCCACTATTCCTTTATAGTCCCATCCTCTATATCACCTTCATGATATTCTATCAAATCAGAAATGTTGAACACAAGAGAAATTTTTATTCCACTAGGAAACTCTACCTCATAAGCATTTCCTAAATCATGATTCTTCATGATCTTGCACAGTCCAAATTTCTTTATCTTTAACTCGTTGTATGTACCAATTGGAAACCTTTCCTTTCACAAATGAACCATGACTTCATCTCCTACATGGAACTCCTTATACCTCCTTTTCTAATCTACCTTAGCCTTATATTGTGAGTTCATCTTATTGAAATTTTTCTTCACATCTTCATGCAAAATCCTTAGGTGCTCACCAAAATCTTCAACCTCAACACTACTTTTCTCCCCCTTATCCATCTTTCTCAGTTCAGAAGCAGTTCTTGGAAAACTCACATACACAATTTGGAATGGTGATTTACTAGTGCTCCTATTGATAGAAATATTGTAAGAAAATTCTTCCTGTGGTATAATCAAATCCCATCCCTTTGGCTTATCTCCTACTAAGCATCTTAGCAGGTTACCCAAAATCCTATTCACTATCTCTATCTATCCATCAGTCTATGGATGGTCCATAGAACTGAACTTCAAATCTGCCTTCAACTTCTTCCATAATGTCTTCCAGAAATAACCAACAAATTTGGTATCTTTGTCTAAAACTATACTCTTTGATAGACCATGTAGTCTCACCACCTCTCTAAAAAACAACTCCACAATATGAACATCATCACTAGTCTTATGACATAGAATGAAATGTGTCATCTTTGAAAATCTATCCACCACCACAAATATGGAATGATGCCCTCTCTATGCCCTTGGCAAGCCAAGAACAAAATCCATGCTAATATCCTCCTATGGACTCTCAGGTGCAGGTAATGGCTAATAGAATCTAGTATTCAGACTTGTTCCTTTCGCCATCTAACATACTTTGTAACTTTGTACAAATTTCTTCACAAATTGTTGTAACTGTGGCTAGTAATAATTCTTACTAATAAGAGAAATGGTCTTATCTTGACCAAAATTTCCATCCAATCCTCCACTATGTTTCTCCTTGATTAGGTTCTCTCTCATAGAACTCCTTAGAATGCACAATTGGCTTCCTCTAAACAACATCCCATCTTGGATTAATAAATCCAACCATCTTGTCCTATCCAATGTAACAGGTTCCAAACAAGCCTTCCAAGCTTTTGCAAAGTTTGGATCTTCTAGATACAAACTCTTGAGTTAAATGAACCCAACAATCTCTATATTCATCTCTATCAACAAATTGTTCCTTCTGCTTAAGGCATCTACAACCCTGTTTGACCTTCCACTCCTGTGCATCAAAATGAAAGTATTTCTCTACAAAAACTCGACCCATTTTAAGTGCCTTTGATTTAACTTTCCTTGACTATTGAAATACTACAAACCCTGGTCATTAGTATGTAAAACAAATTCTTTTGGCAACAAATAGTGTCTCTATTTCTTCAAAGTCTAAAGTATAGCATAAAACTCTTGATCATAGACATAATATTTCTTCTTAGTATCATTCAACTTCTCACAAAAATAGGCAACAGGCTTACCTTCTTGACTCAAAATAGCTCCTATGGAAGTGCCACTAGCATCACAATCTACTTGAAAGACCTTATTGAAATTTGGAAGTGCCGAAATAGGTTGCTCTATAACTTTCTTCTTCAACATATCAAAAAATTTGGCTGCTCCTGTAGTCCACTTAAATTTTTTCCTATCCCCTCTCATTGGTTCAGTTAGAGGTGCGCAAATGCTACTGAAAACTTTGATAAACTTTCTATAAAAAATTTTCAAACCGTGAAAATATCTCATCTCTATAGCACTCCTTGGTGTAGGCCATTTGACAATATCTTTCACCTTCTCTAGATCCATCTTAAGACCCTCTACTGAGATAACAAATCCCAAGTACACCAACCCTGTCTTCACAAAACTGCACTTCTTCAAATTGATCAACAATTTTTTCTCTCTCAACTTCTCCAAAATTTTTCTAATATGCATCAAATTCTCCTCCAATGTCTTGCTAAAAATTAAAATGTCATCTAAATAAACAATGATGAGTTTACCCAAAAAATATTTCAATACATCATTCATGAGCTGCATGAATGTGCTCGGTGCATTGGTTAGCCCAAAAGGCATGACTAACCACTCATACAAGCCCTATTTGGTCTTGAATGATGTCTTCCATTCATCTCCTTCCCTAATCTGTATCTGGTTATAACCACTCTTCAGATCTATCTTCGTGTAGTACTCAGCTCCACTCAAACAATCCATGATGTCATCCATCCTTGGCAAGGGAAATCTATGCTTGATGGTGATATTGTTGATGACTCTAGAATCTATACACATCCACCATTCCCCATCCTTGTTTGGTGCTAGTACTATAGGTACTACACATGGACTCAAACTCTCTCTAATCAATCCCTTCCACAAAAACTCTTGCACTTGTCTATTCAACTCTTCACTCTTTGTTGGACTCATACGATGAGCTGCCTTATTCAAAAAATTAGATCCAGGAATCAGGTCCATCCGATGACTAATCTTTCTTCTAGAGGCAAACCTTCAGGTATGCTATTAGAAATAATAGCTTGAAACTCTTTCAACAAATTTGAAACCTCTACAGGTACCTCATTAGTATCTTCTTTATCAACTCTAAGCATCAATACAAAACACATATGCTCATGCCTCATACCTTATAGGAAATTTCTTCCATCAACCAAATAAATTATTGCATTACTACATACCTTTTCTTTTTCCTCTTTCAAGGGCTTCAACTTATGACGAACTCCATCCTTTGTCAAAGAATAGGTGTTGGGATGTCTATCATGTAATGCTCACTGATCAAACTATCAGAGTCTACCCAACAACATATGATAAACATCCATAGGCATAATATCACACAATACCTCATCATGGTAATTTCCAATCTTGAACTTTACCAAACATTATTCATTTACCAAAGCTTTATGGTCCTTCTGCAACCAAGCAATCCAGTATGGATTCATATGCCTTCTCTCCAACTACAACTTACTAATCATCTCTTCTAAAACAAGTTTATCAGTACTACCTCCATCAATAATAACATTGCAAACCTTACCTTCACACTGAAATTTGGTGTAAAAAAATTATTCCTTTGAGTTGGTTCTTTCTCATTTAGCAAAGCTCTTCTAGTAATAAGAACCACTCCTCTTTCTGCATCCTCGGAATGTCAAGACTCAACATCTTCATCTACATGTTTGACTCGTGCATTACTCTTAGGTCTACTATTTTTCCTTCCTTGATGTTGAGGACACTCATAGGCTCTATGTCCTTTTTCTCTACACTGGAAACAAGTTCCACGAAAGCCTCCTCTACCTGGTCCTCATCCAGATCTTTCTCTTCCTCTTTGGTCTCCATTATTCTGATCACAAGGATGGTAGGTGCTATCTCCTTTCTGGTTTTGGCTGCTACTGGATCCTTCACCCTTATTTTGATCTTCATTTCAACCTCCATATGATTGTCCACTAGTCTTTCCACCATGACCCCCACCTCTTTGCTTGCTTTCAAATCTTTTATTCAACTTTTATTCTACCTTCAAAGAAAATTGATATGCATCTTCAAAGGTATAAATTCTTACCAGAACTAACTCTTCTTGAACACTCGACTTCAACCCATTTATGTAATAGGAAACTTTCTCTTTGTTGGCCTCAGAATGTCCTATTCTAATTAGGACTCGGTAGAATTCTTTTGTATACTCCTTAACAAATTTTCCTACTTGTTTTAACCCTTCCATCTTCTTTAACAAATCTAGCTCATAGTCCACAGGAATGAACCGTCTCTTCAATTTCTCCACCATCTGATCCCATCTCATTTCTCTTTTCCTCTTCTATTTCTCTCCAACTAGACTTCCTTCCACCATATGCTAGCATGCCCTTTCAACTTGGCCTTTGTAAATTGTACCCTCTCTGGATCTTCTATTCCCTCAAACTCAAAATACTCTTCCATGTCATTGATCCAATCAAACAACTCCTCTCGATTCAAATTTCTAGAGAAATTAGAAACTTTTGTTTTCAGCCTCTTTTCAATCTTGGAAATAGCCCTAGTCAGTCTAACTTCTCTAGGATCCATTACATCTTGTGCTTCTTTGAATGGCTCTTCATTTTCAGCCTCATCTTCACTTTCATCTCTTCCTCTTACATCAGATCCTCTACGTAGCTCCTCTTGAAATTCTTGAGTTTGTCACTAAAGTGCTCTAAAAACCTCTTTTGTTACCCCAACATTTCTTCCACCACGGTTTCTTCGTGGAGGCATCTTTTCTCACAAACCCACAACCACAAGTCCTAGTGTAAGTTGTCTCACATTCGGAAATATGTTTACACACTCAGGGAAACCCGCTTTGATGCCACTTGATGAGGGATACACCACCCAAAACCACAGGAAACACAACAATAGATACCAACATAGAAGATGCGAGACGGAAAATAACTCACTTTCAATTATTTCAGAAAATGAAATTATAGATTTAGAAATTACAATGCTATAGCCTCATCGGCTTGGTTCATTACAACAAAATCAACTCTGAAAGAAAATCTATTATTCCGAGCCACCTTCTACAACCTCCACTTAACCCCTTTTATCTTACCAAATAACCACCTTAGAATGTTCTAGAAAATGTAACTTTCCCTCTTTTTTTGGCGCCAAAAGTCTTGTCGATAGATTTCTTTCCTAGGAAGATATTTTAATAAAATTCACTTTTTAGGTGGGCAACTTCTCGAGGCCAAATTTTTTGATCTAGGTGTCTTATTTTCTATTAGAACATATCATTGGAAAGCTCTTCATGAGATCTACAATGCCAAACCAATTAGAGATTAGTTCGCCGACTTTTTGAGTTGTTTCAGGGTCTCTAAGGTTTTCATATTTGAATTTTAAGTTGCATTGGAGGAATTTCTCATGATGAAAACTTTAGTTTCTCCCAAACTGTGCAGGGTATTGAGGTGATTCTTTCGTGACTGGAAATATCTTTCAGCCTTGATCCTTGGGGTAAATTTTCAAGTCCATACAAGCCCATTTAGGCCAACTTACTAAAAGTAGTAAGTTCCTACTTTTTTGCTATTTTTCACACCTGACTATCTTACACCCCTTAAGTGCCATCATGAGACTCAAAACAACTAAAGAAAATATTTTTTTTGGGTGATTCAAGATTACCCCAACACCACTTCATGCTTCTGCATCACATAATATAATCTATCTTATATATAAAAATGCATAATGTCCACCTTTCAAAGTTAACCGTATCCAACAATATTTGTAAGGTTGGGAATCATTTTTCCACACCAATTCCCTTCACATGCATTTAATTTTAGTAAATAAGATAATCCTTATGTAATAAAAAATGAAATGAATAAACTTTTATGATAGACACATTAAGACATATAGTAAATAGTTTAATTTATTTAACCTCTAAGTAAAGGTAAGTTACATAATGGTTGAATATAATAGCTAGTTAGTTATACAATATAGTAATACCTCGATAAGATAAATATTTATCCTTTTAATAGTTATATCATAGGAACATTCATATCACATATAAATCATAAACACAACACATCTTAAAATACACTTTTTAGGATCTTCTTATCACAATAATCATAAAATTAGATTGCAAGGATGACAAATGTTAATACTAATATGAGTAATCCAACAGTCAAAATCCAATATTTTCAAAACCCAAATAGGAATATGGTATCATGGCCCTCCCTTAGGACCCTTCCATATGATTCCTAGATCTTTCCCCTTGTTTGGAGTTTTAGCCTTAAAATACAAAAGAGTTTACACATAGGTAAAGAGAAGGGACATGAGTATTCTATAGAAGCACTATTCACAAACTTTAAACTCACAATGAAATTTCCCCAACTGCCTACTCATTAGATAACATACTAAGGATCCCTCCCAAGTATGGTGATTTAATTTTAGAATAATACTTACACATTCAAAATTAGTAAACACAAACTCTATATATTCTTAACTCGAGAAATTTCTATTGAAAGTTAAAATAATCAAATAGTCAATGAAACTTCTAATGTAAAAGAAATAATCATTATTATAATTGAAACATAATGGGAGACTCATTGGTCAACGAAATTTAATTACAATGAAAAATTCTATAAATTTGAAAATAATACAGGAGCATCTAGGTCTACAAATAATCCTATTGTTAAATGCACAAGACAATTGAGAGGGGGGGTGAATCAATTGTATACTTAAAATCATTTAAACCCTCAATACCTTTTTAAACCATTATCAACCATTAAACCCTTATCATTCATTGGCATAATGTAAACATATGAAACAACAATGTAAACACATAAGAACACTAGATTTACGCGGAAAGCCTAAGAAGGGAAAAAACATAATGAGGATTAGCTCACTATATAAATGAATTGCAACACTCAATACAATAGGCTCACTGCAGGACGACTCACTGCCAGTGGCTCACTACTAGATTAGAAGGAAGAAAGAAGAAGAATGTTACAAAGAGAACTCTATCTCAGAGAAATAGGAAGATCCACAACAACTCTACACCATCCACAACCTTTAGCTCACTACCTTCAGTAACTTCAGGTACACTAAAAATGTAGATAGTGCATTCTACTCACTACATCTAGAGTCATAGGAATTTAAGCTCACATGTAGATCTCTGCATCATATCACATTCTCATCTTATGCATCCTACAACACACCACACAACACCTCACACACTTAACCTTGTATATATATAATCCAAAAACATTTATTCATCAATTAGGTCAGTCTAATTAGATGAAACTATAACACCTCAAATTTTTGGCTCAACACTCCATAACCAAAACATATACAACATCAAAATATGTCGCCATGACTTATAATTACTCCTATAAATTCAATATTGCACGACCCCTTAAATCTTAGGTCAACCCTAATGAAACATATGCACCTCAAATGTGCATCACCAAGATAGGTTGGCACCAAAAATTCCACAATGGAAAGAAGTGAAGGAAAACCACTCCAATGGCTAACTAGAACCCAAATTTTCATCACCACACTACTCAACACATCCACAATCGATGGGGTACCTCCACAAATAGTGCTAGCATACCAAGTCGGCCAAACATGAACTAACACTACAAGTGACCTCATCCACACTTCTCTAGGTCATGTAAACCACATAGAAACATTTCACAACATCACACAACATCTTAGGATATTCCAACATCATCAAAATATTTTTCAACTCTACCACAACCATCTAAAATTGAGAACACCATCATTATGTGCATGCAACCAAGCACATTGTCACATAACATAACTTACTAATCAACCTTGCAGGACACCTCAACAACTGAAACCTATAGGGAAGGAAGTTATAGAAAATATAAGCATGTTCCCAAATCCACAAGACAATAAACCTTATTGTGGATAAATGTGGAGCATCTACATTTCTCCCAGACAACTTGCTTCATAATCCACACATTGGTGAACACAACTTCTTCCAGTGTATGATCCAGAACTTGAAACTCTGGATGTACAACCTCTAAAAACCTTTTACCATCATATCCAAACTACACAAGCATATCTTCAAGACTGAAGAAATGTGAAGCAGAATACAAAACACCTATTTGTCACACTGTTCATTCTTTGACCAAATTTTCTCTAAACCACTTAGAAACCAAGCACCATAATCTATTTCTCAACACAACCATAGCATCAACAACATCTTCTCATCACTACAAACACTTCCTTATCACAATAATGCAACCATACAAGCACTATATCAATGACAACACCAATCATTCCATATCTTCAACAATCTCCATACTAGGTTGACATCAATGTAACAATAGATCTATTGACATCAATGACAACACAAATTTCCAACAATCTCTCCCTTTTTTATTTATAGAAAAACCTAATGAAAAACTATCAACAACAACAAATTTGATCATACAACACTCCCCCTTACACAAGAATTTATACTTTTCATTGTTTCTAGCATCTCTTCTGCACTATGGTTTTTCAACCAACATTGTCTCCCTTTGACATCAATGGCAAAGGGAAACACACATCCTTTCTTTTTTTTTATCCCCCTTTGACAACATTCACATACTCTAGCATCTGTAACCAACGATTTTCCTTTATGCTCACCTCCTTTGACAAGCAAAAGATGATATCTTACTTGTAAAAAACTCATCACATGACAACACATACTCCCTCTGACTGAAAAAATTCATACCACTACCTACTCCCCCTAAGAGGTAACCCCCATCACCAGTCCAAAATGAAGAGTGAATCTTGTATTTCTCCACCAGATTGATGCATAATATTATGCATTTAGTTGAAGGAAGGAGGGGAAATAACCCCTAACTTCTACCAAAGATACTCAAATGTATCTTTTGGAAGAGCCTTTGTGAAAATATCTGCAACTTGGTCCTTTATAGGCACATACTCTAGCTTCACTTCATTCTCTACAACCTTCTCTCTTAGAAAGTGATATTGGATTGAAATATATTTTTTCCTTGAATGCATTACCAGATTCTTTGATATGTTGATAGCACTTGTATTATCACATAAGATAGAAATAGGTTTATCATATGATACTTTGATATCCTTCAATTTCTACTTCATCCACAACACCTGTGTGCAGCAAGATTTTGCTACAATATACTCTACTTCTATGATAGTGAATCTTGCTTTTTGCTTAGCCAAGAAACCAACTTGCTTCCAAGAAAGAAAGAACCTTCACTTGTACTTCTTCTATCATCCACAAAACCTTCCTAATTTGCATCTATATAGGCACTTAGAGAGAAATCAATATCATTTGGATACAACAAACCATATTTTAGAGTGCCCTTTAAATATCTGAATATCCTCTTTACTAATCCCACATGTGACTCTGGGATCTTCTTGAAATATAGCCACAGAACAAACTGCCTGCATGATATCAATTCTAGTAGTAGTTAGGTATAGTAGTCCACCAATAATTGATCTATACTTACTTTGATCATCCTTATGAAATTCATCATTCTTCCTTAGGTTACAACCAGTAACCATAGGAGTACATACTAGTTTAGATTCTTCCATTCCAAACTTCTTCAACATTTCCTTGAAATATTTTGATTATGAAATGAATATTCCTTTTTTTGTCTAACTAATTTGTAGCCTAAGGAATAAATTCATCTCCCTAAACATTGACATCTCAAATTCATTCTACATTTCTTCTGTAAACTTCTTGCACATACCTTCATTACCTCCAAGGTAATTTCATCAACATATACAACCATAATTAGGATTTGATCTTCCTCAACTTTAAAATAAAGATTGCTATATGTGGTACTTTTATTGAATTCCTGTTGTAACAAGTACCTAGCCAATCTTTCATACCAAGATCTAGGATCTTTCTTGAGTCCATATAATTCCTTTTTCCATCTGTAGACCATATTAGATTCTTTTGATAACTAAAAGCCTTTTGATTGTTCAATGTATACCTCTTCTTCCAATTCACCATTCAAAAATGTATACTTCATGTCCATCTAATAAACCTTCAAGTACTTATGTGTTGTAAAGGCCAAAACATCCTAATTGCCTCCATTCTTTTCATCAAAGAAAATGTCTCCTCAAAATCTATTCCTTCCACTTAAAAGTAGTCTTTACACACAATCCTTACCTTATTTCTAACAACTTCTCCATCCTCATTTAGTTTTTTCCAGAATACCCATTTAGTTCCCATCACATTCTTGTTTGTTGGTCTTGGGACAAGTTCCCAAGTATAATTCTTCTCAATCTGCATCAATTATTCTTCCATATCTTTGATCCAATTATTGTCTTAGGTTCTACTTTGGAAAGTAGACACAAATTTACATGTTCCTCTGTTATAGTTGTTTTTATTCTTGTCAACACACCTCTGCTTTTGTCACCAATGATCTTCTCTTATGAATGATTCTTCTACACATATTGAGGAGTCTTAGGAATCCTTTTTGAATCTTCTTCCTCTTTAACCTACATCTCCATTTTCTTTTCTTTGTCTTTGCAAGAGGACTCATCAAATTCATATCCTTTTATTAGTACTGAGCTTTTATGTGGTTATTCATCTACTTTGATGCTTGCACTCTTAATAATTTCTTCAACCTCTTGTTGTAGCACTAGTAAGCCTTGCTTCTTATAGAATATCCAAGGAAGATTCCTTGATATGACCTTGCATCAAACTTTCCTAAATTTTCTTTGTCTCTCTTGATATAAAATTTGCTTCCAAACACTCTAAAATATTTGACAGTAGTAGTTCTTCCATACCATAGTTCATAGGGAGTATTTGAACTATTTACTCTTGCTTGTACTATATTGAGTATGTATTCTACAGTCTGAATAGCTTCTCTGCAATAGATTTCCTTCTCTCATCATTGTCTATGATGCTTCTTGAACTGTCCTATTTTTTCTTTCCACAACTCCATTCTGTTGAGGAGTTCTAAGAGCTAACAAATGCCTCTTTATTCCATGATCTTCACAAAACTTGTTAAACTCATTGGAGGTGAACTCTCCACCTTTTCCAGATCTCAAACATTTGATTTTCATATCCATTTCATTCTCAACCATAGCTTTAAATGCTTTGAACTTATCCAGAGCTTCTAATTTTTCTTTGAGAAAGGCTACCCAAGTCATTCTAGAGTAATTATTAATTAACAACATGAAATACATATCACCTTTAAAGCTTCTTGTTCTTGTAGGTCCACATATTTTTGTATGCACCAACTCCAAAGGTCCTATAATAGAGTATTATTTGATTTTGAACCTCTTTCTTGTTTGCTTCCCAACCTAACATTCCTTGCAAATTGTATTAATAGGCTTTGTAATTCTTGGTAGATATCTTATAGCTTGAGTAGAATTGATCCTCACTAGACTATAAAAATTGATGTGACACATTCTTCTATGCCATAGACAACTTTCATTGATTTAAGTCATAAAGAACTTACCATTAGCACCTTTGATTTGATAAACATTCCCATCTATCCTTGTTCCTACAACAACCAGAGTTTTAGTGCTTCCTTTTTTTATTTCACAACCACCATCCTGAAATATAAGGTTATATCCTTTGCCACACATTTTTCTTAAACTTAGAAGATTATGTCAGAGACCCTTGACATAAAGAACATCATCTATCTTATGCTTTCCATCAAAACTAATTGAACATTTTCCACATATGTTAGCATATGTATCATCAAAAAACATAAAAAATACCACCTTCAAACTTCTCAAGTTTAATTTAAACTTACTCTTATAACCTATCATATGATTTGAGCATCTGTTGTCAATTATCAAGTGATTTTTCTCCTCTCTAGCATGAAAAGTAGTCACCATAGTTCCTTTGATATTGTGACCTATTTTTGAGAAAATTTTCTTCATACATATTTTAGAGTCAGTAGAATTAGTTCCAACATTCAAGTCCATGAATAAGCATTCATCATATTCATCATTCAAGTAGTAAAATTCATCATCAGATATACTAGCATCTTCTTTAACATAATAACTTATCTTTATAGATTTACCTTTATTATCCTTGTATTTGTCATTTGAAACTTTGGTTGGACATCTTGATGCATAATGACCTATCTTTCCATAGTTAAAACATTTGAAAGGTAACTTACCTTTGTATTTTACACTACCCTTTTTCAATCTTCTTACAAAATTTGCTTCTAGTTCATCAAGATCATCTAGATTCGATTCATCATTCTTATTTTTCTTGCTAGATTTAAAAGAAGTCTCTTTTTTTGAATCATTTTGAACAAACTCTCACAATTCAAAAGTAGTCAAAGCACCAAATAACTAATATCTACAATAATGATCTAAATTTTGAGCCTCTTAATAGCAAAAAATTTAGAACTGTAAGATTTAGGAAGAGTTCTCAGTACCTTCTTTACTACCTCATTTTCCTCCATCTTTCCACCAAGGCCATTGATGGAATTAACAACTTCAGCCACTCTATGCATGTAGCCTACAATATCCTCATCCTTTGAAATCTTTAGGGTTTCAAATTTAGTCATCAAATTCTGCATCTTTTCTTGCTTGACCTTGTCATCACCTTCATAGATACTCTCCAACTTCTTCTAGATTTCTTTAGCATATTTGTAGCTCATCACCTTCACAAGTTATGAATTAGCAAGACCACTCAAAAGAGCATCTAGGCTTGCTTTTCCATTATTCTCATAATCCTTGATCTCATCATCAATTTTCAGACCATCAGTAGGCATGCTATATCCATCTTCAATTGACTTCCAAACTCCAAACCCTAGGGAAACAAGGAGACCTTTCATCTTGGTTTTCTAGAATGCATAATTCATTTTATTAAATAAGGGAGCCTCATTCCTATGTGCTATCTAGATCTACCTTAAGCAATTAATTTTTTTTCCAAGGAACCTTGCACTGATACCAATTGTTAGATGCATAAGATAACTGAGATGTGGGATGAATCAGTTGCATACTTAAAAACATTCAAACCCCCAATACCTTTTTAAACCCTTATCATGCATTAGAAAAATGTAAACATATGAAACAACAATGCACACACATCAAACACATAAGAACACTAGATTTACATGGAAAACCCAAGAAGGGAAAAGCCATGGTGAGGATTAGATCACTATATAAATGAATTGCAACACCGAATACAATAAGCTCATTGTCAGAGGACTCACTGCCCAAAAGAAAGAAGGGCTTATTGTCAATGGGTCACTGCCAGATTAGAAAGAAAAAAAATGAGAACATTCTTACAAAGAGAACTCTATGTTAGAGCAACAAGAAGATCCACCACAACAACTCTACACCATCTGCAACCTTCAACTCACTTCCTTCAGTAACTTCAGGTACATTGAAAATGCAGACACCTTCTACTCACTGCATCTAGAGTCATGTGCATTTAAGCTTGCACTCAGATCTCTACATCGGATCACATTCACATATTTTGCATCCCACAATATGCCTCACACACTTAACCTTGTATATATATCATCCAAAAACATTCATTCATCAATTAGGTCAACCTAATTAGATGAAACATACAACACCTCAACTTGTTGACTCAACACTCCATAACCAAAACATATACAACATCAAAATAGGTCATAATGACCTATAATTACTCCTATAAACTCAATACTACATGAACCCTCAAACCTTAGGTCATACCTAATGAAACATATGCACCTCAAATGTGCATCACCAAGATAGGTGAGCATCAAACACTTTTGCAATGGAAATAAGTGAATGTAGACCACTCCAAGGGTTAACTAGAACCCAAATATTCATCACCACACTACTCAACACACCCACAATCCATGAGGTACCTCCAAAAATAGTGCTAGCACACTAGGTTGGCCAAACTTGAACTAACATGACAAGAAATCTCATACACACTTCTCTAGGTCATGCGGACCACATAGCAACATTTCACAACATTTGCACATCTCAGAATATTCTAGCTTCATCATAATATTTTGAAAATTTTCCACAACCATTTGAAACTAAAAACACCATCATTATGTGCAACTAGGCACATTGTCATAGAACACAACTTACTAATCAACCCTATAGAACACCTCAACACCTGAAACCTATACGGAAGGAAGTTATAGACAATATAGGCACGTTTCCAAATCTGCAAGATAATAAACCTTACTATGGATAAATGTGGAGCATCTACATTTTTCCAAGACAACCTACATCACAATCCACACACTGGTGAACAAAAAATCTTCTGTCATATGATACAAAACTTGAAACTCTACATTTAAAACCTCTGAACACCTCTGACCATCATATCCAAACTGCATAATCATATATTCAAGACTAAAGAAATGCAGAGTAGAATGCCAAACACCTGCTTGTCACATTGTTCATTCTTTATCCAAATTTTCTCAAAAGAAATTGCAAACCAAGCACCATAATCTCTTTCTCAAAACAACCATAGCATCTACAACATCTTCTCATCACTACAAACACTTACTTATCACAATCATGCAACCATACAAGCACTATATCAATGGCAACACCAATCATTCCATATCTTCAACAATCTCCATACAAGGTTGACATCAATGTAACAATAGATTTGTTGACATCAATGAAAACACAAGTTTCCAACACCTATGTCACCAATAATAATAATATGTTCAAGTTTAATGTTTTCTTTTATTTTGGTGCATTTGTTTCTTGGTATCTTTTGTCAAATTTCTTCTCAGAGTGTTGTTATAGGAAGTTTTCTAGTTTCTAAATTAGCATCTTGGACTCATAGCTACATTATAGGATGTGTATGAATTTTTGTGGGATTAAATCAACTTGCCACAAGATGGTTTATTATGTTTATAGATTAGTACAAAAAGTGTAATAGGGACTCTTTATTTCACTATAGGTCATATGTATTAATGCTACTTGAGGAATGTGTGTTCTAAAGTATAATGCTTTTGTGATGACTCTTGCTTTTCTCGAAGTTGTGGTTTAAATGATGATGCATATAGGACCTACTTCAAATGTTGGTGTGGTGAGTTGGTTATGATAATGAGATAAAATTATTATTATTATTGCTTGAGTAGTATAATCAAATCTAAATGATATATCTAATCTCTTTCAAAACACTAGCTATTAATTTCTATGAAAAAGGTATTTTTTTATTTTTCTAATCTATGCATTAGTGAATTCAATTTAATTCATGCTATTATTATTTCTAGATCGATATAGTCATTATATCATAAATTAACTCTCTAATTTTCTTTGTGATTTACTTAACGTTGTTTTATGAGTAAGAGGTTGAGATTTATTTTCGTTCTACTTTTGGAAACTTGTGATTTCTCACCTTCTTTATTAATTTTACTGCTTGCATGGATGAATTCAATTTTTTGGGATCTTTCCATTCATTATATAGATAGACTAGCATTGATTTGGCTTTTCCATGGCAGATTGTTTTATATGTTACAGTGGGTTCATCTTGCGGCCACATGTTGTTCTCTAAGCTTAGATCTAGGTGTTTTTCTTATCTGTTGGTTCATGTTTTCCCTCTAACCTATTTTATTTAGCTTTCTCCCATGCATCTAGTCATTTCCTAAGCGATTTTATCTTATCCTTATTGTAATAAAGATTTAGTGTCTTTCTTTTCTACATGGATTATTTTCTTCATTGTCTTGATTAATTTATTGGTCTTGGTGGGTGATTATTGTAAGCATACAAAAGTGTATGAGACACCATGGTTGTTTGATGATAATCTAGTGGTCCAACTCATGACCCGCAAAGTGTAAAATATGTAAACCTCTCTAAATTATTCTTAACTTGATGATAGTTTCCCAATATTTAACATCCCCTTATCCATCTTAATTAGCCCCTAGATTGGGTTCTTAGTACTTAGGTACCTCCAAATATGTTTTTTCAAACTTTATCTATAGTGTCACCTGAGTGACCATAGGGACCCAAGTGACTAGCCTTAGAAAAAATGGAGACCTAACCCTTAAAAGGGCCAATCCTATAATATTTTGGGGATGTGTAATTACTTTAATTTTGGCCATTTCTCAATAATTTTTCTCATGATTGATATTTTTTCCTATCCTAATTGAGCCTTCACTCTCCCTAATGGATTCTTCTCTTCTCTTGATTATTCATCAACTCTTTAGTCTTCTATCTATTAGCTCTCTAGTTTTCTCCCAAATACTTCTCATATGATCGAGAAGCTTCTAGCCTATGAATAATCCTATTTCCTTTGACATCTAAGAGGTTGATTATTTTTCTATTTTTACCAAGTTCTTGCTAATAACTCTCATTCCCTATTTCCTTGACTACAACACTTGAGTATATCAAGTTACCTATAAAGAATTAATCTATTTTGTATTAAAAACTCCACATACAATATCCATATTCTATTATACGACTCTGTGAGCCTTTTCCCCTTGTAGACATGCAAATTATCCTAATTGATATCATACACTCGATCCTAATTCACTAACACCAATTCTCCTTAATCACGTCCATACTAACCATTTAATTGAATAATTTTTATTTAATTAAATTAATTAAATTGCTCCATATGTCCCCTTTTAATTATATAAATAATTTTTATTTAATTAAAACCTAATTTTCCTCTTTTAATTAAATAAAATCAACTTTACTTAATTAAATCCTAAAGTCATCTCTTTTAATTAAATAAATCAACTTTATTTGATTATATCTAATTTTCTTCATTTAATTGAATAAGTCAATTTTAATTAATTAAATCACTAATCTCCCAACTATCTTCTTATTTGATTTAAATAAATCTAAATATCTAAATCAAATGTCATTTCAACTAAATTCCACCTAAGTTAATTAAATCCTAATTAACTCCTAACACTAATCCTCCATTCCTCTAGCTTTTGCAAGTTGCACATGTAAATCAATTTATTTGATTTATTAATTCCTCTATTTTCATTCAAATGTGGCATATCCTTGGAATATTCCACCAATTTGAAATCTCCCTCCCAAAAGGACTTTTTTCCTCCAACATGGCATTAAAGGCTCTTACATGTCCTCTTCTTGAGCCAACTTGGCATTAAAAGCTCTCACATCCCCTCTTGTGCATATCACTTCTTCAAATTCAAATTCCACCTACATGCATTTAACATGCACATTGTTCAAAATGTGCTCCACCTCCCTTCATTAGCATTTTGACAAGTGGCACAATGCTATTGGTTCAAGTTTAATCCCACATTCTTCCTATTCCCCATTCTTCAACTCTTCTCCATTATAAATAGAGGCCTTCTCTATTTGATTTGGCATCCACAATCCATGTAAAGATCATTATGCTCATTTGAATCCATAATCATTCACAAGTTTATGCAAGGTTATTATAGTCATTTTGAATTCAACGTGTCCATCTTCATCCACATTTCATCCATGTTATCATAGAGTTCATCATTCATAGCAAGGTTAGTGGCATTTTTCATCAAGGAGCACACATTCATCATCAAGTTTGTCAAGGGATTGGGAAAGGGCTACTTTCCACATCAAAGTAGCACCAATTCCCCCATGGGATGCTGGTTTGAGTATTTTGAATGAGATTTCACTAGCTTCTATTGGATATTTTACTTTTTTTTCTTGTTCATTGTGCTTGAATGAATTTCATGGGGAATGCTTGTTTAGACTTGTTTATTAACTAATGTTTGATTGTTTGTACATGTTAGAGTAGGTCTAGGCTAAGCATTCACATTTTGGCGCTAGATGGAGGGCGAATCTTTGAAAATTAACACATTTTTTTGGTCAAATCTGCTATTTATTCAAATCTTAGTGCTTTTAGGAAACGATGTTGAAGAGGACAAACAATGATGCTATTAGTCCAGCGTCGCTATATAGCGACGATGTCACTGTATCGAAAGGTTCAATTTTACAAGGGGGTCGAATCAGTCAAATTTCAAAGGGCGACACTGAGAAAAATAGCAATGCAATCACAATCTCTTTTTTCCACAGAGTGATGCTAACTTCACCAGAGCGACGTTGAATCTCCAAACACTTCAATTTGCGCTCTTAAAAATTGAACAAATCTTGCTAGTGTGAGATAAGTATATTGTGTTTGTTCTCTCCTTGTTCACACAAAAAAAGATTGATCAAACTACAAGTGTACTTACTCGCTTTTTTTTACCTTTAGAGGGCCTACCTTGGTGGGAAAAATTACTCACCCCAAGGGAATAACCCAAGCGGTAACAAGCATAAGCCAAGCTTTTCCAAACCGCTATATAAAATTGTGGTTGTGATGGAAATCGTAAACAATGGGAAGCAGTGCATGATAACTCTCCCCCAGTATCTTTATGATGCATAAAGCCCCTGTTCGAAGGGTTTAGAGATCTCTCACAAGGAGTTTATCATCACACCCCCTAAACTAGATGCCCTTAATATGAACCTTTGTTTAGAATCCAAAATCCCAATATTTGTTGTCGTCAGCAGGTCAGACCTCCAGAGCCGTCCCACATACTTGTGATTTTTTGTAGTGGTGAAAAGTTCGTCATGGGAGATTCATGAGAACTGAAGCTTGGATGACTCATAGAAGTGAGTGTCATGGAGGGGAGCCAGTGTGGTCAAGCTTCTAGTCATCTACTCTGAATAAGTGCAATTGGATTTATCCAAGTGGGAATTCAACAAATATTTTCTTTTCCATCCTAGGATTGTGCAATTTTAAGTTAGTTAAACACATTGTTTGGATCCAAAATCTTGAAAAAAAAAATTCAACAAGGACATCAAATTTCAGACCTTTAGAATAAGCAAATATCTTTGAAAAATCCAATTGCTACTGCTTGTCCCTAGGGATTTTATCCTTAGAGGCTTCTAACTATTTGAGTTTATATCTTATTTTTCTCTCTAAAGTCAACATTAGGGAACTATTACCTTGATTCTCTTGATTTCCACAAAATGGACTTTGTCAGATGAAAATAAATTGAGACATTAGACATTTAGTTTGAAAAGCTAATCAAGAAGTGTTTGTGGGAAAAAGGATCCATTAAGCAAAGATAAAAGACAAATTGAACCTCACACATGTGTTTTCTCAAGAAACATCAGTCCAAGAAACAAATGTCTTAGCCCAAGAAATCTCAAGAAACATCAGTTTATGCTTTACACAGTTAGAGAAATATTTCTCTATAACTTTTACAAATGTGCATAAAAGCATAACCCAAACTTGTACTCATTATATTATTGTCAAAATCCAAGTATTTTTCATTTTTTTGAGTATCTCACTTTGAAGAGTTAACAAATTGTTGGAAGTATAGCATGTTCTTCAATACCTAGGTCTTGTAAACAAAAATCTCTCTAGGTTCACCTAGGATGAACACTTTCATCCATCCCCCAAAAATCAATCAAAACCCATCTCACAAACAATTCTTAGAAATCTTGGAGAAACTTCTTCATACTAGCCTTTTGGAAAATCCTTTAAATCAAATTAAAATCATCTTGTTTGACTAAGTGTGTGTGGATGCATCCTTCTTCATACACTTGGTTAAATTATCGCCTTGTGGACAAATTTATTCCAAGAAAACATCTAACCTCTTGGATTTTATGAGTTCACTATGAAATCCAAATCAAATCAAAATCAAATCCAAGTCAAGTCAAAATCAAATTCAAATCAAATCCCAAATAAAAAATCCAAAGTCCTAAAGTCTAGTATCTCCCTCAAAGTTTCTTAAGAGTTCAATAATTCACACCACTCATCTTTTATCATCTCATCACGACCCTTTGATCCTTAACATCTTAGACTTTCTTTTTTGTACCTAAAGATTAGATCAATCTAAGGAGTTAGAGGTTCACCTCCCACATTCCTAAAAATTGATCCTTATTTTATGGTCCAAACTAGATCTCAACACAAGAAGAACATGGAAACAAACAAAGAAACATCCACTTCAAGTGACTTGAGTCAAACTGCACTTGAAATCAACCCCATCGGATCTAGCAATCCCCCACTCAATCTTCCTCAACTTCCATAAGATCTTCAAGAGAGAGGCTGCCAAGTGGAAGATCTCAACACAATGATGAGACTTAATCCTTCATAATACATGTTGGAATTAGCTAAAGAAGGGGATAAACTCCCTTTTGACTATGATGTAAGTAAAATTGTGGAGAAACCTCTTGGGATTATGTCATCAGTCTCATTCACACCTTCATTCCAAAGCATCATCCAACCCATCCCACAACCAATTTCATCTCATGCTCCAATTCAACCCATAGTTACCAAGGGGAGTTCATTGCTTCATGCTCTTTAAACACATCCCCTTGTAAATAACCAAGACTTGGATGTAAACACCATCTTCAGTCAATTTTTTCCTCAAAATCTGAAACACCCATACATCCTGCTTGTCTTTCATGACACCAACAATCCATCCACCTTCTCTGCAACACCGGCATATTCCCTTAACACACAAGTCTCTCTCCACATGACTTCGCAAGGACAAGGGGGAATATTTGGACAAGGGGGAATCTTTGATCCCTCATCATCACTTTCTCAAGGAAACACACCACCCATATTCCCACCATTTCTCCCTCTACCATTGACATCCACACCAATTCTCAGTTTAGGGAAACCCCCTTTACCAATCCTCAATCAACAAAATCAAAACAATCATCCAATCATAAATCAAATCAACATACCAAATCCTCTAATCATACCACTGATATCGCAACACTAGGTGGCACCAATCCAAACAACACAATCAATCATTGCACCATCTATAAATGTGGTCTCCCAAGGGCCTATCATATCCACCACACCATCTACCACACAACCCCCTATCATCAATCTGATAGCACCTCAACAACCACCTCAACAAAATCTCATCACAACATCTCATACCATTCCAAATCCTCCACCTCCACCACCAAAACCAAACATGGCAAACCAATATAGCATCACATTGCAAGTTGTCCAACAAGCTTATCAAAAGGCACTTCAGCAATTTCAAAATCAACAAGCTAAACAAGTTGCATAGCTAGCCACCCAAGAAGCACAGACACAGCAAGCCGCACAACAAGCACAACAGTCTACCCAAGCCCAAGCTTTATTGCAACAACAACAAGCCACCCAAGCTTCCCAAGCTATATAAGAAGCACAAGCTACACAAGCTGCATAGGCCACCCAAGCTGCGCAAGCTACTCAACAAGCTCAAGCTTAGGCACAAGCTCAGTATCAAGCCCAATAGGCTCAAGCACAAGCACAATACCAAGCACAACAACAAGCTATCAACAAGCTTTGCAACAATACCAAACACAACAAGAGGTGGCTCAGCTACTAGCCCAACAACAAGCATTGTTGGCACAACAAAAGCAAGATCAACAACAAGCGTTATTGGCAAAACAATTGCAAGCATACCAACAAGCATTGATTGCACAAAAAATCTTGCAACAACCTCCCACAAACATGCAAAACATCCCATCTGCCACTCAAATACTCAAACCACCACAAAACACATTCATCCCAATGCCTGATCAGCAAAATGATGTGTCTATACAAATAAAATTGCTTTCACAACAAGTGCTAGACCTCCAATCTAGAAAAAACAATGAAAACACCAAGAAATTTGTGCCCTTACCCATTTGACAAAAGAATTGTGATGGTTCCATTCCCACAAGGATTTGAAATCCCTAAATTTGACAAATATCATGGGACGGGTAATCCTAAAGATCACATCAGGGAATTACAAGTACATTATATGGAAGTTGCATACGATGACACTTATCTAATGCAACTATTCCTTTGAATTATGGCTGGACCAGCAATGGAATGGTTCTCTCGCTTTCCTCCAAGAATCAAAAAGTTCCAAGAAATTTTGGATGCATTCAACATAGGCATGGATTTGAGTCTAGAGGAACTATCTTCTCTCAAACAAGTTAAGGGGGAAACATTCACATCCTTCTTGCAATGATGGTGATCCAAGGCCAACAGAAGCAAGTGGACTATGCTAGAAGAACATCAAATCTGCATTATCATCACTAATCTTGAAGGGACCTTGTCCTTCCATCTAAAAATGCAATGCATCACCACATATGACCAGTTGATCCCCAAGGAAGTCAACATTGAAAGAGCCCTTATCACACAAGGGGGGACACCTACTTATCAAGACAACCACCCATCAACTATTTATAACAAAAAACCTCTCACATGGGAAAAGAAAAAGAATGTCACTAATGATGGTGTCATTGATGCCAAAGTTGTCATCAATGCCCTAAGGAAAAACACACAATCATATCAACAACCGCAAACCAATAATTGAAACAACGCACAAGACGACACAGTATCACCACCCAATAATCAAGTGGCCAACAATCTGAATAATCGAGGGGACCACCCCCACAAAACAAGTATCACCCCAAACAAAAATACACACCCCTTGGGGAATCAATCAAATATGTCATGAAAAAATTGGTATAAGAGAATCTCATTAAAATCCTCGTTTATGAGAATTATCAAGAGCCCCAAATGAAACCACCATGGTATAACAAAAATCACCTTTGCCATTTTCATAAAATCAAGGGGCACACAATGGCCAGTTACATGAGATTGAAAAATTTGATCCAAGACCTTATCGATGATGGAACCATAAACATTGAACAACCTGTAGGAAACCAAGACCTCAAGATATACACAAATGTAATGCTAGATCACAATAAAGGGAACAACAATGGAAAAGCAGAGTATAACAATGTAAATCGTGTTTACAACCATTTTGTTGCATCCATGGATGAATGGGTCACTGTTGTCAACGTCAAGGGAGCTAGGGCCGACTGTGGAGCCACCACACATGGTGGCAGAGTTACCATTCTTGGACCATCACAACCATCCAAGGCACCAGCCCTAATCCAAAATCGGTTCCCAATGGTTATAATGTCTTGGACTAGCTAAAAAGAATCCCTGCTCAAATCTCCATCATGGAGTTACTGAAGATCTCACGCGCACATAGAAAAGTCCTAGAGGACCTCCTAACATTTTCTAATTAGGACCTCCCAACACAACCATCTCAAAACCATGCACTCCATCTCGAGGTCTTGGTCCATAAGAATAAAGTCAAAAGAGTCTTGGTGGATAGGGGTGTAGGTTTGAATATCTGTACTCTCAAGCTAATAAAGAATCTGGGATTCTCCAAGGACATCATTGAAAAAGGTAAAGGTATTACAATTAGGGCATATGATGATCAAGAAAGAGTGTCTCAAGGTACTATTCAACTTCCTATTCAAGTAGGGCCAGTTATCATGGAAACTACCTTCCAAGTCCTTGATCTTGAATTACCTTATAATATCCTTCTGGGGCGCCCATGGATCCATGGAATGCAACCTATCACCTCTACCTTTCATCAATGTGTCAATTTTCCTTATCAAAATCAAGAGGTCACAATCCATGGTGATCCTGAGCCATTTTATTATTGCAATAATTTTAAAGCCAAATACTACAAGATTCCTCAAGTCCCAAAGAATGATGAAGGCCCTATGACTCCATATATAGACCCATCCACCTTAGCCTCCACTTCTGAGATAAAGAAACCCGCCATTCCTGACATCTCTGATATCAAGGTCATTATCCAAGAAAATGGGTGTGGGGATTACAAAATGAAAAAGAGTTCCTTTGTAATAGGAGAGTTACCTTAATCTCCTAGGTCTCATGGGCAGCCCCAACTGATTGAAATTTCAACCCAAACTTTCAAGGCATACCCCTCTAGATTCAGATGTTGGGGGGACCTAATTCGAGAAGTGGTGGATGAAAAGGACATATCAAGTTTGTTGTACCAAGATGAAAGGCCCATGCATGATCTTCCCATGGATGATAATAGCAAAGGACTACATATAATGCAAGGATGGAGCTATAACAAAAACAAGAAAATCGAACAAAATGACAATGGTATTATAGAACCTATCAATACTTAGAAGCGTATAAGGAATCTTGGCCTTGGATGTACTCCTCTAAAATTAATTATACTTGGCAAAGGTGCCTTAGTTAGAAAAATGAAAGATTCCTCCTTGGTTCTGATATCAATTACTTATCCTTTTGAGGACCCCCTAACTAATCTACCCATGCTATTCAAGGATTCCTCTCTTCTCATGATTAGTACCCTATCTTTTGAGTCAAACAACCAAACCCATGAGCTAAACTTAGTCTATCCCCAACTCATCAATTACAACCAACGAGGACCACCGATTTTGGACACATTAAAAAATGATGAGGCTCTCTCAGAATTCATGAGATTGTGGGATACTATACCATGTGGAGAACACAAAGCTAGGTTCAACATTGAGTTGGACACACATGCCTATTATAGGGAATTGATTGAATCCCTCAGTCGCAAAAGTGAAAATTTAAGAATAATATCTAGGTCTTTGAGTGAAAACCATACTGTGGCACTCTCTTACCCAAAAATAGTAAAATCAAAGGACGCATCCAATGGTGAAAACCTCTCTGAGGTGCCAGAGGATGAGGGATTCAATCTTCTCCTTAGTGATATTCATCAAGAGAAGTCAGCAGTCTTAGCAGAAAAGTGATATTCGGTCAACTTGAGAATAGAAGAAATGCCACATATAACCTTCTATGCAGAATCACTTTTGACAGAATAACAAGAACTCCTCACTACTTTTCTAAGGGAAAGAAAGGTAAAATTTGCATGGACCTATGCTGACATGCCTGGCCTTGACCCAAAAGTTCTGGTTCACTATCTAGCCGTATATCCAAAAGAAAAACTAGGAAGACAAAAGCTGAGAAAGATGCATCCACAAATAGCATTATTGGTCAAACTTGAATTACAAAAACTCCTTGATGTTGGTTTCATTCAGAAAATTGATTATCCAAAATGGGTTTCAAACCTAGTACTTGTTTCAAAGCCCACTAGGGTCATCTGCATCTGCACGGACTTTAGAGACCTAAACAAGGCATTCCCAAAGGATGACTTCCCTCCTCCCAATATTGACATGATTGTGTATCATACAACAAGACATGAAATGTTGTCATTAATGGACAGGTTCTTAGGTTACAACCAGATCATGATAGCCAAAGATGATCAGCACAAAATATCTTTCACGTGTCCATTGGGAACCTATTGCTAGAACATGATGCCATTTGGATTGAAAAATGCAGGAGTTACTTATCAAAGAGCCATGACACTAATCTCCCATGACATGATTAAGAAAACTATGGAAGACTATGTGGATGACATATTGGCCAAATCAAACAAACATCGAGATCACGCACTAGCTCTAAGCTCCATCTTTGACAGGCTAGAAGAATACAAGGTTAAACTCAATCCAAAAAAGTGTGTCTTCGATGTATAATCAGGAAAGCTCCTCGGGTATATTGTATCTATGAGGGGAATTGTGATATATCCTTCCAAAGTCAAAGTGATCCTAGAGATGGAGGCACCAAGAACATTGAAGTAGTTGAGGGGTTTGCAGGGGAGACTCCAATCCATTCGTCGGTTTATAGCACAGTTAGTAGATAAGGCTATCCCATATTCTCATCTATTCCACAAGGGGGTAACATACAAATGGGATGAGAAATGTGACCATGCTTTCAATAAGATCAAGGAGTACTTGCTCACACCACCAATTCTCATGCCACCAATTTCAAGAAAGCCCTTGATCCTGTATATATCAGCAACACCAGCAGCCCTTGGCACTCTCTTAGCTCAACATGATGAAAATGGGAAGGAGAGATATATTTACTACATCAGTAGAACTATGGTGGGACATGATCTGAATTATACATCCATTGAGAAGGCTTGCTTAGTAGTCGTGTTCACCGCACAGAAATTCAAACACTATATGCTAGCACATCAGATAAAACTCATTGCCAAGATAGATCCTCTCAAATATCTATTTTCTAAAGCAACGCTTATAGGGTGAACAACTAAATGGGACATGATCATGACAGAACATGACATTGAGTATGTAGAACGGAAGGCCATTAATGGACAAGTAATTGCAGACCAACTAGCAGAGCCACTGATGTATTTAGAGAACCCACTTGTACCAAAATTCCCCAATGAGTCCATCTTTAACATAAACATAGAAAATCACTGGAAAGTATATTTTGATGGATCCTACACACAACATGGTTTAGGAGTTGGAGTCTTCTTCATTACACCACAAGGATATTGCATACCTAAATCATATAAGTTGTCTTTTCCTTGCACAAACAACATTGCAAAGTATGAGGCTCTCATCATAGGACTCATAATAGCAGTACAGTGGAAAATCATGGCACTCAAGGTCTATGCAGACTCACAGCTTATCATTAATCAGGTAAATGATGAATACCAAATGAAAAATGAAAAGTTGAATCCATACAAGAAACTAGTGGAAAGCCTCAAAGAGTTCTTCATTGATATCACGTTTGAGAAAATACCCAGGGAAAACAACAAATTAGCAAATGTTATGACAAAAATCGGATTGCTACTAGATATCCCACGCAACATCCCAAAGCAAGAATTTCATGTAGAGTAGCTTCTCATACCAGCATTTGAGGTACCATATTTTGAATTCATGTGTGAAATCATTGGTCCCAGTGATCACTGGTATCATGATATATACACCTATTTGAGAATAGGAGTCCTCTCTACTGATATAACCCTAAACCTTAAAAGAACATTTGTCAAAAATTCATCTCGTTTTGTTATCTTAGGTGACACCCTATATTGTAGGAGTATTGAGGGAACTTTATTATGATGCATAAATGCTAAGGAAGCTTTGACTGCTTTAACTGAGGTACATAATGTTTTTTGTGGGTCACATTCGAGTGGTATGACTTTGGCTAAGAAACTGTTGAGGATTGGGTACTATTGGCCTACCATGGAGAGGGAAGCTCACAACTATGTCCAAAGATGTATGCAGTTTCAATAGCATGGGGATCTCATCCATGCACCAGCTCAGGAGCTCCAACCAATCATTACACCTTGGCCCTTTTCACAATGGGAGCTCAATCTCATTGGTAAAATCACCCCCACCTCATCTAGTGGACATAAGTTCATTATCACCGCCACTGAGTACTTCACGAAGTGGGTAGAGGCCATTCCCATGGCCTATATTATAGAAAATAAAATTTTCAAGTTCATCCTAAACAACCTATTTTTCCGCTACAGTGTCCCTCAAGCCTTTATCTTAGATAGCGAGACACCTTTCAAAAACTAGGATGTTCGAGACCTATGCCAAAAGTTCAAAATCCAACATCATTTTTCTACTCCACACTAACTCATTTGACTGCAAAATCTGACAAAAATTTCTTACGAAAGATGTATAATCAGATGTATTGTCGGGTACTTGTGAAATTTTCAATTTTTTCAAAATTTGTGCCCGATGTTCGTTGAAATTTCGACGAACCTGATTTTCGACGAAAATCAAGTTCATCAAAATTTTGATGAACATCGAGCACAACTTTTGAAAAAAATAAAAATTTCACATTAAAAATTCTATTTTAATTTATAATTTATTAAATTCAAACGCATCCAAAATTATGTCCCTTGCTTTAATTGAAAATAATTTTATATTATAGAATACACTTTTTAAAATTTTAAGATGAAAATAGCAAGGAAAAATGAAACAAATATCTTTATGAAAGAAGTATATTGGCGTGAAATTAAATATGATTTATATTCCAATGTAAAAAATACAAAGAATGGAAACAATTCTTTCAACACATAAACTATTATGTAGTAGTCAATTAAAATGAAAAAGCTTACTCTATATTAGTTAGGATACACAACTAAGAAAATGATCTAAATAGTCTAATAATTTGACGAACAGTGATTTTCGTCAAAATTTCGACGAACGTATACCAACATATACTATTGTAGTTTTACCAACAAATATATTATAGTTTAACCAACACGTATATTATAGTTTTACCAACACATACTATTGTATGCTTGCATGGATTCTTAGTTAATATTTTTTTTTTTATTATTGATCTTTTTGATATTTTCTATAAGTTATTATTAGATGATACACATTGGATTCCTTTTAATTTTTTATATTTGAAGATACCTAACTAATTACAAGGATAATATAAAGAAGATATATCTATATTGTATCATTTTTGAGTTTCTAAAATATTTTACTTCCATGTCAACCACTTTCTTTACTTCAATTGAGAAACATAATACCTCTATAATCTTGCATTTATCAAGTGTCAATAAAATAAAATTCAAGTACTTAGCTATCAATTTTCTCTTGATTGATCTAGTAATAATATAATAGCCAACTAATACTCATCCAATGATATCATCTTGCATTGATTTGTGTTACTTGACCATCACATAATTGAACCAAGTACCACTTTAGAAATACCACATACATAGTCTTCTCTTTCTACAAACCCCCCATTGTATTCATAAGGGTTTTATTGTAGGTCCCATCAAATACTATGCCCTAATCATGTAACAAGTAGATAAGTCATCTTTACTAAGGTCAAACAAGGTTGTTTTATCACAAAATACAATAGTTTTTAGTTTTAAGTGTTAGATTTATGTTTTGATTATAAGGTTTATCTTGTAGGTTTAAGGTATGAATTTAAGGTTCTTACAATGAATTTTCAACCAATGGTATTATTCTATCCTATCTCTACCATTCTAGTTCTAAAATAAAACATACAAATCAAACTTAACTAGCAATCACACCTTAGTGTGCAATGGGTACAACAAAAAATGTGGAATTTCAATTAGGATAAATTTTGGTCTATTTTTTGCATACATTTATGCAGTACATGAGGTCAATTGGTAGGAAATTTAGCAAATGATGTTGTTTGTGCAATAAAGGTCTCAATGGAGGAATCATAGCTTCAAATAAATTATTCATCCACTTACATGGATCCAAAAATGATTGAAATAAAACCTCTGAATTAGGAAGATGATCAAGCTCCATTACCAATAGGCTCATGTTATGCTTGCAATAAGGAGAGAGGGTGAGAGAGAGATGGAGAGGTAGCGATAGAAAGAGGGAGAGATAGAGTGGGGAAGAGTGAGAGATAGAGGGGTAAGGAGATAGATATATAGATGGAGATGTAGGAGAGGGATATGGAGAAGAGGAGAGGAGAGAAGGATAGAGAGAGATAAAGAGAGAGAGGAGAGGGATAGATGGAGATGGAAGAGATAAATATATAAAGAGGGATAGAGATCAGGGAGATAGATGGATGGATAGAGAGAGGGGGACATATATAGAGATAAAGGGGGAGACATGAAAATAGAGGTAGAGATGAAGATAGAGTGAGAGAGGAAGAGGGAGACAAAATATAGATAGAGAGATATAGGTAGAGGGAGAGATAAATATAGAGAGAGATAAGGATAAAAAGAGGGAGAGATATTGAGGAAAAGATAGATAGATATAGAGGGAGAGGGAGATGAAGAGACAAAGAGGTATAGATGGTGAGATAGAGTGATAGAGAGATAGAGATATAAAGAGATATAGAGAGAGGAGAGGGAGAGGGAGAGAGAGAGACAAAGAGATAGACAAACAAATAGAATTAGATATAAGTATATAGATATGGAGAGAGGGAGAGAGAAATAAGGAGAGATAGAGAAAGGGAGAAACGAGTATGGAGAGATGGAGATAGATGGGGAGAGATAGAGATATATGGGAAGAGAAAGAGAGATGGAGATATATGGGAAGAGAAAGGAAGAGAGGTGGAGATAGAGAGATGGATAGGGGGGATCAGGAGGGAGATATGGGGAGAGATAGATAGAGGGAGATAGAGAGGGGCAGGGAGAGAAAGGGATATAGATAGGTAGAGGAGGAGAGATAGAGAAGAGGGGGATAGAGGGGGAGATAGGTTGAAGAGGAAGAGAGAGAAGAGAGGGAGCTAGATAGGTAGAAAAGGGAGAGAAAGAAGAGGGGGGAGAGGGAGAGTGATATGTAGAGAGGGAGAGAGAGAAGAAGATAGGGGAGAGAGGGAGAGATAGCTCAATATATATAGAGGGAGAGGGAGAGACATAGAAAGGGGGTGATATAGAGAGATAGAGGGGGATGGTGAAAGAGATAGAGGTAGAGAAAGATATGAATAAAGAGATAGAGAGAGGAGTGAGAGGGAGATAAAAAGAGAGATAGAGAGAGGAGTGAGAGGGAGATAAAAAGAGAAATAGAGATATAGAGCAGGAAAGATGGAGGGAGAGATGGAGGGAGAGATGGAGCGAATGAGAGAGAAAGGGGGGAGATGGATAGATAGCTCAATAGATAGAGGAGGGAAGAGGGAGTGACATAGATAGTGGGAGATATAGAGAGATGGAGAGAAACAAGGAGAGATATATCTCTAATTCTCTCTATCTCACTTCTCTCTCGCTCCCTCCCTCCTTCCCTCTCTACTTATATCTCTCTCTCTACTCTTTATCTCCCCTCTCTCTGCCTACCTCTCCCTCCATCACTCCTTAACACTCTCTATTTCTCGCTCTCTCCTCTCTCTCACCTCCTTTTCACTCCCTCCATAATTCTATATCCCTCTCTTCTTCCCTATCTACTCTTTATCTACCAATACCTCTCTCTACCTACCTCTAAATCCATCACACCCTACCACTCTCTTTCTACACCTCTCTATCTCACCTTTCTCTCCCTCCCTACCTTTCCCTCCCTCCCTCATTCCCTCTCTACTTCTCTCTATATCTCCTCTCTCTACCTCTCATTCCCTCTCTACTTATCCTTATCTTCTCTCTCCCTCTCTCTACCTACCTCTCCTTCAATCACTCTTTATTTCTCTCTATCTCACCTCTCTCTCCCTCACTACATCTCCCTCCCTCTCTACTTATCTATATCTCCCTCTCCCTCTTTACCTACCTCTCCATCCATCACAGCCTATCACTCTCTCTCTATTACTCTCTATCTCACCTCCCACTCTCTCCATCCATACCTCTTCCTCTCCTTCCCTCTTTACTCTCTGTCTCCCTAATCCCTCTCTACCTACCTCTCCATCCATAAATTCCTACCACTCTCTCTACACATTTATATCTTGCTTCTCTCCCTCCCTCCCTCATTCCCTCTCTACTTCTCTCTCTCTACCTCTATGTCCATCTCTAATTATCTTTATCTCCTCTCTCTCTCTATCTCACTATATGTCTACCTCCCTACCTTTTCCCCTTTCTACTCTCTATCTCTCCTCTCCATCACTCTGCCTCTCACTCTCTCTCTCCCTCCTACCTCACCCTCTTTCTAGATCTCACTCTCTCCTCTCGATCTCACCATTCTATATTTCCCTATCTATAACTCTCTCCTCTATATATCGCCATTCTCTCTCTACTTATCTTTATCTCACCTATCCCTCTTTACCTCTCCCTTCCTCCCCTCTCTCTCCCACCCTCCCTCCTTCCCTCTATCTCTACCTTTATCGCTCTCTACTTCTCTCTATCTCACCTATCCATCTCCACCTGCATCTCCCTCCATCACTCCCTACCACACTCTCTCTATTTCTCTCTATCTCATGTCTCTCTCACCTCCCTCCCTCTCCCTCCATACCTCTCTCTCCATCTTTCCTTCCTTATCTACTCTTTATCTCTCATGTCTTTGTACCTCTCCTTCCCTCTCTACTTATCTTTATCTCCCCTTTCCCTCCCAACCTCTCTCTCTCCCCAATCCCTCCCTACCCCCTCTTTCTATCTTCCCTTATGAGGGTTGAGGGTGTAAGCTTTAGCATTTAAGGTATAGGGTTAAGGTTATAAGGTTAAGTGTATATGATAAAGGGATTAGGGTTTAGGATATTAGGTATAAACTTGAGGGTATAGGGTATAGGGATGAGGGATGAGGTTTTAGGGTTTAGGGTTTAAGGTATAGGGTTGAGGGTTCAGGGATAGTGTTAAGGGTTGAGGGTATAAGGATAAGTGTATAGGGTATATGGTTGAGGGTATTGGGTTGAGGATATTTGGTTTATGGTTTAGGATTTAAGTATAAGTTTAGGGTTGAGGGTTGAGGTATAATGTTTAGGGTTGAGGGTATAAGGTTAAGTGTATAGGGTATAGTGTTTAGGGTTTAGGATATAATTTATAGTGTTTAGGGTGTAGGGTATAGGGTATAGGGTTAAGGCTTGAGAGTGTAGGGTTTACCATTTAAGTATAGGGTTGGGGGATAATGTTCAGGGTTTAGAGTATAAGGTTGAGGGTATAAGGTATAGGGATGAGGGTTGAGGGTGTAGGGTTTAGTGTTTAAGGTAAAGGGTTGAGGGTTGAGGTATAGTGTTCAAGGTTGAGGGTATAGGGCTAATTTTATAGGGTATATTAGTATATCTCTATATAAGTATTCTAATTTTATATAAAAATCATAACCTCCCAAGGCACATGGCTATAATTATTTTCTCAAAATCATAAAAAAAATATCTAAGGAACATTAAATATTTTTATTTTCCAACAATAATCCTAAGGCATAAAGCCTAGGTCAAGCATAAAATGCAAGGAAGAAAGTTATAGCACAAGTGTATTAGTTAGAGGCATCTAATTACGCTGAAGCCATGTCCTATTTCAGAATTGCAAGCTAATAACTAAAATCAACGGTCAAGAGATCAGTAAAAGCAATGCAATACGGTTAAATTAATCCTAAGAGTTCATTACTTCCTATCATTTTCTGTCATCGTTTTAAATTTATCGTTTGTTGTGTTTTCTTTTTAACCATGGTGTTCCTTCTATAAACGAGGCGACCATTTTTTTGACTATTTTTTTGCCATTTTTAGCTACTTTCCCCTGCTATTGGTATCTACTCCTCCAAAGTTTTATTAAAATAAAATTACGGCCAATATTATAATAATGAACACATATAGGTTTTAACATTCTGGCATCCCTTACCCTAATTAATACATAATGTATAGTTAATATAATAAAAATAAATTATAATATTATAAATAAAATAAAATATTTAATATATAATAATATAATAAATACTTTTCATAATATAGTATAAAGATAATAGTACAATATATAAATAATATAATATAATATGATATAAATATCATATAATTTAAATATAAATGTAAATATAATATCATAAAATATAAATATAATAGTATATGATTTATTATCTATTAGTATAATATAATATAAAAATAATAGTATAATATTCAAATAATAATATAATATGATATAAATATCATATATTTAATATTAAGATAAATATAGTATATTAAATATTATAATAATATAATATAATAATATTAATATAATATAGCATTATAACATTAGAATAATAATAATAATTTAATAGTTTAATAATTTAATATTAAAATTCATAATATTTAATTAATAATATAATATTATGAATAGTATAATAATTTAAATATTAATAATATATTAATACTATTATATAATAAAAATATATAACAATTATAATAATATAAAACTAACAATATATAATACTTATTTGATTTCAACCCTTATCCTAAAAATTCACCCAGAATCCAATATGATATAATAATAATATAAATACAATATATTATAATATATAATAATATAATAAATGTTATTATAATATACTAAAATACAATCTCATAATATAATAAATATTTATAAAATATAATATTATTTAATATAAATTTAATATAATTACATTATTGTGACAATTTCGAATTAGGGAAAAAACCCTAAAACAAAACTCTATCAAATTCCACCTTCTTTTTGCTTTAACATTTGTGGAAAAATCTCTCTACATAAAGCTGCCATGGGGTTTTTGAGTTCGAGCTTCATCCTCTATTGCTTTTAAGGACTTTCACAAAAGGTTTTTGCAGGTAAAATGCTCAGGTAAGTCTTCATTTTAACAAACTAAGCTATGACTCTCCTATCTTCCATTTCGAATGCATGTTTTAAGCTTCTCTACTGTGGCCTTTAATGTATTTTCTGGTGCATTTACTTGCTTACATTTTGTAAGAACCCTCCTTTGTGTTGCTTGCCATCATTTGGGAGCCCTTAATTGGTCTTTTGGAAGCGTCATGTGGAGACCCTGTGGGTTTACATATATTTTTTCAATAGTGCAAAACTTGGTAAGCTTGAATCTCATACTTTCCTCCCTTTTCCTGTTAATGTGAAGCTCGATTGGAGCTCAAGAAATTGTAAAATGAATGGACCTTTTTTTCTTTTCATGCTTCTTTGTTTTTCTAAAGCTCTTCATAATTTCTTGGTCGTGGCCTCACTATGAGAGGGCTTCAAACTTTTGTCTCTTGATTGAGAAAACTTCTATGAGCTACGACCTCTTCAACACTACCTTCTATTTTCTATATTTGATACAAAAGAAAAGAGACATAACCCAAGTCATGGCTCCATTTGTGCTTCTGGCTATTCATATTTTTAAGCAAGCTTAGGGTTTCATTATTTTTTGTATGGAAAAAGAGACAAGGCTTTTATTCTTTTGAAATAAATGGAAAGATGCTACTCATGTAGAGAAGGTCGCGGCCTCTTAAGTTTCTAAGTGTTTATCAAATCTTTGTACTCTTTTTCTTTTTGAATACATGCAAGATTTCCATATAAACCCTTGAGGGTTCAACCATTTGTAAATAAAGGGAGACTTTTCAAGCCGTGGTTTCAAACTCATACTTCTTTTACATTTTGACCTCCTTTCTTGAAACCCCACTTCTAGATCTTGCATATTCTACACACTATGATGCTCTCTTTATTGCTGCATTTCTTCACTTTTCTGTAAGTGGTAAAAGAGGAAAAGTTGTTTATTGTTGCATTCTCCATTTGACATTGTAATTGTTCCTCACTTGTAATGAAAATGCAAGCTTTATTTTAGTCTCCTGCATTATGAAAATGTGCAAAACAATACTTCCCTTCCCATCTTGTTTCCTTAGAAGCATCAAACACTCAATTGTAAACCCTCTTTATGAATGTTTTCTTTCAAAGTTGAACCATATCAAGACAGTAATAATTATTTTTCATTCCTTGATAATTTTATTTGTATTTTATTATTTGAAAAACCATTTTACAATGACATCAAAAATACTTTTTTATTTTTAAAGATTTTCAATATTTTTAATTTTAAGTACATTGATTTAAAAACTTACTTTCATATGCAATAGTAAATTTAGGAAAGTTCTTTCATACTTTAAATTTTAGAAAGTTTTTATTTTATGTTTAGTAATTTAACATACTATTTTTATATCTTATCTCTAACTAATTATTATTTTTTATTGGAAAAGATTACTTAAATAAATCTATACAAAAAATCACAAAAGATATCTTGTTTCAAAAATCTGAGATATTTTTTAATCTTAAGAATATTAATTTAGAAACTAACTTTTTATATGAAATAGTAAGTTTACAATATTTCTTTTATACTTACTTTTTAAAATTTTAGAAACTTTTTTTTTATATCAAAAATTCCATGAAATTCAGTCACAAAATCAAAATAATCTTCAACTACAATAATGATTGCTTAAAAGCCATATGAATTTGGGGTGAATCTCATACTTACTCATTTTTTGGTTCTACTATCATAGTTGGCATGGATTTGTCAACTTGTAGTGAAGATTCTCTTGAGGATTTCATTGTAGAGATTTTGTTTTCCATATTTCAAAGTTTCATAAATCTTTTTAAAATATTAACAAATTTTGAATTTTTTTTTATTGTGGATAGGTACAGAGCAAGGAGAAAATACAAAACCAGTTTTTTTTAAAATGCATTTACAGCCCACCCCATGTGCAAAGTAGCATCACTGAAGACATGCATTAACATCGATGGCTTTTTAGCTTTAATAGTTTTAATTTTTTTCAATTTTAAAAGTATAATAAATCAGCAGTTTGCATACTGCGAAAGATTTTCTCTTCAAAACTCTATATATAGAGTTCTTTGTAACATATTTTATATATAGTTTGAATATAAGTGAATTATTTTCCAATATTGTTTCAATTCTTTAAGTAAATTTGTTGAATTTTTATGATTGTTCCCAGTATAACATAAGATCTTTAAAGTTTTATATCATTCAAACACAACAAAAAAATTTTGGTTTACAATTTCATAGACTGGTTATTGTAACAACATTGAGACCATGCCCTTGTCCATTATTACATTGGAGCAAGTTAAAAAAATTCGTTCAAATGTATGTAATAGCATACATTTGAACAAATAATTTAAAAAAAAAAACAGCAGACATTCGTCGAAATTTCGACGAACAATTTGCAACGAACCACTAAAACTTCTGACGAATTTGCTATACATGCAACAATATTTTCATCGCACTTTTGACGGTGTATATTGTCACATGCACAACAATTTCGTCGGAAGTTTTAGTGGTTCGTCGCAAACTGTTCTTTGAAATTTTGATGAATATCTGTAGTTTTTCATCACAAATTTTTTATTGAAATTTTGACGAATGTCTACAGTTTTTCATCAAAATTTGTGGCTATTTTGCGTTGCTAGATGGACAAAGTTTTCGTCAATTTTTTGACGTATATTAGTTTGATGAAAAAACAACGAAAAAATAGCGACAAAATTTATATGGTTGTTTCGTTAGTATTTCGACAATAGTTTGTTAATATTTCGACAAACATTCGTCAGAATTTGGAGTCAAATACAGTAGTGCCATATTACCCCCAAGAAAATGGCCAAGCTAAAGCTTCAAATAAAACCATCTTGAAAATCCTAAAGAAAACAGTCAATGACGATGATCATGACTCACACTTACAACTAAATCGCACTCTATGGGCCTACCGAACAAGTATTTGCATGCCTACAGGTGCAACTCCATTCTCCCTGGCCTATGGATTAGAAGTCATCCTTCCCATTGAGATCAAGCTCCCATCCTTAAGGATATCATTGCATAATCTCATTACAGATGAAGAATACCGGGTGTCACGGTTGAAGGAGCTAGAACTATTGGATGAGCAATGCAGAGATGATCTAAATAATTTGCAAGTCTACCAAAATTGTCTCAAAAGGAGCTACAAGAAGAAGATTAGGAGTTAGACCTTTCAAGTTAGAGAGCTCATATTGAAGGAGAATCAAAAAAATGTACCAAATATAGATAGCAAGGGAAAGTTTGAACCCAATTGGTTGGAGCCCTTCATCATCACAAGCTACAAATCAGGAGCATATCAATTATCAACACTAGAAGGTGAACCTCTATAGGAACCTATCAATAACTCCCATCCCAAAAAGTTTTATGCCTAAACTTACAAGGTATAAATCCAAAAATCCAAAAAAAATCAAAAAAATAAAAAATCCAAAAAAATCGGAACAAAAGGATTGAAAACAATAAAGAAAAAAATCATCCTCTAGTGAAAAAATAGTTTTCAGGCACTTTTTACCTTACTAGCAGCCATAAAATGTATTAAAATTCACCTAAATTGCTTCCCAAGCAATAGAAATAGTTCAAGTAACTTGTTGGAGGTTGAGAGGACATTTTTCAGCTTGTTCATGCATTCAAAAATCTACTCCAAGTCCAAAAACGTAATTGCATTCTTCATTTGCAGCCATTAAAAACATTTTGAATTTCAGCATCCAAGCACAAGCCATCGCTGATTACAAGAGAAAATAAATCTCACAATAGAGATGGGTGATGAAACTTTTAGCCATTGCACCATCACTACTTCATTCCCAAAATTATGTCATGAAACTGCGATGAGCAATGAATAGATTTTATGAAAGTAGTAAAGTTCTTTAATAAAGTTGCCCCAAATTATTTCCCATGAACTCACTTTGCCAATATTTTAAACCAATATATACTTGCCCCGAATCCATCGCTGCATAAAGGCTATCGCTGATTTGATTTTAAAAAACCTCTCAGAAATAGCGATGAGCAATGAACTCAATAGTGATCGCTCATCGTTGATTTCAACTCAATCTCCCGTGAAAATAGAGATGAGCAATGATCGCCAAACTGATGAGGAACAAGACACTTCAATCCACAATGGATGATGAGAAGCCACCACCATCGCTGATCGCTAATACAAATGGGAAGAAGAGCTTCAAATCAGAGATGAGCAATGAGTTCTCCCGTGAAGTCGCCCACTTTTCAGCCAATCACAAGCAAGAATTAAACTTGCTTGTCCTCTAGAACTTTTGAAATGTATTTTATTTTGTCCATTTATATTTGCACAATATTCAAAATATTTAAAATATTAACATTTGAACTTTAGAAGAATTTGTGACTTCTAATTACCCTTGCCATTTGAAGAAAATTCACTGTGAGCAAACTGGGGCACCTGAAGCCGATATTTTTTGCGTGCAAACATAATCAATTATTTAGAGAAAACTCATTTCCTCAAATTTTTTCAAGCCCTTAAAATTTAGGTACCTCCTTTGTAAACTAGCCCTCGGGACGTGTTCGCCACAACAGAAGTACATTAAAATAATGCATCAAATGACCTCCAATCTTGATGAAAATGGAGTTATAGAGGTTTTAGACCAAAAAAAGAAATGGGTTGTCCTTATATTTTAAAAATTTGAAACTTTTTGAGACACCATATTTGGCCATATTGAGATCATAAAGTAATTAAATAACCCATCAGAACTTATCCTGGGAGTCTAAAACTGAGTAGGCATGTAGAAACTTGACCCAATAATTTAGTGCAAAAGATGGCTCAAAAAAATAGATACCGATGGGAAAGTTATTCAATGTCAAAGTTGCTCAATCGGCCATTTCTGCAATTTCACCTATCAAAAACCAATCAGGGCTCTCAAAGTTACCACTTTGAAAAAATATCAAAACAACTTCTGGGAGGATTCCACTGAAAACATAAGCTCATCTAGGTACACTAAATAAGTGTGCAAGAGGGCTTCCCTTCAATCCATATTTATCACCAGATATTAAGGGTCAAACTTGACCACTTTGAAACATTCTAAAAATGCAAGTGTAAATGTGAACTGTATTTGTTTTTGGCCTGGTAAAAATATCAAATCTAATCATGAGGCTTTGAAATCGGACCATGGAGTACATTAATATGAGGAGAATGGAGAGCAACGGTCCTTTTGGCATGAAAATCAACCAGCTTTGAATTGTGAACCTCCAAAATAGGTCACTTAGGCAGATTTTGCAAGTGCACTTCTGAGTGTGCAAAAGAAAAATTTTCAATATGGGCATTTGAAATTTTGAAGATGCCAATAGTGGCTCTTTCTAGGGATGTATACCCCCTGTGGGCATAGCAAGAATTTAGATCTTTGGGAGAGCAGACCATGTATCAGAAACATTAGGTGACAATCTTTATTTTTTATTTTTAACCTCATTTGGCAGCCCTAGGCCACCAAATGGAAAAGGGAAGACAATTCTTACCTCTGTCAAACACCAATCTGTTAAAGGAGTTGATCCCTCTTAATCCATACCTACCTCTGCCACACCATATAACATTAGTAACTTCATTCTTGCAAACACAAATGTCAGGTTGCCTTTGAATTTAGCTTTACTGTCACATGGCAACCAAATGACATAATTTGCATCACCGCCACTCATTTTATTTTTTGATTCTATGGCAAGTGACAATGTGAGGATAGTGATCAAGACCATCTGAAAACACAATCTTATTGCATTTATAAACTTCCTCATAATGGTTATGGTAAGAAAAGAGATCATCCTTCAGAAACAGTGTGCAATCCTCTTGTATATTGAGCAAAGGATACTCACACATTTGTAACTCTTTCAACTGGATTGCATCACAGTCAAGTCTATCATCATCCCAACAACACAGCTTAATCACATTACCATATGTCTCAATGTTCTGAAAACAAGATTCACCACAAGTCATAATACCTTTGTCCACATTCAAATCATAACATTCTGAAGAAATGTCAGCATCCCAAACAATGTTCCCTACTTCAAGCTCATAGACAAAATTATCAGCACTTGTTATATTATCGCAAAAATAAGTTTCAAGAGCAGGCTTAGATGACTTAGAGTTTACTTTTTCAACAAACTCCTCATAATAATTGTTTAAAAAACATTCACTGTTGCAAGAAGTATCATATTCAACATCACCTCTTGTTGCATCAACATGACAATCTGAAACATACTGCTCTAGAGAAAAACTATGAGTTGCAGATCTAGAAAAGAGGTATACATATGCATCCATGTGATTGACACAATCACATCCTTCAAGTGAAAACTCATCATAAAGAACATCATTAGTTGTACTAACATTTATCTCTACATTTTTTCTTTCATGTACAACTACATCAATACTATCCTCATGTAAACATTCAGTGATAACTTCAAAGTCAGCAAAAGAAGTAAACAAAGGTAAAACATCAAACAAAAGAAGAGTTCCTTGTTCATTATGACCAACATATGCATGCCCTTCATAATCAACTACTTAGATGATTCATTTAATGAATCTCTCGCATGCATATCTCTTTATTTGTTTGTAATGTTGCTACAATCAGCAAGGCTACCTTCTTCACTGTCAAACTGAAAACCATCAATGGTTTTTTCATTGCAACTGCTTGTGGTTGATTTCTCCAAATGAAATCCATTGCATACCTTTTCAGTTGCATCATAGCACTGTTGATCACACATTTCTTTTTCAAAAAATTTGTTCAACTCATATTCATCATCATGTTCTTGTGAGGTTTCAAAAAAGTTCTCATCATTAAAACATGAAACTTTTGAATCAGCATGCTCTTCAATTGTATATTCAAAATCCATAGAAGAAAAAATACTTTCATTATCATTTGTATCATTGCAGCCTTCATCTAATATAGAAAATCTACTCTCTATTTTTTTATTTTCAGAGCAAATAGAAGAAACTTTAGATGTTTCATCTATCTCTTCTTGACCATTATGGCTGCAATCTTCATCTGGGTACATTTTCTCCATGGGTTGTTCAAAAACAACTTCCTCATCAGCAAAGGGTGCATCATTCTTGAATTCTACTATACCATCTGCATCTATTGGACCGAGTCTTGCATAAGTACCATCACATAATTGAGTTAGCAGATTACTTCCATATTTATCTATCATTTCCTCAATTACTGAAAGCCATTGATATATGTATTTAAGATTAAGAGGCTTCAAGTGAGCTGGCATAGTACTTAGACCTGGCTCAAGTCTTTCACAAAAAATATCAATAGACACTTATTCATCAGGTCTATTTAATGCTGGTATAGCAAACAAAATCTTCATGAATCTATCATGAAAATCATAGGGGATTCACCCTCAAGTCTTTTTACATCATATAATGCATCAATAAATGACATAGGTTCAACCTTATTTTCAAATTTCTCTTCAAATACTTCTTGTGTATGCAGACTTCTTTCTTCAGACAAGCAGTCATCATTTACTTCACCAAACTCATCCATGAACAAATTTTCAAGCTCTTTCTATGAACATATAGAATGCATTAGCAGACTAGAAAACCAATATTCAGCAGTATCTTGTAAAGTTCTTACAAAAAACTTCATGATAGCATCTTCCTCTACTATTTGACAGTTTTCCATTACATCAAGAAAAAAATGTACATGTGATGTTGATTATTCAAAACCTCCTCTAAACTTAGGAAAACATTCATTAATTCTTCTTGGGACAGAATGTGGGTAATCTTGGATTTGACTGAAATCCAGAGGATCATATCTTTCACTAGTGAACACTTTTTTTTGAGGACATGGCTGTGTTATAGGCATGATATTACAACTTGTAGAAGGAGAACTAGGACAACAATACATTTTTGCAAAGAAAATTTTGTTCTCTCTACAACTAATTTCTTCTCAATACCTTTTCCTACTTTCTCATTTCTCTTTCTACTAATATCTTGAAATGTTGAATAAGGGACAGTATTAACTAGAACTTTGTGTTGAAAACCTTCATATAGGAATTTTATAACAGAAAAATACCTGGGAAATGCTACAACCAACTCTTTTGATGATGTAGAAACTTATGTAGAGTCGCCACCTCTTTGAAAGAGGAAAAGATCTTCAAGCAAAAGAAATCTTCTTCCAAGATCTATGTATTTCTGAGTTCTCTCCACCAGTAGAGCACCAGACTTCAACAATACATCAGAAACATTGCAGCAATCTCCTTCGAGTATGCAGGTCCTTGGATCATTCTTTGAAAATTCAATGACTCTTTGACTAAATAGTCAAAAACCAAATATTTCTCAAATTCTCCCCAATAGAGTCGCCAATATGTTGGTTCCCAAATCAACAAATGCAATGAGTCCTAAAGAGTAGTCACTCTCTTATATTCAAACTCAACGAGTTGATATGGCCAATGAATGGGAGAGTGAATAAAATACCCCTTTTCTCCTCTGCACTTCAAGCATTGTTAAACTTGGGAGGGTGATCCCAACAATATATTTATAGATACTTGTGTGCTAAAGCACCAAATACACTATAAACAGATGTTTCTCCTTTAGATGCTTAATAGACACAATACTATAAAG
Organism: Sequoia sempervirens; assembly: GCA_007258455.2. NCBI lineage: Eukaryota > Viridiplantae > Streptophyta > Pinopsida > Cupressales > Cupressaceae > Sequoia > Sequoia sempervirens. The sequence continues at coordinate 260,387,025 of VDFB02270651.1, forward strand.
GATTGGCTAACCTCTACAGTAATGCCTAATTTAAACATGAGAGATGTAACTCATTAAACTCCTCACACAAACGAACTGAAATTCATATTTGATTTAAAAAATGATCAACTATTGTATTAACTAACACATGTAATATGAATAGCAGACTTAGATCAGTGCATCATCCTTGTAACATAGTCAACTCAAACACATACATAATCTGATAACAATTTTTACACCTGACAGTATATGAAGCTTTGAAATATTGCATTACAGTATTTCAGCATTGTGTCTTAACTTTTACTTCTTACTAGCATCCTAGCACTCAATTCAATACAAACTTACAGCCATATTCAAACACCTACATTAATTCTTTGAATTAATAAACAAGAATGGAGCCACATCTATCTAAAATTGATAGAGACAAATAAGACAATCCTTGATTATTTCATTCATAATTTGTAGAACCAGTACATAGGAGAGTAAAATAGTCTCAAACTTGAAACATTCAACATTATCTTGCCAGTATTGTAATCAAAATTACATAAATATTGATAGACTTAGATCTTAAAACTTAACTCTAAAATGCTATGTATTCTCACTACAGTGTTATTTATGTTAAATTGCAAAACAACCTCTCTAGAATGAGGTAGAAAGACAACATTTAAGGAAAAAAAAACCCTAAATGGTCATCTGAAAAATATACTTGGCATCTTCTAGTTCGTTGATCTTCAACCCCCTTTGCTTGCTAAAGAAGTTTCAATTTGCTCTATGTTTTCTTGCTCCTCATTCCACTGCCCTACAATAGAAAAATATTCTCCTCTGGGAAGACTCGTCATTCTTCATCATTTTCTTTGCCTTGACTTGAAAATCTCGTGTAAACATTTTACTTTGCTATAAAAACTCACTTACTGGTTTTATTTCACTGTGCAAGTGAAAAATATTAACTTTGGATCAAAATCCATTCACTCAGGCAGTTAAAAATTCATTTGAAAGTTACATTTTAACCTTCACTATAGGTAAAAAAAATTTACCCATATGCTAAATATAATTTTTGGGTCATAAAAAATAATTTTCAGACATTTTTTACCTTACTTCCAGCCAGAAAATGTATAAAAGTTTGCCTAAATTGCTTCCCATGCAATAGAAATAGTTCAGGTAGCTTTTTGGAGGTTGAGAGGACATTTTTGAGCTTGTACATGCATTCAAAAATCTGCTCCAAGTCCAAAAACGTGATTGCATTGTTCATTTGCAACCATTAAAAATATTTTGAATTTCAACATCCAAGCACAAGCTATCACTGATTGCAAAAGAAAATAAATCTCACAATAGAGATGGGCGATGAAACTTTCAGCCATTGCATCATCGCTACTTCATTCCCAAAATTATGTCGTGAAACTGTGATGAGCAATGAACAGATTTTATGAAAGTAGTAAAGTTTTTTAATAAAGTTGCTTCATCCATTGCATCATCGCTACTTCATTCCCAAAATTATGTCGTGAAACTGTGATGAACGATGAACAGATGTTATGAAAGTAGTAAAGTTCTTTAATAAAGTTGCCCCATATTATTTCCCGTGAACTCACTTTGCCAATATTTTAAACCGATATATACTTGTCCCAAATCCATCACTGCATAAAGGTCATCGTTGATTTGATTATAAAAAACCTCTCAGAAATAGCGATGAGCGATGAACTCAATAGCCAACGCTCATGCTAATTTGAACTCAGCATCTCCTGTGAAAACAGAGGTGAGCGATGATTGCCAATCTGATGAGGAACAAGACACTTCAATCTGCGATGGGCGATGAGAAGCCACCGCCATTGCCGATCCATGAGTTCTCTCTGAAGCCATGCTCCCACTTTTCAGCCAATCACAAGCAATAATTAAACTTGCTTGTCCTCGAGAACTTTTGAAATGTATTGTATTTTGCCCATTTATATTTGTACAATATTAAAAATAATAAAAATATTTTAAATATTAACATTTGAACTTTAGAAGAATTTGTGACTTTTAATTATACCTGTTGGCCATTTGAAGAAAATTCACTATGAGCAAACTGGGGCACCTGGAGCCGAGATTTTTTGCGTGCAAGCATAATCAATTATTTAGAGAAAACCCATTTCCTCATATTTTGTCCAGCCCTTAAAATTCAAGTACCTCCTTTGTAAATTGGTCTCGGGGCATGTTTGCCACAATAGAAGTACATTAAAATAATGTATCAAATGACCTCTGATCTTGATGAAAATGGAGCTATAGAGGTTTTAGACTAAGAAAAGAAATGGGTTGTCCTTAGATTTTAAAAATTTGAAACTTTTTGGGACACCATTTTTTGCCATGTTGAGATCATAAAGCAATTAAATAAGCCATCAGAACTTATTTTGGGAGTCTAAAACTGAGTAGACACGTAGAAACTTGACCTAAGAATGTAGTGCAAAAGACGGTTGAGAAAAAGAGATACCGAGGTGAAATTTATTCAATGTCAAAATTGCTTAGTCGGCCATTTCTGCAATTTTGCCTGTCAGAAACCAATCAGAGCTCTCAAAGTCACCACTTTGAAAAAATATCAAAACAACTTTTGGGGGGCTGCCACTAGAAAGATAAGCTCATCTAGGTACACTGAATATGTCTGCAAGAGGGATTCCCTTCAATCCATATTTATCACCAGATATTAAGGGTCAAACTTGACCACTTTGAAACATTCTAAAAATGCAAGTGTAAATGTGAATTGTATTTGCTTTTGGCCTAGTAAAAATATCAAATCTGATCTTGAGGTTTTGAAATCGGACCAGGGAGTACATTAATGTGAGGAGAATGGAGAGCAACAATCCTTTTGGCATGAAAATCAACCGACTCTGAATTGTGACCCTCCAAAATAGGTCACTTAGGTAGATTTTGCAAGTGCACTTCTAAGTGTGCAAAAACAAATTTTTCTATATGGGCACTTCAAATTTGAAAATTTGAAGGCGCCAGCACATATCATGATCCTTCCTAGAACTACTTGGCACATTCCTAAAATAAGTTTGTCCTGCCTATATTGGAATAGTCTATCTCATCGCACCATGTTGGGGGCATGTCTTTATACCTACATTGGATCAAATTCGTGTATATTCTTGAAGTCTTCCTTAAAATCAGAAAATCCAAAAAAATATTCAAAACATATCACAATCCCAAAAATAGGTCAAAAAGTGAAAAAAAAAAAAAAATAGTGTCGTCTTGTCAAACTACGGGTCTTTGAGCTCTGAATGTAGACAAGGTTGATCTTTGATCATCCCTCGAGACACCTTAGGTCAGTCCTTTAGGAATCTGTCATAATAAGCTGGCAATTCATTTGTTCATATTTCATCAATAAACGAGTCTATGTCAGTTGAACTACGTGGTCTCTAAATGTATAACGTAGGTAAGGCTAATCTTTGATCAACCCCCAAGGCCCCTAGGATAGCTCTTTAAATTAGGTTCTTGGTCAAAATCTCAGAAAACACAAAAATATTAAAAACTTTGAAAAATTAAAACATTTGTAAAATATCTCGAAAATACCCAAAAAGCCTCAAAACATTTCAAAAACATTCAAATATTTAAAAAAATCCATCTGTCCCATCTCACTTTCACCCGCAATAAACATCTACTCACAAAAAATCAATTGTTACCTTTACCCTTTGGTGAAACAATTAGAAACAAGTCTAGCAAATCAAAAATGGAAACTTAAATTTCAAGGGTCTCAAGTCTAGGTCAGTAGGTAAACAAGTTGGTTAACTCTTGGTATCAATAGTCCATCATCCAGTTTGTCCCAAATCATTTGATAACATCATGTCCTAGGATGCATCCTTCCTACAATGGACATCAACATCAGGCATCATTGTAGTTTAGTCTTGGCTAGAGGTATGAAGAATATTAGCTTCTTTGTTTACTTGATCTTTATCTTGTTGATTTATCTTATTGCATTCATTCTAATGACCTCCCAAGGATGTTTAAAAAAAATGATTTAGAGAGAAAGGAATGGGGCAACGATCATTATCTTTTGTCTGTTGTGCTTGACAGATATTCTTGTAATATAACTTTGGTCATAAGTTCTTTGTTTGGTTTGTAGGGAGAGTGTTTTAGGTGTCTTGTTGACTACATAGGAAGGCTTGCTTTTCTATGTTTTGGTTTGAGATATTTGAAATATCTAAATTTCATTTTAAATAAGGTTTTGTATGCCAGGTGTGAATAGGGATACTTCTATCTGATTGTTAAGTATAAGTCCATCACATTAGGCACAAAACCATTCTGGTTCTTTATATCTTGATGCATCGTGCCTATGTGTGTTATCAAACATAAGATAAGTAAGCCCTTTTAAAATCCTAATCTCTGATAAGTGAAACATCATCCATCTCTCATCCTCATCTCTAATAAAGTCTCATCAAATCTTGGACTTGTTGGATCCTCTTTTCATCATCTCATTTCTTCTTTCTTCTCTCCACACTAACATGGTACCATGACTGACCACTAAACATCACCAATCCATCTATTCTGCATCCACAAACTATCAACATGCTGCATATCATTCATATCATAATAGGAAACACTTAAAATCTCACATGGATTGTATTCTCATCATTGCATAATATAGATTGGCTATTATAAGCATCTCATAAATCATACTAATGCATCCATTGCATAATCATATAGGCATCATCACATCATCCATACATGCATCATTATATTATACATAGAAAAGATATTGAAAAATAAGAGCATATAATAACATTTCATACATCTCATAATCATAATACATCACATCATTCATTTTTTGCATTATCATTTAGAGCATAATATAGATCTGTGAGTCTAAGCATATTAAAATCATTTGCATATCATAAACATTTGCATCCATACATCCATACTTCATACATAATTATCATAAAAGTACATAGAAATAATATGAAAAAGGAAATGCATACGTAAAATCCATAAACATCTACATAATCATCCATCACATAGAGTAAAATCCATGTATCATATCATATAGAATCACATTACATCAAATGCATCCATCCATAAAACATAAATAAAGTGTTGGAAAAACAAGGACAAACAACTAAGAGGGGGGGTGAATCAGTTGTCACAGAGTATTTAACTTTTTAAGCTTAATCTAACTTTGATCTTAGATCTGATGAATGAACAATAAATCATAAACAATCAACACATCAGAGACACAGAGAACACCAAGATTTTTTATGTGGAAACCCTATTAGGGGAAAAACCATAGTGGATGTAGTCCACAATATTATACCCTGTTAAAAGTATAAAGAAGTATCAATGGGAATGCACATGCATTCAGGCACATTGCCTAGAGCTCATTGCTCAATTACAAAATGGCTCACTTCCCAAGAAAGATTTGGATTAAAACCATTTGGATTATGAACTAAGAAAATAGCATCTGTTAATGCCAGGTTACAATTCTAGTTATGCACATGAACACTTCTTCAACCTTCTTCACTCTTCTTCACACTCTGCTCTGCCTTCGAATGATCTAAACAATATTCGCACACAGGACTCACACACTTCACACTTGCACACCTCAATTCGGGCAAACAATCACTCTTATATATCCACAACATGAGTTACATCAACAACTTCGATAGCCAAAACATAATATAAAACATATGCACAATGTCGACCCAAATTTATAAATAAATTTTCAATGTGAATCAAACACTTTCAGCCACAATGTAATGAAGATTTAAAACAACCTCCTCATGTGCGCCAAACATTCAAATTTTAATCTTCAAGGATCCACAACATAGTACAACCACCATGTCAGCCAAGAACACAAAAACCAAACACACAAGAGAAAAATCATCGACCATGAGCACACCGATCAATGTGGACGTACAACAAAGATAAAGTACGATCTAGAAACATCCACGAGCATCAAGAAACAATAGAGAAACATCCACAACAACTGAGAATACTAGAATCATACCAACTTCAATCAACTGAAACCACAAAAACACCGACAGAACACAATTGTTCATAACAGGACCAAATCTTCACGTGGACCTCTGAAACTTCCGGTGGATAAACAAGATACACACAGAAGTAAACCCTTTAATCAACAATGACTGATCATTAACATACTAAGCACGACACCTTCATGACCTTCACTAAACCACTGGGAACCTGCATACTTTCTTTTACAATTTTACCAATATCCTCAACATATATAGCCTTCAATACATTAGTGCTAATAGTGTTGGCATCAATGACAACCACATATCAGCAACATAACCACATCATCTAACAATCTCCCCCTTTGGCATTGATGGAAACACATGATGTAAAAAACACCATCAACACAACTCTCAATCAACACTTACTCCCCCTTAGATTCTAACCCTTCTTCCTCAACTTTTTCTACATGATCTTCATCCCACAAGGTTCTTATCCCAGATAATTCATAGTTTTTCACATGACTCTTCTCCCCCTTTGACATCAATGGCAAAGATAAACATTATCCTTCCACATACAAGCTCTTAACCACATATCTGCTCATTTGACTACTCCCCCTAAGTAACAACCACATAAACATCAATCCATATCAAAATATAGCTTTGAAGCATATGGATTGATGCAAGTAAATGCATCTCTAGCTCATAACAAGAGGGGTAATCACCCCTAGCATCCCTCTGAGGTACTCAAAAGTATCCTTTGACAATGGCTTGGTGAAAATGTTTGCAATCTACTCTTTGGTAGGAACATATTCCAATCTAACTTCTTTCTCACTCACTTTCTCTCTTAGGAAGTGAAACTTGATTGATATATGCTTAGTCTTAGATTGTAGCACTAGATTCTTTGATATGTTTATTGCACTTGAGTTGTCACAATATATGGCAATAGGCTCATCATAGACTACTTTGATATCTTTCAATATTTGTTTCATCCACAGCACTTGAGTACAATTATTTCCAGCAACAATGTACTCTACCTCAGCAGTAGATAGGGAAATGGAATTTTGCTTTTTGCTCAACCATAACACCAACTTCTTCCATAGGAAAAAAGCACCACCACTAGTACTTTTCATGTCATCTACATCTCTAGACCAATCCGCATTAGTATATGCATTCAGAGTAAGATCATCATCTTTAGGATACCAAAGTCCAAAATCAACTATTCATTTCAGATATCTAAAGATTCTCTTTACAGCAGTCACATGAGATTATTTTGAATCAACTTGATATCTAGCTACCATACACACAACATTCATGATGTCTGGTCTAGTATGAGTCAAGTACAACAATCCACCAATCATTGACCTATATCTTGTTTGATTTTTCTTAGGGGAATCATCATTCTGTGTTAACTTGCATCTGATTACCATGGGTGTACCAACAAGCTTTGAGTCATCCATACCAAACTTCTTCAGTAGCTTTCTCACATATTTGGACTAAGATATGAAAATCCCATTGTCTAACTAAGTGATTTGCAATCCCAGAAAAAATTTTGTCTCTTCAATCATACTCATCTCAAATTCACTTTTCATTTCATCAACAAAATTCATACATAAATCATCATCTCCTCCAAAAATAATGTCATCAACAAAAAATTCAATAATAAACTCTTTATCATGATCCAAATTGAAATATAAGTTACTATCAGCAGTGCCTTCATTGAATCCAAGCTTTAGTAAGTATTTATCCAGTCTAGCATACCAGGCTCTAGGGGCTTGCTTGAGTCCATATAGAGCTTTCTTCAAGCGGAAAACCATGTCTTCCTTATTAATCAGTTGAAATCCATCAAGTTGTTCAACATATACCTCTTCTTCTAATTCACCATTCAAAAAGGCTAACTTCACATCCATTTGATAAACTTTGTAGTTTTTTTATGCGGCATAAGAAAGAAATAATCTTACAATTTGAATTCTGGCAACAGGGGAAAAAGTTTCTTCAAAATCAATACCTTCCATTTGTGAATACCTTTTACATACCAGTCTTGCTTTATTCCTAATCACTTCACCTTATTCATTCAACTTATTCCAAAAGACCCATTTAGTACTAATCACATTTTTATCTTTAGATCTGAGAACAAGAATCCATGTATTATTCTTTTCAATTTGCATCAATTCTTCCTTCATAGCTTCCATCCAGTGTTCATCATTACAAGCTTCATTGGCATTGTTGGGCTCAGTCTTGGAGATCAGGAAATACTCTTCTAGTATCCTTCTTCTAGTTTGCACACCTTTATTCTTGTCTCCTATAATTTGATTTTTAGAATGATTTAACCTTACATACCTCAGAACTTTAGGATTCTCTTGCACTTTTGGTTCTCTTGTTCTTTCTTCTGCACTTCCACTTGTCTCTCCTTCCTGACTTTCTTGATTTACCGAAACACTTTGAACTTTATTCTATGTATGAGCATTCTTCCCTTTGTCTGTACTATCCTATTGGTCATCAGAATCATGTTCACATTATCTAGAGGATCTAGCAGAATCCTCATCAACTCTGACATTTGCACTTTCAACCATTTTCCTCAATCTTTTATTGTAGCACCGGTAAGCCTTTCTCTTAGTAGAGTAACCTAGAAAGATTCCTTCATCGCTCCTTGCATCAAACTTTCTTATGTCCTCATCTCTCTTAATGTAGCATTTACCTCCAAAGATCTTGAAATATTTAACAATAGGCTTATAACCAAACCATAGCTCAAAAGGATTCTTACCAAAGATACCATTGACATTTACCCAATTTAAAGTGTACAAAGCAGTGTTTACAGCTTCTCTCCAATAGATGTGAGGCACATTTTCTTTTATCATCATTTTTCTAGCAGCATCCAGAATTGTTATGTTCTTCCACTCAACAACTCCATTATGTTGAGGGTTTCAGGGAGCAAATAACTATCTTTTGATTCCATGCTCTTCATAGAAAGAATTGAACTCCCGGAAAGTGAACTCACCACCTCTGTCTAACTTTAGGCATTTTATTTTTAGACCTGTCTCATTCTCTGCTATAGGAAAATTTTGAACTTCTCTAATGCTTCACATTTTTCTCTTAAGAAAGCAACCCATATCATTCTAGAGTAATCATCAATAAGCAGCATAAAGTGCCTTTCTCCTTGTAGACTTCTGACTCTCAATGGACACACAAATTAGTATGCACTAACTCCATTATTCCATTAGAATGATGTTGTTTGCTCCGAAAAGAAACTCTTGTTTGTTTTCCCATCTGACATTCCTTACATATTGTGTTTACAGGCTTCACTAGCTTAAGTAGATCTCTTACTGCTTGAGTGTAACTTACTTTGACAATGTTATCAAAATTCACATGACACAGCCTTCTATGCCACAACTAGATTTCATCTATTCGAGCAAATAAACAACTTCCATTAGCAGCACTTAGGTGAAAATATATTACCTTTTGTCTATTTACCTGAAGCAATTACATTTCTAGAGCTTCCAAGTATCTTGCATCTTCCATCCTTGAATTAAAGATCATAACCCTTGTCCACCATCTATCTAACACTCAACAAGTTGTGCTTTAAGCCTTCAACATAAAGTACATCATTAGTGTTATGATTTCCACCAAGACAAATAGATCCTCTTCCACGAATCACACAAGCATTGTTATCACCAAATCTTACAACCCCACCATCATATTTCTCTAAACTTACAAATTCTCTTTTGTCACTAGTCATATGATGTGAGCATTCGCTATCTATAACCCACTCGTCCTTCTCTTCAATTCTGGCTGCAAGAGCTTTCTCAACTTTAGCAGATTCAGTAGCCACTGGACTATTTTCCTTCATAGCAATAAAAACCCAATCATCTTCATTTCCATTTTCTTTATCAAATTCTTCATTAGTCACATCTTCTTTAGCAAAATAGCATTTCTTTTGAAATATAGGTTTGTAAGGCTTAGACCTAGGAACTCTTTCAGTATATCTTAAAGCAAAGTGACCTATTTTACTACAAGAAAAACATTTGATAGGCATATTTCCTTTATACTTACCTTGTCCTCTACCTTATTTCTTAACAATTAGTGCTTCCAGCTCTTCTACCTCTCTTTCTTCATCTTCAAGTTGTTTCATCTCTTACTCATACTTGAATGTCTTTCTAGAACTCTCTCTTGGATCATATCTTTGCTTGTTTCTTCTAGATATAGAAGCCTTAAATGCAGATTTAGTCTTGGGGGTAGAATCACCAAATTCACTCAACTCAAAAGCAGCAAGTTTACCAATCAGCATATCTATTGTCACATTTGTTACTGATCTGAACTCTTCAATAGCATGAGATTTTGATTTGTAAGAGGGAGGCAATGATCTGATCACTTTAGCTATAATTTCTTGTTCATCCAGAATACCTCTGACACATCTAATACCCATCACAATTTCATTTACTCTTTGCATAAAAGAAGAAATACTTTCATCTTCTCCCATCTTAAAATTTTCATACTTTCCTTTCAAACTCTGCAGCTTAGCGACCTTCACATGTACATCTCCTTCATACAAAGTCTCCAACTTTGTCCACATCTCATGAGTTGTCTTTAGAACTATCGCATTTGTCATTTCTGAATCTGTCAGAGCACTCAACAAAGCTTCCATGGCCCTAATATTATTCTTAGTTTCTTTAATCTCATCAGGAGTGGAGGGACCATTTTGAGGAATTTAGTATATTTGTTCTTTGTAATCTTCCAAAAGGGTTCACCTAAACATCTCAAATGACATTCCATTTTGGCTTTCCATAGTGATTATTTTGTTTCATCAAATTTAAGACTATCCTTCTTGTATGATGCCATCTCAGATCACCTCAAGCTTTTAAAAAATTTCAGAGGAACCTACTCTGATACCAATTGTTGGAAAAATAAGGATAGACAACTGAGACGAGGGTGAATCAGCTATCACAGAGTATTTAACTTTTTAAGCTTAATCTAACTTTGATCTCAGATTTGGTGAATGAACAATAAATCATAAACAATCAACACATCAGACACACAGAGAACACCAATCCTTTTTACGTGGAAACCCTGTTAGGGGAAAAACTACGATGGATGTTAGTACACAAGATTATACCTTGTTAAAAGTATAAAGAAGTATCAATGGGAATGCACATGCATTTAGGCACATTTCCTAGAGCTCACTACTCAATTACAAGAGGGCTCACTACCCAAGAAAGATTTGGATTAAAACCATCTGGATTATGAATTGAAAAAATAGCATCTGCTAATGCCAGGTTATAGTTCCTCTTATGCACATGAACACTTATTCAACCTTCTTCACTCTTCTTCACACTTTGCTCTACCTTTGAATGATCTGAAAAATATTTTCACAAAGGACTCGTACACTTCACACTTGCATACCTCAATTTGAAAAAATAATCACTCTTATATATCTGCAACATGAGTTACATCAACAACTTCGTCGGCCAAAACATAATATAAAACATATGCAAAATGTCAGCCCAAATTTACAAATGAATATTCAATGTGAATCAAACACCGTCGGCCACAATGTAATGAAGATTTAAAATAACCTCCTTGAGCACACCAAACATTCAAATTTTAATCTTCAAGGATCCATAACACGCTACAACCACCATGTCGGCCAAGAACACAAAAAATGAACACACAAGAGAAAAATCATCGACCACAAGCACACCGATCAATGCGAACATGCAACAAAGATAGAGCATGATCTAGAAACATCCACGAGCATCAATAAATAACAGAGAAACATCCACAACTACTAAGATTACTAGAATCATACCAACTTCAATCAGGAACACTAACTGAAACCACAAAAATGTCGACAAAACAAAACTGTTCATAACAGGACCAAATCTTCACGCAAACCTCTAAAAAATTTTGTGGATAAACTAGATACGCACAAAAGTAAACGCTTTAGTCCACAACGACCGATCATCAATGTACTAAGCACAAAACCTTCATGACCTTCACTGAACCACTGGGAATCTACGTACTTTCTTTTACAATTTTCTCAATATCCTTCACATATATAGCCTTCAATACATTAGTGCTAATATTGTTGACATCAATGACAACCACATATTAGCAACACAACCACATCATCCAACATAAAGTAGACACATCGCATCATAAATCGATCATATCATATATGTATCAAAAAATCAACATTATCATGGTACAAATCTAACTCAAGTGTTTATACCAATTAGTGTACAATGCCCACAGGGCTATCAAAAACGGAGCTTGTGAGTTTCAAAAAGAATCAAATGATGATCAAAACTATGTGTAGTAGCTAGCCCTAATGGTTGCTCCTCTTACATGAATACCTCTCTGGCTAGTCATTCGGCTGCCTAAATCCTATCTATTCACAATAGTCTAACACTTGAGCAGCCGACACTACTGAATTTGACACCATTTTCTGATGGACGTTCATCGGTCGTTCGACAAATCTTTGTCGGAAAAGTGACGAAATCACGAAAATATTTTCGTTGCTATTTTTTCGTCGCAAGGCCAACAACGAATTAAACATCAAAATAACGGCACATATTCATCGGTCGTCTGCATCATAAAATGACCCGGATGTTCATCAGAATATCAACGAAAGTTTCGTGTATCCATCGACGAACTACACGAAAAGTTCGTCGCCATTTCGACGAAATGGGAAAGGAGTAGCGTCGAAACAACACTAGAAGTTCATCACCATTTCAACAAAATGGGCAAGGAATAGCATCGAAACAAAACCAGAATTTCATCCCCATTTCGACGAAATGGGCAAAGAGTAGCGTCGAAACAACACCAAAAGTTCATCGCTATTTCGACGAAATGGGCAAGGAGGAGTGTCGAAACAACACCAAAAGTTCATCGAAATTGTGACGAAATTGGCAAGGAATTACGATGAAGCCTTCGTCGTAGCTATAGCAACTTTGTTAGACCTTTTCGGTGATTCATCGGTGGTTTTCGTCGAAATTGCGACGAAACAATGCAATTTTTTTTAAAAAAAATATTTGTTGAAATGTACCATCCCGGAGACTGATGACTAATTTAGGGTATAAAGAATCATTTTTCTGCCACCATAGTGAAAATTTAGCACTTTCTTTCATCTTTGCATATTGGTTTGATGCTTCAAATGATGCATTTCTTATACTAAAAAGTGCATTACCTTATTGGGCTTCTCTTTGTTTCGAGAATAGTTTAATATTCTCTACTTAACAGGGAAAACCATATGACGGTGGAAGCTCATTTGGCCCCTCCCCCCCCTCATATCACTCTCAATTCCCCATACCAAATCATATAACATTAGTCATTCATTCATCCATTAATAACATATAACATTCATTAATTAACATATTCACATTCATTCATTAACATATAATATTCATTCTTTCATTTTTTACATATTATTAAAAATATGGTTGTCATGATATGATTACAATCACTTTTGTTTTTGTTTCTTTTTTAAAGCTACATAAAGTTGAAGTGGAGTATCGTTTTCTAAATCAATATTTGTCCCCCCTTTAGTTGTTCTACCCTCTGCTCGTGATATTAATGTATGCCTAGTCGTCTACTCATGACGTGGATGTCGCTGCAAGGGGGGGTCTGCTATAATAAGAAAGAAATGTTAAACTGATATGTTTTATTATTATTGTTACAAGCATTTCATTAATTAAAAGAACATTAAAGTGATTCTCTTTACTTGATGGGTCCACGTCATGTTCCTGAACTTTTGTTATAGACTCATGCTCAACATGCTGAACACCCTCTAAATCCTTATCTATAGTTGAAACACGAAAGGTTACATTAATTAATATGCCAATTGAAATTAAATATGTTTAAGAGAACATGAGAGTGGTCCTCTTTACCTGATGGGGCCACATCATGTTCCTGATCTTCTCTAGCTTGATCATGCTCAACACGTTGATCACGCTCTACATGCTCTAAAGTTGAAACACAAAAGGTTACATTAATTAAAACACCAATTGCAATTAAATATGTTTAAAAGAACTTTGGAATGGTCCTCTTTACCTGATGGGGCCACATCATGTTCCTGATCTTCTCTAGCTTGATCATGCTCAACATGTTGATCATGCTCTGCATGCTCTAAAGTACCAGGATGCACACCATGACCTTCATTTTCACGTTGTGCTCCACCCTCACCAGGGTGCATTTCAATGTCATGTGCAGTATTATCATTGCTTGAATGTTTAAAACAAATAGACATGTAATTACTTTATGGTGGAAATTAATATTGAATAGATTGCATAAGTATTCAATTTTAAATAAACTTTATTGAGTTTATTTACCTATGTGTCAGATGTAGTGGAAGGTTGTGTTTTCCCATTCAAGACTCTTAGGCATTTACCCATGACTCCATAGCCTTGCTAGAAGGAAATCTTCAGGTCATCTTCTGTGGGAACTCTGTTGAATTCAGAGCCCTACATTTTTGCATAAGATCATGAATTTTGCTTCTATGGTGTGATAAAACCAAACTTGTTTTCAATTTATTATTTGGATACTATATTTCATTTATTGATACTTACAATTCATGCGGCTAATTTCATATAACCACTAGAGCCAAGTTTGTGTTGCCCATGTTTTTCTAGTCTTGCCTTTGTTTCCTTTGATGTGTTGGGCAACCTATGAAAAGTTTGAAATACATTAGATTATGTAAAAAGAAAGAGTAATCAGTATATAATTACATTGTTGATAGTATCACATACCTTCCTTGGCCTGGTGGTGTCTTTCCTTTTTTCTTTTTAGCCTTCTCCTTTCCATCTGACACCAGGTCCTTCCACTTCCTCTCCGGAATCATGGGGCGATGCTCATACTTTTTTTTCTTCTCTAAATGTGACCTATATTGGTCCCTCGCATACCTTAGATAGGTACCAACTTTTTGAAGGACCTTGGTTCAGTTGAATGTTTTATCACCAAACAACACAACTAAACGGTTAATGAGCTCATCTTTTAAATCTTAATTTTGGGCATTCCACCATGTACATATGGTGGGCCCGAAGAGCTCCAATTTAATATCACTTAGATGTTTATTAAAAACATCATTTCCTGCAAAATGATCATGGGATATATAGTCTAAAAAGAGCGATCAATAAGTAAATTCCAATTGGATTATATATAATAATAATTAAAACATTTTTCTAGTATTGGCATGGTGTGATGGTTTATAGGTGGCATTGTTGTTCCTGCCACCAAGGTTCAAACCCCATTGGGGTGTTATTGTTGAATGGTTGTATCCAGTTCATAGCTCTGGTCAAAAGCGTTTACCCCTTGAATAAAAAATAAAATAAAATAAAATAATTAAAGCATTTTAAAGTATCTAGGACCTTCTCTATCTTTATGGGAACGAAATCCTCGATCACCACAAGTGTGACCGGAAATGTTCCTGTACTAGTAATACGGGAAGATCAAGGAAATACTGCTAAAACATCACCAGTACTAGTGGCCTCTGCATCCCTAGGAACATGTCTTGACGCATGTTCTGGTATGTGTTCGCTGCCAAAGGGTGCATTAATGGATGCATGCATGGTATGTGTTTCCGACATTTTAGACGACAATATAGGCAGGGATGATGGGGTCAGATGATGTGATGTATGCGTAGGAAGATCAAGATGGACACTTGTACCAACCCTTACTCCTCGGGCAGCACTTGCAGTACCCTAATCATGGCCAAGAGCATCATGAGGAGGAAAATAACCCTATAAAAACAACACATATTTTAGTTCATGACATAAAAGAGAACAAAATATAAAACCATGAATGAACTTATGCTATAATTAAAGACCTCATGACAAATTACTTGCAAATTTTGTAATCTCTCAGTCAATATTTTAACCCTCTCTCTTATCTCATCTGTTTGAGGCACTATGAACATCAACTTAACCATTTCTTCATTGCATTTTTTTTGGATCTTCTTTACCGAGAGGGTTTGCTAAATAAGCGATGTCATCATCACAAAATATTGACTGGACCTCACTATGGATGCTCTCCTCTACTGCTAGTGCCTTTCCCTGATCAGTCGACTATAACAAGAATATTAAAAACATTATCGAAATTAACCCAAAAAACTTATGAAAAAAACATAATAATAAAACATTTTGCTCATATCTAATTTGTACAATTACAATGAGGTAAACATGTCGGGTAGAAGCGCCTAAAGATACATCGTGACCTATGCTCTGGGCTAGAGCCTTCTCCATACGATCAATGTCCCCCTATGACAAAAATTAAATATAAAAAAACATTACCGAAATGAAACCAATAGACTTACGAAAAAAAACATAAGAATAAAATGGTATATTGGAGTCATTAATTGGAGGTTGGCTAAAATGGTACATAGTACGTACCACCCCCATAGTAACTATGTTTGTAACTAAGCGATTCAAATTGTAATCGATTAGAAACTCTTCCCTTGTAGTTATTGATTTTATCGCACATACAAGTACACGGTTTCCCTTGCACACCTTGAATATGCAATTGGGTTGCTTATTTATTGACCTAGGTCATGTACTATTTATAAACCCTACAATATTCCCTGATGCTTTTGGCTTTCCGTCAATGTACATAGCCACTCCTTCATTTTGATCCTTATCTTTTAGTTATATATAATTTGTTGACAGTGCATACCTACGCATACTTTGTGTATATCAAACCAATTGCATCCAATCTTTGTAACTATAACAAGGTCCAACATAATCCATCAATTCAGTAACTTTGTCGTAACAGACCTTTATGTTGTCCATGCAAAAGAGGCCCAAACCATGTAAAGATGATGGTGTTATGTGATATATCCTCTCGTTGACACAAAAATCAGTGTTTATTGGAGGAAGTTCCTTGGGTACCCATTGTTTCCATAGATGTTTGTACCTCAAGGGCACCTCAACGTTGCCTATGATCTCATCATCATAAGAACATGACCCCCCTTCAGCATGAAAAAATTCCATGCGTTTACGAAACTTTCTTCTAATCTTTTGACCTCTAGTTGATCTCCCTCTTTTAGACATACTACATGTCTCGCTTTCCTCTTCTCTTCCTAAATTTCCCTCGCTTGAGTAAGACAAATCTAACAAATACCTATTTGGTGGTACCTGCACTCATAAGGATGTTGGATGAAGTTTTTTCATGGCGATGTGATCCCAAGGTGACATTATGATTAATCTATCATTTCATCGCTAGAATTTCACAGGTTATAAGGTAATCAAGTCTTGATAGATTGCAAGCTATTGTTACTACCGTCCAAATGTATCCATCACAAATCAAATCTAATTAACATTTTAACTCCCAAACTTTGTAACAAGTGTTAACTGTGACTATGGTCCACCAGTTACACAACCAAGGCCTCAAATGTATTCTCTAACTATAATCAAAGGACTTTTGCTCTTCATTCAAGTAAATAAACTTGAAGGGAAACACCACCAAGTGGTTTATTGGACACCTACATGACTAAAAATAGTAGCAAATTTACATTTAATTTCTATACGTCTAAGTGGTTAACGGGGAGGGAGTGTGTACTAGGCCTGGTTAAGTCATCATAAGTTTACGCTTTGGCAATAATTTTTTTTTAAGTCATATTAAATTTTCCTATGTCTAATTGCTAGGAGACTTTTGGTATGTTTTAAGGTAGGATGATTGATGAAAGAGCCCAAAGACTAGCCTTTCTCCATGGTATCCAGGTACACATAGTAGCGGTCTTCTCTTATATAGTTAGACATGATTTAAAGAACTTAGCTAGGAATTATTCATTTAACCTAAGGTTTTCTCATAATGCCATCATTGGAAAAGTATGATCAAATTATTTTATTGTGAAGAATTGGTCTATGTGCCTCTAGTAATCACTATAAATGTTTTTAAGGATAAAATGACTAATTGCATCAGGTAGGAGAGAATCAACTTTGAGTTCTTCAAAGATTATATTACTCTATTCATAATTTTTAAGGGTTGTGTGTGGAGGAGGTTATCACTACCAAGAAGGGAGGAGACCTTTCCTTGTATTCTTTTATAATTTTGATTATTCTTATTTATTTTACACCTACATTTACAAATACACATACATATGCATTTCATTTATTTCTCATGTAGTTTAATAGTTTGATCGATTTCATATTATATGTGTTGAAGACTTTAGAATTTCAATTACATTAATTTATGGATATGTTGTATCTATAACACTACAAAACCATATGCTCTTTGCATTTACACTTGCATTTAGAAATACACATTTATATACATAGATATAGATTTCTTTAATGATATGTTGCATTTATTGTTCTAGGAGAGCATCAAGTAATTGCATTTACATTTAGATTTAAAAATACATACATACATACATACATACATATATATATATATATGTGTGTGTGTGTGTGTGTGTGTGTGTGTGTGTGTGTGTGTGCATGTATGTGTCGTGTATGTATATCATTTATATTCAGTGTTCGAAAACAACCCATTAGGTCTGCACATGGATAAAAATTCATAAAATTAGATCTCCCATACATATTTTGTTTAAACCTAGGCTTGAACCTCTCATTTCACATGCTTTTATTCACAAAACTATTGAGGACAAAAGCTATACCTTCTTTATTTCTCATCCTACACCCTATTCATGCATCCTACAATTACAACAGTATCCATGGGGCCTCTTACACAAGCTATAGTAATCACAAAAAGTGTAAGAGCCCCTTTATATCATGTTTGGACTACAAAACCCTAAAAAATAGGGTAACTCAGATTATGATTTGTTGGTGAGCTGTATGGACAAAATCATTAGCACCAGCTCATTCTTGGAGTCTTTTGAAAGAGAAGCGAATCAGGTGGCAGTTAAGTACAAACCTTATAGTGTCAAGGTGAATGAGGTGATCAATTTTGATTGGCCAACTGATGAAGAGTACTAGAAATGGGTAAATGTATATTTAATTGACGAAGAGTGAGAAGGAGTAGGCTACTAACGGTTGACAAATTAGTTGTTACAGTTTCAACAAATTCCAATTTTGTTTTTTGGTGATAGTCTAGGCGCAGAATTCTTGAATTTTTTTGTTGTTGCATCAACCATTCTCAGCGGGCACGATGAACAAGAAGATTCTCTGGGGAGATTGTTGTTGTAAAACAAATTTGGAATATCACAAGGTGGTCCAATTGGCTAGTAAGACGTGTGCTTTCTGGCCTGATGCTTGTTTTCTCCTTTTTCTATAAGAAGGATTTCAAGGCCAGAAGTACAGGTTAGCAAGTTAGATATTTTTGGTCAGGTCTAGATGAAGTTGCAGAGCAAATTGTAAAGTCTAACGGTTTTAGGGAAAATGCAATTTAGGTTTTGAGTCATTCTGTAGTAGGTTTTGAATTCATGTGGATTTGATGTTTTATGATAGTACTGGCATTTGAATTGATATGATTAATTCAAACTCATGTCTCTCCATTGTACAAGCATAACTAAATTTTGAATAAAATGATGAAGGGTTGTTTCGTTCATCTCACTGTTGTGGTGCGTATGATTCTTGTTTTAGGTTTAATTCAAGGAATTAATTAAAATACTTGAATCGGATTGTAGGTGGATATGTTCTATATAAGGATTTGATAAGTAGTATTTGGTTAGAATACATATTGATGAGATTGTAAAGCAATGTTATAAAGGATCTTATATGTTGTGTTAAATCTGTCATAAACCCTTAGATGCAAGTATAAGTTTGACTCCTCCAATGGATATATGGCACTAATCTAAGTTGTACTTATTCGTATGGTTCATTATTTGTTTTCCTTTACCTAGAGCTTGCTACAAATTGCAAATCAATGACTATCTTATACTATGAAATGTTGTTGTAGTTATCTCATGCTCCAAATAGTTGATATTATTGATAAACAACCAATTCTATTTGGTATTATCCGATTATGTTGAGCTATTAAATGAGATTATTTGTTGTTGTTAATGATGGTGCAGAGGTTGTAAACGCATTAAGGGATCAACCTCTTGGGTCTTGCAGAGCCCAAAGTGTAGGAGGTCTTTCAAATCTTCGTCAGTTGGTCCAAGTCCTAAGAGCTTCCCTTTATTGGAATTGGTAATTCCATAGGTAGATTAGAAGATCAACCTTCTTACTATAAAAACAACCAACACCTTGCATATGTTTGTGGTGGAAGTATTAAAGAAGAATTGTATGCCTCTATTTCCATTCATTAGATCTACCTTAGCCTAGCATATACTTGGGCTAAGTCTACAGTTGCTTCAAACTCATGCGATGAAGGCTATGTGTGATGAAATCCTAGACCTCAACCAAGATGTGGGTAGATTATGGGAGTTTTTCCAAGACCTGAGGCTGGTGGATAAAAATGTGAAAGACTAAGCTATTTTTTTGTCTTATCTTATACCATTTTATGAGAATGGGGGTGCCAATGTACGAGAAGATTCTTGGAAACTAGGCATGAAAATTGAAGGTTAAAGAGAATGGGGGTGCCAAACTTATAGTACTCATTGCCCCTTGGTCGTCGATTTTCCCTGAGTTCCCTCAACCTCGTCCTCGACACTGGTATTGACCTTGTTTTCACTCCTCCAAACTCTTCCTTGGCATTGATATTGACCTTGTTTTCACTCCTCCAAACTCTTTGTCGACACTGGTATTGACCTTGTTTTAACTCCAAACTCTTCCTTGGCGCTAGTATTAACCTTGTTTTCACTCCTCCAAACTCTTCCTCGGCGTTGATATTGACCTTGTTTTCACTCCAAACTCTTCGTCGGTGCTGGTATTGACCTTGTTTTAACTCCAAACTCTTCCTCGGTGCTGGCATTGACCTTCTTTTCACTACTCCAAACTCTTCCTCAATGCTGGCATTGACCTTGTTTTCACTTCTCCAAACTCTTCGTCAACGCTGGCATTGACCTTTCACTTCTCCTATTTGATGAGCTACAACCTGGTTTCGTTAGGTTTTATAGTATGTTAATTAAGTTCAAAATTTTGGTGCCATTTATCTAGGTTTTAATATTCTACAATATCGTTAAGTATATATTAGCTATATTTTACATAATAAATAATATAATTATTCAACTTATTATAATTATATATTATATTCTTTAGCAAAATTATTAAATATGTATAAAATTATTATAATTAATAATTAATAATAAGTATATTTTTATATAATACAAAATATAATTAATATAATATATATTTAATATAATAGTAATATATATTAATATAAGAGAGAGAAACTAAATTTTGATTGGTTGTTTCATGTCAACAATCCAAGGATGGCATGTGTCCTTGGGGAGTTATGCTCAAGGTAGCATGCCATTTGATTAAAGATATGATAATTCTCCTTTAAGACCTCTTCAATGTACCCATTGCACACTTAAGGAGACAAAGATAAATATAGGGAAGAAAATATAGAGAGAGAGGGAGATAATGACAAACATACAAATAGAAAGGGAGAGAAAAGAGATAGAGGGGTAGAGATAAAGATAAGGATGAATAGATAGAGATATAAGGAGGGGTGATTGATATATCTCTCCTGATAGCTCTCTGCTGTCTCTATATCTCCCACTATCTATGTCACTCCCACCTCTTCCCCCTCTATCTATTGATCTATCTCTCCCTCTCCCCCCTTTCTTTCTCATTCACTCCATCTCTCCCTCCATCTCTCCTACTCTATATCTCTATCTCTATTTCTCTTTTTATCTCCCTCTCACTCCTCTCTCTATCTCTTTCTATCTCTATCTCTCTCTCTATATCCCCCTCTCTGTCTCTCACCATCTCTCCCTCCCTATCCCATGGAAGCTCTCTATCTCCACCTCTCTTCCTTTCTCTTCCCTTATAGTGGGTGAGTGAGTGAGGAGAGAGACCTCAAGAGGAGTGGTAGAGAGGTAAGAGAAGAAGAAGATAATTAGGAGGGAAGGGAGAGGGAGAGTGTTGAGGGTAGAGGGATAGTTAAGGGTTTAGGTTTTTAAGGGTTTATGGTTGAGGGTTTATGGATGAGGGGTAGGAGGGAGAGACTTGAGAGGAGAGAGAGAGAGAGAGAGAGGAGGAAGTGGGAGAGAGATAAAGGAAGGAAGGAAGGTTAAGGGGTAGAGGGTGAGGGGTAGAGGGTTTTGGGGTTAGGGCTTAGGGTTTAAGGGGAGAGAGATAGAGGTGAGTGAGTGAGAGAAATACCTAAGAGGGAGGGGTATGGGGGAGAGACTTGAGGATTGAGGTGGTGGTGAGAGATCTGAGGAGAGGGAGTGGTTAGCAGGAGGGAGAGAGAGACTTGAGAGAGAGGAAGGGAGGGGTGGGGTGGGGTAGAGGTTTTTTAATGGTTTGGGGTTTAGGGTGGGAAAGAGATAGAGGAGTGAGTGAGTGAGAGAGAGAGACCAAATACTTATTGATAACCATAAATCTTGATATCTCTACCTTTTATATTCAACATATGGACTAATAGTTGAACACAAAAAATCTATTTGTTGTTATAAAACAACACATAATGATTTAAAATACAACTTATACTGAACAAAAATGGACCAATAGTTGAACACTAAATTTTTTTGAAAATCCTTCACATTTAATGGGAAAATACATGTTATTTATTGTGCTCACCCTTTATATTTGTGATAGGACAAACTATTAATATAAAATTGTCCAATGCTTGTACATTGCTACCCCAATTGTTGTACACATAAGAACAATATTTTTTCACTATCATAACAATACTTGTTTCAATGAGTGTCTTATTTTATTAAATGAGCATTTTATTTTTTAAATGATATACTTATAGTGGAGAGTTGTGAGATCTTATTTGAAACAAAACAAATACTTATTTCACTTCTTCATGAATGTATTTATGTTTTTTTCATATAACATTTAGAGGTTCTCATGTGTTCAAGTATGGGTCCATTTTTTATCAACATTTGGTTTTTTCTTTATTTACATTTGGACTATTTATTTACAATATATAGTATAAATATGTGGTAAGACTGGGTATTATCACTAGCATACCTATATTTTAAAAATATATGTAAAGTACGCCGAGAGATGTCCTTCTTCTGAAGATGCTTATTTTTAATCAATTGAACCTTAACCCAAATTGAAGCTTAACCCCAACCATAAAGCTATTTGAACCCTAATTGTAACCCTATTTGAAACTGGCTAGGATTATAGGCTCATAGACAAGGAAAAATTCCCTAGAAGAGTGTCTTTCAAGTTTGAAAAAGTGTAGATGGAAAACTCAAACTTTGAAATGGTTTTCACTGACTCTTGGCTCACCCAAAAAGTTGATCATTGCACTACGATGTGCATATTCAATCGAAAGTTAAAATTCATAAAACTCAGACTAAAAGAGTGGAATATCCGAGTATTTAGAAACCTTTTCAAAGAAAGGATCTCCTTGAAAGTGGAATGGCTAAGATCCAAAAAGACCTCTCAAATGATTTTTCTTACATCCTAATAGAAGAAGAGAGGAATCTCATAATTCAATTGGATGGTGTCTATAGTTTTAAATAAATCTATTGGAGACAAAAATCAAGGATTAAATGACTTAAATAAGGTGTAAAACCAAGTTTTTCATTTAACATGCAAAATTAGAAGGAAAAGAAACATAATATGAAGATTGAAGATGGTTATGGATAAACTTATGATAATCCTAACACCATCAAGGCTTCCTTGGTTTCCTCTTGGGAAAACATGCTCGTGGAGGAAAATGAAGACAAAAAAGAGAAGAAAAGCAGGATCTCTTCTTGTATCATATCCCAACCTTGGATGATGATTCTAAATTCTAATTTAAAGTAGCTAAAGATGTCATTAAGGAAGAATGTAGCTAACAATATCATCATGGAAGAAAATATTTTACATCATTGTCATGATTTTACAAGCATGCTTGGTGGAGATCATTGTAAGTATCGTCTAGCAGAAACATCACATATTGCATATATGCTTGCCTACACCTCACTTGGAGAGATTGAGTTTGGGTGGAATATGTGAATAAATATAGATTGCTATAGGCAGGATATAAAATTGTATTGAAATATTGGATATATGCTCATCAATCTGGTCGAAAACTTTATGCCACCTATAATTTTGTGCCAACTGAAAGGTCATTTTTTGATCTAACAATTATACTTGAACATAACTAAAAATTTAAGAATGTTTGCAAGAATTTCATAATAAACATTTGGATTCTTAAATATTGGAACATCTTAACTTTATGTCTCTCTCTTCCCCATATTCTCTCTCCCTCCTCTACCTATCTCTCTCCCTTTCTCCCTCCCTCTCTCTATCTCTTCCCATCTGAGCTCTCTCCCTATACCCCTATCTATCTTCATATGTCAACCTCTTTGTCCCTTTCTCTTCCCATATATCTCTATATCTATGTCTTTCTCTTCCCATTTATCTTTCCCCCCTCTCTCTCTCTCCCCTTATTTTTATCTCCCTCTCCATTTATATTTGTCTTTCTCTAGTTATCTCTCTCTCTCTCTGTATCTCTATCAATTTTTCTCCCTCTTCCTCATTCTATATTCATCTCTACCTCTATCAATTTGTCTCACTCTTCCTCTCTCGCTCTATATTCATATCTACCTCTATATTCCTCCCTCCCCCTCCATCTGTAGAAATGTCTCCCTCTCTCTACCCATCCATCTCACGTCCTATCTCTAGAAATGTCTCCCTCTCTCTATCTTACTCACTCCATCTCTTCTACTCTATATATTTATCTTTATTTCTCGCTCAATCTACCTCTCACTCATCTCTCTATCTCTTTCTAACCATATACTACTCAATCTCCCTCTCTCATCTATCTATCTCTTTCTATCCATATACTTCTATATGTATATCTCCCTATGCATCTATCTCCCTATCTCTTTTCCTATCTCTATCTATCTCTCTATATTAGCCTCCCCCTCTCGCTCTCCCTCTCTCCCCCTCTCTACATATATCTCCCTCTTCCCCATCTTCTATCTCTCCCTCCTCTACATATCTCTCTCCCTTTCTCCCTCCCTCTCTCTATCTCTCCCCATCTCTCCCTCTCTTGCTCCCTCCCTATACCCTATCTATCTTCATATCTCAACCTATTTTTCCCTTTATCTTCCCATATATCTCTATATCTATGTCTTTCTTCCCATTTATCTATCTCTCCCTCTATTACCTCTCTCTATCTTCTCCCTATTTCCTATCTCCCTCTCCATCTCTATTTGTCTTTCTCTACTTATCTCTATATATCCTCCTCTATATCTCCTTATATCTCTATCTCTCTCTCTCTCTCTCTCTCTCTCTCTCTCTCTCTCTCTCTATATATATATATATATATCCCTCTATCTCCCTATCTCTCTATATTTTTCTCCCTCTATCTCTCTCTATATCTCTATCTATTTTTATCCCTTTCCTCTCTCATTCTATATTCATCTCTACCTCTATCTATAGGGAGAATACAAAGGTGAAGAATTGGACCTTCCCAAAGATCCACCAATCTCAACACTACTCCCAACTATTTTGAGCATTTAAGTACATATTGTATGCTAGATTAGGAGGCATGTGTCAAAGCTCATATTTATTGATGCAAAATAGGTCCAAAGTCACAAATTCATTAAGAGTTAGTTTATAGTTTGTACAAAATTTCAAGTGCCACATAGAGCAAAGATATTCAGTTTTTATATCATGTCATCAAATTTGGCACTTCATCAACATTAACAAAGCAAATTTGTGTGCTTGAATCCCTTGCATTTAAATTTTTTCTATATATATATATTTTAATATTTTCCCTCAAATCCATAATATATATATTAGTGTGTATTTATTTATTGCAATAAAGAATTAACCTAAGTAACACATTAAGAATTCTAAGGATTTGTGCTTGGAAAAAATGCATAACAAATTTTTTTGTTGGATGTCGTGTTGTATAGTTTAGAAAAGCTCAAAATATGAATAGGATTTTAAGGCCATATATTATGGTAGCTTACAATGCAAAAGAAGGAAGGAAATCTATTATCAATTTTAATCTACAATTTAATACCATATGAAAAGTCACATGTAGTATTATCTAAAATTAATTCTTGACATATTAATTTTATAAAATACACTTACCATTCAATAAACTTCTCCCAAGAAAGAAACCCTAAGTGAACATTAATTGAACCCTAATAGTAGATTCATAACTCTAATCATAACCCTAATTGAACCATAATTGTAGATTCATAACTCTAATCATAACCCTAAGCGAACACTAATCCTAATCAAACCATAACCCTAGCCTTAAAGTTATCATATAATCTAATTATCTCTCTTATCTAAATTTGGGTTGAATTATTTTTCCTTTATTTTTAATTGCATATATTTTTTGTTTATTAGATCTTATTTTATGAATATATGCAAATATAATTTTACTTCTACATTCATTCTATGCCTATTTTTTCATGATATTTTAACATTCATTTTCTGGAATATTAGATCAATCTCACACATATAAATATGAAACCTCAAAATTTTAAAATAATATTCAAGTTTTCCCACTTCAATTTATCATTTATGTTATTTGAAATAAAATATTTTAAATCATACTCTTTGTTGGAACTGTTAAAATCTGATATTTTCACATGTTTGTTTTACTCATAAACTTCCAGATTTGGTCCTACTGTGCGCATATTCCACTCATATTTTTCCTTATTGCCCCATTGAATCCTATGAGTCATGCATTTTTTACATCATGGTCTGTATCAGTGTGAGAATACCATTGTCTCCCTGACCCATTGTGCATTTTCTACTAGAATGAGTATGTATTGCCTTTTGGCGAGACTCATTTCATGTCGCAGCAATTGAGGGTTTTCATGACAGGCACCATTTGGTAGGACTTTTCCATGGTCTCAGCGACAGAGGATTATATATATTTCGGCAAGTGTTGCGGCATTGGTATGTGGTCATAGCGAACTCTCTTGGTCTAATCGAACCACATTTAGAAGATTCATCGACGGAGCTTGGAGTTTTCAGCGGAATGTCCTAGCGATTATCTTTCGTCTCACCGACTGACAGTGGAAGGATTGACATTTTGGAAAAGTTTCATGGCTTTGGTGAAATCCCATAGCGATCTCAACGGGTCTTTCCAACGATGTCTAATGAAGGGCTTTCGGTGAAACACAGGGTGTTCTACATGATGTCTCCCCGATATCATAATGTCATAGCAACACATGAGATGAATAAGGGACCCTTTCGGCATAATGATTGAATTCTCTATATGGTCTTGTCAAACCCGTCGGATCTTGCTAATGGATCTTATGAATGACTTTCGGCGAGAGGTGGGCATTGTCTTTCCAACCACCGATAAAGGAATGCATATCAGGCGAAGTTTCACCAAACAATACAAGTGGTTTCTTTTCGGCGTGAATTCATAGCGAATTCAAAGAGTCTCACCGACCAACACAAAAGGAGATCTCGGTAAGACTAATGGGCATCGATATAATATCTTGGCGAGTGACCTTTGGTCTCGCCGATAGTGTGCATGAGGATTATGTCAGTGTAAGAGTTGCATTATCTTGGCGAACAAGTGTGAGCTCGGGGTGTTTCGGTATGGCTCAATGAACTATGTGTGACTTCTCCCTGATAACGATAAGTCAAAGCAAAGCGGGTGATGCAGGGGCTTGTCAGCGAGAGAAAACTTATGTCACGGCGACCAATATGTATCATGTGGGCTTTTGGTAAAATAGAAGGTATTCTATATAAGGTCTTCCCGACATTGCAAAGCTACAGCGAAGCAAATGGGATTTAGGGGATGTCTCGGTAAGAAACTTCTTATGTCTTGGCAACTGGGAAAACATAAAGGGCTCTCAGTGAAACATATTGAGATCGATATGATATTTCTCCAATAGTAAGATGTCACGGCGAAGTAGAAACACAAAGAGCGCGGGATCACAGCGATACAATTTCCTTCGGCATACTTACTGGAGGTCTTAGCAAATGTCTTTAGTGAATGATTAGCAGAAGCCCAAATTCAAGCAGTTGGTTGCTAACTTGTGAATGCGAAGCGTTGTGTCTCTTTGGTGGTCAATGTATAAATTTTTATTCTCAATTGTAAAAGAAGACAGATTAGAGTAGATAGGGCAGAAAAAATATAGGGTAATACAATGTTTTTCCAATAAGAGACTATGTTGCATGTTTCAAATCATGGAGATATCAATTGAAATCTAATAATATGGTGCAATTGTTTTTGGTATCAGTTGTTCATGGTGTTCGTTGAAATTATTATTGAAGTTGTCTCTAGTATGGTGTTTTCTAGTTATTTAAATTGGTATAACAAGATTATATCCAGTTTGTTAGTGCACATTTGCTGCAACTGTATGGTCAATTGACTTGTTCTTTCTAGTAAAGATTAAAATCCTTTAGATTGATCATAGTGATTAGAGAATGTCAATTGGATCAGTAAGAAGAACTCAATAATCATAACCGTGCATGTTTATACAAGTTATAAACTAAATCAAATGCTAAACAACTTGAATGTCTACCAGAACAAAGTCTTTGTTGTCAGATTTTTCTTGACTCCGCATACCCAATAGGGCATTGGTCTCAGTATTTTATCATTCAGTTTTATTCAATCCTTTTTTACATTTGTTAACTGAGCATATTAGGTTTTAGAATTGAATATTGCTTTACAATTTATACCAGTTTTGATTTTGTTTGTCCATTTTTCATTTGCCATTATGGGCAAATCACTGCAAGAGAGAAGATAAAGGTCAAGTCTGCATAATTCATATAGGTACACCCGCCTAGGTTTAGCAGCACATGAAGAGTAGAAGGTTTAAGCAATTGAAACCTTGTATGTTACCCTAAAACGTATCAAGAGATTGGCAGCCTCTTGAGGTATCCTTTACCTGCATTTTTTAGAGCTAACAAATTGGCGATTCTACTGGGGAGTAACTTCAGAATTTGTGCCTTAATCATAGAGTCAAAAATAAAATAGCAGACTCCGCTGGGAATAGTAAAAAACAAATATTTTCTCACTTTTAAGAAAGTGAGTGGTGACTTAGATAAAACATTGCAATATGAATGGAAGAAGATCTCAATATAGGGAAGGTCATTCTGGAGCTCCTGCTGGCAGTAGTAAGTGGACACACAAAAATGATAAGGCTGACAAGGGTAAAGGGGTAAGTGAGGACATGTGCATGACGAACAAAAGAAAATCCTCAATACCTCAAGGTGAAACATATAATTGTTTTTATACATGGACAAAGAATTCAAGTGAAGATCCTTGTACCCCAGAAGATCAAAGAAATCATTTTCACAATTCTTAGAAACAGGTAGAATGGCATGCTAAATTTGAAGTTGAACGACTCAGAATTCAACATGAATATGATCAAAAAGTGGAAGGTAATCATAATGGACCCACTGATCATGAAACTCTCAAGAAGATTATGAATCTTTAACTTATGAAGAAGTTAAAGCATGGTTTGAATCTCAGAAAAAGGAGAGGGAAGAGTAGGAAAAAGCTCAAATGATATAGGCAATGAGAGAATTCAAATTGCAGAAAGCTCAGAACATTTCTCACATAGGTGGTTGCCCCCCAAAGTATGTACCACCTCATAAACAGGGTAATTATGGTACAGGGCCTTCTGAACCACCATGGATCCCTCACCATCAAATTGGGAATCAATATAGATAGCCAAATCATCCACACCTCATATTCCCACACAACATACAAATCAACCACCTCCTGGTCAGCATCATGTGCCATAGCAAAATGCACAATATAATAACCCTATGTACCAGTATCAATATCCACCCAACCCTCCTCCTCATCAGTATACCACCATGATTAGACAATTTTATTTGGCAGGGTTCCAGCTATATCCTTATCCCATGGATGGCAGCTGGAGAGGCCTAGTGCCCAAGTTTACAGGGAGTAATGCAATTACAGCTGAGGATCATTTAAGGAGTTTTAATGCCTTCATTCAGGATTTGGATGTTCCTTATGAAGATTTACATATGAGATTATTCATTATGTCTCTTATTGAAGAAGCTAGGGATTGGTTCAATAGCCTAGCAACAGCTTCTATTTATTCTCTCCAAATATTTCAAGACCGATTCCTTGAGCAATATGGGAATCAAAGTGCACCTGATGTTGCTCTTCATGAATTGATGAGAATTCAAAAAAAATAGAATGATTCAATTTATGATTTCAATAGAAGATTCAATAAACTGCAAAATAAAATACCTCCTAGATCAAAATTACCAGACTCTATGGCATTAAGCGTCTATTTGAATGCATTCAATCCTAAAACAGGATATGAACTAAGAAATAGGTTCCCAAGAGACTTGGCTGAAGCTCAGAAGACAACATTAATAATTGAAAATAATAGGAGGGTTGCTGGGATAATTGATAAAAGAGAAAATCATAGGGCTCCTCAGCAAACCAATAATTATCAATACAAACAGGAGAACTCATACAGGAATGAAAGACCGAGACTGAGGTTACATGATATGCCATATAATACAAACTGGAAGGATGGAAAACCTATAACAGATAGGCCTAGAAGCAAAGAAACTTCTAATCCATTGAGGAAGAAGGGAACCTATATGGTAAATAATAATTATTTCTATGAAGTCTATGATAAGCCACATTCTCCAGACTATTCTGTTGTAGCTTAAAGGATGCACGAGGAAGGAATGTTGATGGGAGACAGTGGAGAAGATCATAAAGTATACTTGACTTCAAACACTTTTCACCATATGGATGAGGGATACTCATCTTCAGAGGATGAAGGTTATGAGTATGATGTTTCAAATCAGAAATACAATGTCCACATGGCTGAGCAGCAAATCCTTTCTAACTTTGAGGAAGATTATACGGAACAATATTCTGATGAGATGCCTACTCAGGGCAGTATGAGGAAGCTTACTAAGGAGGAGATAGAGAGATTAACTGTTGCTGCAGTAGAAGAAGCAAATAGTAAGTACTGGCTAAGAAATAGGACGGTAAATGAGAAGGAAGGCGTCCCTAGGGGAATCTTTATGAAAGAGCAAAAGGCGATGCAAGGAATTGTGAAAAGGGTTGAAAACAAGCCACGTAATGAAAGAAAACAAAAGCATGTCCAAGAGGATGAAGTAAAAGAATTACACAAAAATTCAAAAGATTGATCAGCTAGGTAACAGAGAAAAAGAAGAGAACAAACGAGAAACATCATAACAAAAGAAAATGATTAAGATAGAAGGTTCTTCTTTTGAATTCACTCAAGCTTTGTCTCAGGTAAAGATGTCTGTTCCACTTCTTGAGATAATGAAAATTAAGGAATATAGGGAAAGTGCAGTGCAATTGATAACAACTGAAAATGAAAAACATGTAAATTTTGAAAATAAAATGGTTGCTAAAAATAAGCAGGATAAAGTAAATATCCCAGAAATCTGCTTGAGTAATGTATTGACAAGTCCTCCACAAGTTGATCCTTTTTTCACTATGTTACTCATAAATAACAAATTGTTGAGGAATTGTATGATAGATTCTGGTGCTGCCATGAATATTATGCCAGTAGGAGTGATGAAACAACTAGGCATGTGGGTGGATACATATGAAGGAAAATGTTATGCAATGGATAACCGACATGTTCCTGCGGTAGGTATAATGAAAGATGTTGAAGTTAAATTAGCTGCTTATCCTCAAGTGGCTTACAATATTGGTATAGCAGTAATAGACACCCCTCCTCAATTCAGTATGCTTTTGTCAAGACAGTGGATGGCAGCTATTGGTGGGAATGTTCAGTTTGATCTTTCTTATGCAACAATTCCGGTAAATGGCCAAGAGGTGAAGTTGTACAGGGAGCCAAGGATGAATTAGCTTGTTGATTATGTACCACAAAATCAGATCAATTATTTTTGTGATGTTGATCTTGGCAATTTTAATATAGAACCAGCCCAGCCAGGGTTGATCAATAGTGATCCAATTGAGAAGCATGTTGCACAAAACTGCAATGGTGTGTGGAAGATGTACTTTGATGGAGCTTGCAGTCAAGAAGGTAATGGAGCAGGGATAGTATTTGTTTCATCTGGGGGTGTTACATTTAAGTATTCATTTCTATTAGCATTTGAATGTACAAACAATGTTGTGGAGTATGAAGCTTTGTTAATAGGTTTGAATATAGCTGTGAAACACAAAATTAAGTTGCTGACTGTTCTTGGTGATTCTGAGTTGGTTGTTTCACAAATTAAGTCAAAATATGCAGCAAAGCACAGAAGACTGAAGCAGTATAGAAATTTTGTATGGGATACAATTGAGTTGTTTGATGCCTTCTCAATTGAGTGGGTATATAGATCAAAGAATATAATGGCTGATTTTCTAGCCAATGTAGCACTGAAAAGAGATGATATTACATTGGCTGGGGTATCACAAATTAAATTCAAAACAAGAACTGTTGTGCCTGATAATGTATATAGTTGGCAAGTCTTTAATGATGATACATATCTTTTGAAGTTCCTCCACTGCATAGATCAATATGAAGCACAGGAAATTGATTTTAATGCCTTTGTAGAAGAAGTGGATGGGAAGCAAATGGTATTTGGGAAAGAAATATTACGGCTCAAAACAAATAAGCTTCCTAGAGGCTTAGTGGCATTGGAGAGGGTGTACGATGGAAATGATTGATCCCTCATAAAGAAATCACTAGTAAATAGGGGGATATTGAAGAGATTAACCTAGGGACTGAGATGACACCAAGAAAGGTGTACATAGGTAAAAAGATAAGCCCTGCAATTAGGAGAATGCTGATAGAATTGCTAAGAAAGTATAAACATGTATTTGCTTGGTCTTATGAAGATCTAAAAGCATACAGGGAAGATTTATTTCAGCATGAAATACCATTGAAACCAGATGCTAAGCCATTCAGAAAAAAGAAAAGACCCATAAATCCAACTTTGGAGCCTAAAATGGAAGAAAAATTGGCAAAACTCAGGGATGGGGGAATCATTAAACCAATCAGACATTCAACGCGGGTCTCAAACTTGGTCCCTGTGAGAAAGAAAAATGGAGATATCAGGCTGTGTGTAGATTTCAGAAATCTAAACATAGCGTCCCTCAAAGATAATTACCCTCTACCCAATATGGAGGCTATATTACATAAGGTGACAGATGCGAACTATTGTCTATGATGGATGGGTTTTCAGGGTATAACCAGGTTATGGTCAAAGAATCTGAGCTATATAAGATGGCATTTACCACTCCTTGGGAAACATATGTATACATAAGAATTCCATTTGGTCTTACTAATGCAGGGGCTACCTTCCAAAGAGCTATGGATGTGGCATTTGCAGATTTGATCAATGTTATCATGGTGGTGTATCAAGATGACCTCATTGCTTACTCAAAGAAGGTTGAAGATCATGTTAATCATCTAGAAAAGGTATTTATAAAATCCCTTGAATATGGTATTATCTTGAATCCTAAGAAGTGTCATTTTGCAGTTACAGAGGGTTGGGACACATTGTTTCAAAAGAAGGGATAAGGATAGATCCTAAGAGGGTTGAGGCCATTGATAAAATTCCTGTCCCTAAAACTGTCAAAGCTATATAGTCATTCTTTGGACAGATTAATTTTGTTAGGAGGTTTGTTTCTAATTTTGCTGAGATCATAAAACCTATATCAAAGATGTTGAAGAAAGGACAAAAAGTAGAATGGATTGCAGAGGCTTTGGAAGCTTTTGTAGCTATCAAACGGGCCATTAAAGAAGCTCCTGTCCTTAAGTCTCTAGATTTTGCGAAGCCTTTCCAGATATTTTCATTTTCCTCAATGCATACTATTGTTGTTGTTATGTTGCAAAAGAATGAGGATGGTCATGAGCAGATTGTGTCCTTCAGTAAGTCATTACAGGGGTTTGAATTAAAGTATGATTTAATGGAAAAACAGGCATTTGCACTAGTAAAAGTTGTAAAAGATTTCAGGCCATATCTTGTTGGAGAAAAGGTGGTTGTTTATGTTCCTCATGCAGCTATCAAGTATATTCTGACACAATCTGAAGTGACAGGAAAAAGATGCAAGTGGATTAACAAAATCCAAGAGTTTGACATGGAGATACAAATTACTAAGCTGGTAAGAGGTCAGGGCTTGGCTAAATTAATGGCAGAACAAACATTGAAGCAAACCAAATTTGCAATATAGAGGGAGAGAATGCAATTGCAAGCATTGATCATACTCAATGGTATACAGATGTCATGCATTATCTTAAATACATGAAGTGTCAAGAGGGATTAAATGACAACCCGAAAAGAACGCTGAAGTTGTAGGAATCTAAGTATGTTTTCATGGATGGAGATTTGTTTTGGAAGAATAGGGATGGTATACTATTGTTATGTCTAGACGAATCACAAGCTAGGCATGGCTTAAGTGAAATACACAAAGGAGTTTGTGGAGGACATTACTCAGCCAAGACAACTGCACATAAAATTCTCAGGGCAGGTTACTATTGGTCGAAGGTTTTTAATGACTCTTTTGTATATGTAAGAAAGTGTGAAGCCTACCAGAAATTCTCTAGAAAATTAAAATATCAGGGAGCTCTGCCACTTCAACCCTTGCATACTGATGCCCCTTTTCATCAATGGGGAATTGATTTCATTGGAGAGATACAAGAAAAATCAAGTGGTGGACATAGGTGGATACTTGTGGCCACTGATTATTTTACCAAATGGGTAGAGGCAATCCCAACTAAACAAGCTACAAGTAAGGTGGTGACATAGTTCCTAATGGATAATATCATTACCAGATTTGGTACACCACTAAGGTTGATCACTGACAATGGGATGTGTTTCAGATCAAATGAATTCAAAAATTTATGTAGCACATATGGTATTGCCATTTCTTATGCAGCCCCTTACCATCCACAGGCTAATGGTCAAGCTGAGTCTAGTAATAAGAGTCTTCTGAAAATTATAAGAAGAATGTTAGGTTAGAACAAGAAATCTTGGGATTCGAAATTAAGATTAGTTGTATGGGCTGATATAATCACAGTGAAGAAGGAAATTGGGAAGTCCCCATTCAAATTAGTGTATGGATCACAAGCCAGGATGCATTTGCATAATTTGTTACCAGTCTACAGTTTTTTCCTTCAGGAAGATTTGGATATGTGATATCCTAAATGTCTAACCCTTTCTCAGCAATTAAAATGCAATGGAAAAGCATAAGGAAACACCTCAAGATTAGCCTAAGGAATTTGTAAAAAGCAAAGAGGAAAGAGTTAAATGAAAAAAAATGATTATACCTCCCTTTTGCAGCTGAAATTCCTTGGTTGGCCCTTGATTTGGATTGATTTGTATGCTCCTTGATGGCTCTTGATATGGCTAAATGCAAGTCTTGACTATATGCTTGAATGTAGATGCAAATGGATGAAAGTTGATGGCTAGATGAGTGCACAAAATGGCAGCATTTAGTTGCAAAATGGCTAAGTCTTTCAAATGCCTTAGAGGATGGGGTATTTATAGAGGATCTTGAATTCTCTAGAGAATTCAATGGTTGGGATTTATCCAACAAAGTCAAGATGAAGGGCTAAGGTGAGTTGAGGACTCACAAGCCCTCACATTTTGACATGTGGAATGTGAAGTGGATAAAGGTAGGATGATGTGTAGGTGATGTGGAAGAGAGGTACATGATGTGGAGGAAAGACAAGTACCTTTCAATTACTTTGATGTGACCTTTCAATGATCACATGGGGAAGGGGAAATCTTTGAGAGAATAAAAGTGAATTAAAAATTCACAATGATTGGAAGAATCTAGTGGTTAAGACAAAGTTCCCAAAAGTTGAGAATTTGTCACATGTGACTTGATGTGACAAGTCAAAGATTCTAGAAGATGCATGGGAAAAGGGGATTCTAGGAGGAATAAAAGTGAATTAAAAATTCACATGGGGAAGAGAGGAGCCTAGGGTGAATAAAAAGGAATTAAAAATTCCTTGGAGGATGGGGAGAGTTGACCAAGGTGCTAATTAGGTTTAACTAATTAGTAATTAGAGGATAATTAGGGGTTAATGAGGATTAGAAGCCAACTTGCAAAAGTTGGAGGATGTGACACATCCTAATCAAGGATTAGGCATGTGCACATCCTTAATGAAGAGATTAAGAGATGGATTACGATTAGATGAAAATGACATGTGAGGAATTAAATAAATGTAATATTTATTTAATTCATTTGATGAAAAGAGGATTAAGGAGGGTAAGGTATTTAATTATTAATTAAATACCTTAGGGATTTGGCAGAATTAAGGATATTAATTAAATAATAGTAATATTACTTAATTAACTCGGATAAGAGGATGTTTAGATGAAAAGTGGTAAATTTGGATAAATTAATTGTCCAAATTTGGATGTCTACAGGATATTCCTAAACCTATGGAGGAAAGGATGGAGCAATTAGCTGAACTTGATGAAATAAGGAGAGTTGCCCAAAATCAAAACATAAAGTTACAGACACAGATGAAATATCTATTTGACAAAAAAGCAAAGGATAGGAAATTTGAAGAAAGTGATCTGGTACTGATGTGGAACGCTAAGTGCAAGGAGAAGGGAAAACATGGGAAATTCGAAGCTTTATGGCTGGGACCTTTTGTTGTTGTCGGAAAGAAAGGAGAAGATTCATACTATCTACAAAATATGGCTGGTGAAGATCAAGAGTTGCATGTACATGGGCAATTTCTAAAATATTTTTTCTCTTGAAGTAACACAGAGGATTAAGGGTTGCCAATGCATGGACAACTCTTGATGATCCTCTTTAAAATTCTTTTCCATGCACAGTAGCTTAGGAAATAAAAGGAACTGGACTTTCTAGTACATGGACAATCCTAGTTTTCCTTCTTTCAAAATAATTTTCCATGTACAGTTAGGGTTTTCTCCTTTTCCATCTTGCATTCATTTTTGTTGCCATTCATTCCATTTCTGCTCGTTGATTCCTCATTTTGTATCTGCTCTACTCACCCAAAGATATGGATCCTTGCAATGATCTCACTATCATTCATCCCCAGACGGAGCCACTGTTGGAACTGTAAAAATCTAATATTTTCACATGTTGGTTTTACTCATAAACTTCCAGATTTGGTCCTACTGTGCGCATATTCCACTCATTTTTTTCCTTATTGCCCCATTGAATCCAATGAGTCATGCATTTTTTACATCATGGTTTGTATCGGCATGAGAATACTATTGTCTCCCCGACCCATTGTGTGTTTTCTGCTAACATGAGTCTGTATTGCCTTTCAGCAAGACTCATTCGATGTCGCAGCGATTGAGGTTTTTCATGACAGGCACCGTTTGGCAGGACTTTTGCGTGGTCTTGGCGACAGAGGATTATATATATTTCGGCAAGTGTTGCGGTGTTGGTATGTGGTCACAGCGAACTCTCTTGGTCTCACCGACCCACATTTAGAAGATTCATCTGCGGAGCAAGGAGTTTTCGGTGGAATGTCCTGGCGATTATCTTTCATCTCACCGACCGGACATGGAAGGATTGATATTTCGGCAAAGGTTCATGGCTTTGGTGAGATCCCATAGCGATCTCAACAGGTCCTGCCGATGATGTCTAATGAAGGGCTTTCGGTGAAACACAGGGTGTTTTACATGATTTCTCCTTGATATCATAATGTCATAGCGACACATGAGATGAATAAGGGACCCTTTCGGCATAATGATTGAACTCTCTATATGGTCTTGGCGAGCCCGTCGGGTCTTGCCGATGGATCTTATGAATGACTTTCGGCGAGAGGTGGGCATTGTCTTGCTAACCACCAATAAAGGAATGCATATCGGGCGAAGTTTCACCAAACAATACAAGTGGTTTCTTTTCGGCTGAACCAAAAGATATCGGGGTGAGGTCTTACCAAAATGTATATGTCTCGCTGACTTATTTCAAAGGTTTTCTATCAAAATACTCATCGATGAGAGATGTTTTCTTCGGTGTGAAGTCATAGCGAATTCAAAGAGTCTCACTGACCAACACAAAAGGATATCTCAGTAAGACTAATGGGCATCGATATAATATCTTGGCCAGTGACCTTCGGTCTCGCCGATAGTGTGCATGAGGATTATGTCAGTGTAAGAGTTGCATTCTCTTGGCGAATAGGTGTGAGCTCGGGGTGTTTCGATATGACTCAATGAACTCTGTGTGACTTCTCCCCGATAACGATAAGTCACAACAAAGCGGGTGATGCAGGGGATTATCAGCGAGAGAAAACTTATGTCACGGTGACCAATATGTATCATGTGGACTTTCAGTAAAATAGAAGGTATTCTATATAAGGTCTTCCCGACATTGCAGAGCTACAACGAAGCAAATGGGATTTAGGGGATGTCTCGGTAAGAAACTTCTTATGTCTTGGCGACTGGGAAAACATAAAAGGCTCTCAGTGAAACATATTGAGATCGATATGATATTTCTCCGACAGTAAGATGTCACGGCGAAGTAGAAACACAAAGAGCGTGGGATAACAATGATACAATTTCCTTTGGCATACTTACTAGAGGTCTCAGCGAATGATTAGCAGAATCCCAAATTCGAGCAGTTGGTTGTTGACTTGTGAATGTGAAGTGTTGTGTCTCTTTGGTGGTCAATGTATAAATGTTTAGTCTCAATTGTAAAAGAAGACAGATTAGAGTAGATAGGGCAGAAAAAATACAAGGTAATACAATGTTTTGCCAATAAGAGACTATGTTGCATGTTTCAAATCATGGAGATATCAATTGAAATCTAATAATATGGTGCAATTGTTTCTGGAATTAGTTGTTCATGGTGTTTGTTGAAAGTATTATTGAAGTTGTCTCCAGTATGGTGTTTTCTAGTTATTTAAATTGGTATAACAAGATTATATCTAGTTTTTCGATGCACATTTGCTACAACTATATGGTCAATTGACTTGTTCTTTCTAGTAAAGATTAAAATCCTTTAGATTGATCATAGTGATTAGAGAATGTCAATTGGATCAGTAAGAAGAACTCAATAATCATAACCGTGCATGTTTATACAAGTTATAAACTAAATCAAATGCTAAACAACTTGAATGTCTACCAGAACAAAGTATTTGTTGTCAGATTTTTCTTGACTCCGCATACCCAATAGGGCACTGGTCTCAGTATTTTATCATTCAGTTTTATTCAATCCTTTTTTACATCTGTTAACTGAGCATATTAGGTTTTAGAATTGAATATTGCTTTACAATTTATACCAGTTTTGATTTTATTTGTCCATTTTTCATCTGCCATTGTGGACAAATCACTGTAAGAGAAAAGATAAAAGGTCAAGTCTGCATAATTCATATAGGTACACCTGCCTAGGTTTAGCAGCACCTGAAGAGTAGAAGGTTTAAGCCACTGAAACCTTGTCTGTTAGCCTAAAACGTATCAAGAGATTGGCAGCCTCTTGAGGTATCCTTTACCTGCATTTTTGAGAGCTAACACTCTTAATTCATCTAAAAAAGAAAAAAAAATTGATATATAATTTTTTATGAAATACATTTTAACTTATTTTCTTGGATTGTATAAATATCTTTCTTTATTTACATTTGGACTGTTTATTTACAATATATAGTATAAATATGTGGTAAGACTAGGTATTATCATCACGATTGAGTGCGCCCTCTCCCCTAATAAATATTTTTATTTTGCACCCCGCACGACTACTGGGCTCTCTCCCCTAATAAATGTTTTTATTTTGCATAGGTACAAGTTCACGTGGTCCTAGATCAATCGACATGTGATCTTAGCCATTCCCCACTATCCTGTGATGACCCCACCAATTGATCATGATATCATGGGTGAGTGCCACGTGTATTGGGACCTCTCCCCTAATAAATGTTTTTTATTTTGCAGAGGCACAAGTTTCCATGGCTGTAGATTAATCATCGTGTGATCTCAGTCGT
Source organism: Sequoia sempervirens (assembly GCA_007258455.2). Lineage (NCBI taxonomy): Eukaryota > Viridiplantae > Streptophyta > Pinopsida > Cupressales > Cupressaceae > Sequoia > Sequoia sempervirens. The sequence continues at coordinate 260,426,766 of VDFB02270651.1, forward strand.
TCCCCGCCATCCCGCGATGACCCCACTAGTTGATCGCGATATCACGGGCAAGCGCCATGTGTCTCATCCAGTGAAGCCAAAGGAATGATAAATACTTTGATGGGTCTTTAATACATTATGTCGCGGGTTACTAAAGCAGTTATAAGATGCACGTATTTTAAATCAATGAAGATGTTATTATCCCGGTAGAAAGGTGGTCGATGGTTAATAACAAGGCTGGCGACTGTGTTGAACGAACAAGATTGCTAATGATCAAGATCCACGGTTTCCTGCCATCGCATGATCAAAAGTTGTGAGTTCTTTATTGATTGCGATATCACGAGCGGGCGCCACGTGTCTCATCCGGTGAAGCCGAAGGAATGATAAATACTTTGATGCGTCTTTAATACATTATGCCGCGGGTTATATTTATTAATGTCTTAATATTAGTTTATAAATTGAACATTAATTATAAATATTTTAAAATCAATTAAGTATTTCAATCTAAAATTTTAATATTTGACATTACAAATAAAATTAAACTAAATTCTAATTTTTATAATCCATAAAATATTTATTATCTATTTAGTTTTACTAATTATCTAATAAATTAAATTAAATTAAATTAAATATTCATTTAATATTAATTAAACAATTATTAATTAGAATTTTAGAATAAATTAAGAAATAAGATCTGTATAAAATCAACTTTTCTATTTTTTTTCTTTGTGTCCAAATCATTTCATTTTCTAAAATTATACTAAATTCTAGATATCATAATTAAATACAAAACTTTATTCTATTCTAATCCTAACCATAGTTAAACCCTAACACTACTTGGACTCTAACCCTTACCCTAATTGAGCACTAAATCTAATTGTAATTGACCACTAAGCATAATTGAATTCTACCCCTAACCCTAACCCTAACTCTAACTAAACCCTAAACCTAACTCTAATCAAACCCTAACCCAAACCTACTTGATTCATAATCCCAACCCTAACCCAAACCCTAATTGAACTTTAAAACTAACCTTAATTAAGTATTAACCCTAATTGAACATTTATTGAACAGTAGTCCTAATTGTACCATAACCCTAACTTTGAACTACAGTTGAACTCTAATCCTAACCCTAACACTAATTCTTATCCTAATTGAACCTTAACCCCAACCCTAACCTTATCCTTGACCCTATTTGAACTCTTATTGAATTCATAACCTTAATTAAACCCCAACCTCATCCTCAATCCTAACCCAAATTGAACATTAATTGAACCCTAAACCTAACCCTAAGTGAACACTAATCCTAATTGAACTCTAACTTTTTAGTTGAAAATATTAAAGTGCCTTAGATTTTCCCATTCATCGTCATTTATCATTCAATTCCTAATAGAACTCCAAAAATTTATACTTTTATAATGTTTTAATACACACCTAATATTAAGGGTTTAGAGTTTAAGGGTTAAGGGTTTAAGGTTAAGGGGAGAGAGATAGAGGGAGTGAGTGAGTGACCCATTTACATATTATTCTTTTATTCTTCATCAGTTAAATATTTAGTTACCCATTTACCGTTAGCGAAATGACCCAAGAATTTAATAGAATGGACTACTCATATAATACCTTGCATTATGGAGCTCAATTCTTTGATATATTACTACTTATCAAATCCTTTGTAAATAATTGTAAACTTATGACTCCATTTAAGCATTTAATTGATTTTCTTGAATCAAAGCAAAAACATAGACACACAATTGAACAAATTCTTAAAAGAAGAATGACGACATCATTAACATTTCATTCAAAATTCACTAAAATCCACATAAGGAGAGAAAATATATTAGAATTATACGTTTATTCATGCTTATAAGTCATATCTGCATACAATTTAAGATAATTTGCATATATTCATCCAAAACTCAAAATAGGCTATCTATTCTATTCCGTTCGCTTTGGGTTTTAATAGCCAATGGCACCACAGATATCACTTCCTCATCAAAGGACAAATATCTTTCTACCCATATATTCAACTCAAAACCTAGCTAGAGATTTTCATCAGTTCTCTCCCTACAAAGGAGCCTTGAATTCCCTTTTATATGACAAGGGAGCAAAAGGCTTCAGGCTCAAATGTAATTTCACCACAAATTTTCATTTGAACAAAATCTCCATTTCATTTGACTTTCATTTCAAAACTTCCGACACATTGAATCTGCAAAACATATTGCATGAACTAGGGAAAGCTAAAAGAAAAGGGAACACAAATTGTCATCAAAATACCCTTTGTCGCTATCCACGCAAAAAATCCAGGCAAACAAATTGCCATGAAGGCACAACAACAACTTCTTATTTACCCGCCACCCTGCCCTTACCAACACTTAGACCCCAGTATACATGCCCGCTTCTAGTTGTTGCCCAATATGGTAGGCCCTCAACCTCCTCTTCTTTCTTGTCCTTTCCCAATATGGTTCTAGTCCATCCGCTTGGGGTTTTAACAACCAATGGCACCACAGATATCACTTCCTCATCAAAGGGAAAACCGTGATTGAAGCGAGCTAAATATTGAAAGTAGTTGGAGTCGGTCTTGGTTACATCATCAGAAGTGTTTCCTATAAGGTCAATGGGCGAGTGTTGGCATCCAAAGGAGCCATGCCCATACCTTATTTTCCTACCGACACTAGTAATAGAGCACACCGACTGCTTGCCTTTGTCATCTACCAGTTGAGTAGCAACGTCTTGGAATTGCAACCTTCTACTGCATCTAGTGGGCACAAGCCTGGGCTTGTCAACGAAAGCACCTTCCTAAATAGCAAGACCAAGCTTTTGTGAGCTCAAACGATCAGAACTCCTTACTAACTTACTCATTTTCTTTTATCAGACAAGCGCTCAAACTTGATAAGACTCAGCCCACAAAGTGCTCTAACTGCTACAAGAATGACACTATTAGCAGTTAATTCCTCTTGTATTTATTGTGCGAGGTAATGGCAACCTTCATCAATGCTTAGTAAAAATGCATGTGCAAACATGGCAATTTGGTGGCATATGTATTGTCACCGTTTAACTAGAGTTGCATGAGAATCTGAAGATCACCCTTCATGATTATCAACAACATCTTCACACAGATTGAGATCGATGTGAATACACAAGCAAGGAATAATTCATTAATGCTTCACCAGTTGTACAATAAAATGACCACCATGTGTCATTTTCCAACTTTGAATACTGCCTGCTGATCTCCTAAAGAGTTGGCAGATCAAACGGTTTATCTTGGGCTAACTTAGTTTGACATCCAACGAAGCATCGTTCGCCTTCCTCATGACCAATAAAATTAATCCATGTCATCAGGTCCTATGCACTTTGCAAACTGAACAGCTAGAGCTATGCATTGCAATCTCATTGACCTTGTGGCTTTTAACCAACCTTCATCTTCCTCCTGCGAGCTAGCGGGGAATAGCAGAGATTTACATTAGCTTTTGATCTTGGTTGTCGATCTAAAACAACAGGTAATGAGCTCAATAGCAGAGCTTGGGCCCCACATTCCATATAGGACACACATGTGCCTTTTATTGACCTCGCGTCAAATAATAGGGTGACACCTTAGGCCTGCGAGTTAGCGGGGTACGATCAAGATCTTCTCCAATATCTTCAAATCTGAGAAACCTACACATTGCGCTGTTAGTATTTAATGAAAGGATTTGGCTAAGTCATCGGCGACATGGCCACTGGGTTTAATGGCTTAGGCTTACATCACCGGATTAAAATTAAAACCCAACTTTAATTTTAATACTTTATTTCCTCCGCAAGGTTTTATTTCCTAAGTCTCGATTGGCCCCGTGTTTCATCTTTTAAAAAACAACTTATGTTGTTGTTTGTCATCCACCTAGTAATGACCAATTCTCCTTTTAATGAATTTTTTATTTTGCAAGGGTTGATTTAGTGTTGTCGTTGATCTATTTCCTATAGATATCAACGTACCTGCCATCCCATGATCGGGAATTGAAGGATCACGAAATCATAGGTGGGCACCACGTGTCCTATCTGGGGGATCAAATTTTTGCTATCGCTGACCAACTGCCATTTGATCTGAGCCGTTCCCCACCATCCCGTGATGGTGCTTGGGTTGATTGTGAAATCACAGGCGGGCACCACGTGTCTCATCCAATGAAGCCTAAAGAGTAAAGGAAACACTAGTCGGCTTTAAATGTATTAAGGGGTGGATTACTAAAGTGTTTTCGAGACTCACATGTTCTAAATCAACGGATATGTTATAATCTCACTAGAAAAGCTGCTTAAAGGTTAATCACATGGCTGGTGACTGTGTTAAGGGAATGAGATCATTGATGCTCAGGATCAATGGCTGCCTGCCATCGCGCGATCAGAATTTTTAGGATTGCGATATCACAGGCAACCACCATGTGGACTTCCTTCATAGTGTATGGTAAGGTGGGCCCCTTATCAATGTGTTGGAAATTGTCTTAGCTTGTTTTGAAGGTGGTTGTCGATGATTTGATCAAGCTGAAGAATTGATGGCTCAAATTTAAATTTGCATCAAATATGGTTAGAGTCGTTCATGCAGCGCAAAATTGAGCTTTAATGGCGAATGAGACACTTTCTGGCGTAATTTGATCGACAACAAAATCAATTTTCCTGCTTGGTCTGTATCACAAAGCATTCAACTATTTCACAGAGTAGTTTCAGAGCCGAAGGTAGAATTGCGAGTTTCTGTAGTAGGAATTTGGGAGTTCTGCGAACAAAGCCATGAGTTTATTTTTTGTGCCTCCTGGTCATTTTGCATTTGAATTTTGGAAAGGATTAGTTGGATGTGTTGTGAGCTTGTTGATAAATGTGTTAGGGTTATATTTTAATTATAGTTGTGAGAAATTACAGTGTTTTGTCCTGTAATTTTCTATCTCTGGTTAGTCCTAGCTATCTGAATTATAAGGTTTAAAGAAGCCCTAGTTTGTCTGAGATGGCACCACCCAAGCAACATTCTGAATAGACTAAATATTTGAAACGAAACCTATATGATGATTTCCTAGATCAATTTCCCTTGTCAACGAATGATAGGAGGAAGGGATTGGTCCTAATGCGAGGGAAAATCCTAGGGGAAGGGTTAGTGTATAATTACTCCAACATTGCTGATGCTAGGGTTCCACTCACTAGCTTCAAATTGTTTAGATTGTGGTATGAACAGAGGAATTTTCCTCACCTTGTTTCAAATGGATGGATGTATGATATGGGGAAGCTGGTGGTAAAAATATATTCCCCGATGTAGACCTGCTTAGGACAGTGGCAGCAAGATATGACCCTGTTACACCGATAATCAAGGACAATGATGGAAAGGTTCTATTGAGCATTAACAAAGAAGAGGTCCAACATATTTTTGACTTGAGTGAACCGAGCGAAGACTTGGTTCTTATCAACCTTGAGGAAATGAAGTAGGAGTATGCAAAGCTAAAATCTCTTTTCAGAGCAAGGTTGCTTCCACCTCATATGGCTAGGGTAAGAGGTTCAAAATTTCATATCAGCCCCAGTGACTAGGAACCTTTCAAATTAAATTGTTTTGCAAACCATTTCCTGGCCACTTTCTATTCTTTATGTCATATTTTTGGTTTCAGTCCTGGTATAGTAATTCCCATTGCTTATATGTTCATGGGGGTGCAAATACAACAACCTAACTTCTCTGTGACCTATGAATTCACTTCTTTCTTGGCTGAGAGGATGCATGAAGGGCTATCAAAGCTGCAAACCAATGATACCGGCACTCAATTCTTTTGGTATTCTATGCTAATGCATATTTTTTTGTTTAAGAATGCTGAATTTTTCTTTGAGAGGATGGAATTAAGGCAATCAGTTGATGGAGAAAGATTGTCAGTACAGATATATGCTGCAGATTTATCTTGTAATAAGGAAAGCACTAGTTATGTGTAATTTGATAATTGTTTTCCTTCCAGATTAAGGGCTAGATTAATGGTGAATATACCTAGGATCCCTAAGGAATTCCATGATTTCCTCAGGCCAAAGGAGAGGAAGCTAGAATTGAAGGTTTACCATAACTGGGGTGGCATTATTCCATACCCAGTCAGCACTGTCTTGAGAGTATATGGTTTTCAGGGAGCCCCTCATATATTGCCATACAATGTGCCACCAAGAGTGGGACTTGCAGAAGTTATGTGGCAGATAGGTTGTATTCATGAGGATAACCTCACTGGAAGGGGTAAGGGAACATTTTTCCCAGATTATACAGTAGTGTCTTATTTTGTATTTTCAAATGGAGGTTGCACGCGTTTTGATAATTTCTATCATGATTACCATTTGAGGTGTGGACCAAAGCGGAAGCATGATCCTAGGGTTTCTTTGCTCTTTTCAGACAAAGAATAAAAGCTGGAAAATTTGTGCATGAGTTCAATTTCCCTAAATACTTGATTAGAAATGAATTTGATTTGAATAGACAGGAGTTGAACAAGGAGAAATGGATAGCTTACGGTAAGCTACTAGATGTTGTGCACAAAATGGATCTGAAATATGATCCACTATTGGAGTTCAGTCCCCACCATAAGAAAATTGATTTTTTGATGGGAAACTTCAAGGAAATTATGGGCACATTGAGGACCAAAAAGGTAAATTTAGAATTGAGTTTGGGTGTACAAGAGTAAGGTTCCAGACCAATTCAAACAAGGCCAACATACTAGCCTATGGAAAGGTGGCCCATTTACAGGAGGAAAAATGATAGTAGCAATGATGAAGAAGAAGTGGACAGAAAAGGAAAATAGATTATGAAAGTGCCTCCACAACTAAGTACATAATTAAAAGTTCTTGGAGAAATCAAAATTATTGATTTAGAATCATCACTAGAAGACAATCCCTCATCACCACCATCTGAGCCAAGCCCTAAGAGGCATAGAATTGATCAACCACAGGAGGATCTGATGGATGAGATTATTATTACTGATCAAGACATGTAAGTTGGTATGCCTTCCCCTCCTAGGCTAGCTGAATTAGTTTTATCTTATTTAGATATGAAAGGTAAAAGTGTACAAGATGCAAGAATGGAGGCATGCAAGGAGTTTCTAGATGATAATACATTTGTAAAAACTCTTGTATTCTTGCAATTGGTATGGAGGATGAAGTTTGAAGAGTATCAAGATAAATGTAGGCAGAGAAGAGAACTAAGGCCTGACAGGTTAGACCAGGAGAATGATGAGGAGGTAAAAGCTAAATTAGTGGAAGAATTCAAGAACATCACTCCTGAAGAAGGAAGAAAACTGGTGAATCAAGCTGTTGTATTAATTCTGCCTGAATGGGACATTGCAGATGCAATAGCCTTTAATACTATTATGAAGTCTAAGAATTCCTTTCAAGACTCTCAAGAAGAGGTCAAGGCAACATTGCAAAACTATGCTTTCAGTGAGGAATATGAAACTCTGGCAATTTGGGAATTGGCCCCATAAGGGAGAAAACTAGATGTTTCTGATATTAATCCAAATTTCAAGGGAGGATTTATAATAAAGAGAGCTTCAGAGACCTCAACCATTGAGGCCACTAATTTGACTATGAATGTGGCCAAATTGGCCCAAAATACTGCTGAAAGGGAGGAAGTTGAAAGGAAGAGCTTAATGGAAAAATATAACCTTTTGATTGAGGAGTACAACAAGATGCAGCAGAAAAATGTTGAGTTGCAAACTGAAGTGGAGAGATTTAGGTATAAGAAAATTAGGGAGACATCAAGTGCTCGAGGAACCATTACATTACCTTCCATAGTAGGGTTAGTGCCTCCTACTTCTCCAATTGTTTCCACACCAGGATCTCCCAGTCAGAATCATGTCCTCACCCTTTCTTTAGAGGAAGTTGAAGAAGAAAAAGAATGCTTTGTCGATCCTACAAAGAAGCATCTCTTTCAAAAAATTGATGAATTGCAGGCATCATTAAAGAAAAGTGAAGAGGGATCTCTCTTAAAGCAAAAGGAAATTGTTAATACTATTTTGAGGCATTTAAATGAAAAGGTTGATAGCAAATTGCTATCTATACATTCTTTATATTCTTTGTTGTTAGCAGTAATAAAGAATATTGATAGGGATCAGGAAGTAGTGATACCAATAATTGAAAATTGGATCCCTAGGGCCAGTGATCTGGATATCATGTATAAGGCCTCAATGTTTGATATAAATAATAGGCCCCAATCATTAAATCCTACTCATGTGTTAGTAAAATCATTGCAAGGTTTTCAGACCTTACCAGATGACTTGAGTAGGAAGATTATGGAGCTGGTGAAGAATTTCAATGATTGGGGTAACACATTGTTACCTGATATAATTGATGAGCATAGGAAAATCAGGTCATTTCAACAATGGTAGGCTCAAGCAAGTGAGGCCATCAATGATCAAATCAATTCAATTTGTGATGACTCAGACTGTGATGAATCAGGTAGCAGTAAAATACACACCTTATAATACCAAGGTGGATGAGGTAATTAATTTTGATTGGTCAACTGATGATGAGTACCAGAATTGGGTAACTAAATATTTGAATGACGAGGAGTAAAAGGAGTGAACTACTAATAGGTGGCAAATCAAATGTTGCAGTTGCAATGGTACCAGTTTTGTGTTGACGGCTTTCTCAGTGTGCTTTTCTTGTGGTTTTTTGCATCAGCGTTCCTCAGCTGATATGATGAACAAGAATATTTTTCAAGGTGGTGGTTGTTGTAACAAATTTTGGAATATCACCAGGTGCTCCAATTGACTGGTGACAGGTGTATTTTCTGGCCTGGTGCTTTTTTGCTCCTTCATTTTCTATAAGGATTTCAAGGCCAGAAGTACAGGTTAGCAAGTTAGATAATTTTTGTCAAGTCTAGGAAAAGTTGCAGAGTGAATTGTAAAGTCAGATGGTTTTAGAAAAATGCAATTTAGGTTTTGATCCATTCTGTAATAGGTTTTGAGTTCATAGAGATTTAATGTTGTATAACAATACTAGCATTTGAGTTGAAATAAAAATTTGATCTCATGTCTCTCCATTGTACATGCATATCTGAACTTTGAATGAAATAGCTAAGGTTTGTTTTATCCATCTCATTGTTGTGGTGTGTATGATTCTATTTTAGCTTTAATTCAAGGAATTAATCAAAATGCTTGAATGGGATTATAGGAGGATATGTGATGTATAAGGATTTGATAAGTAGTCCTGGGTTAGAATGCATACCGATGAAATTGTAATGCAATATTGTCAGGGATCTTATATGTGATGTATTAAATCTATTATAAACCTCTAGATGCTTATGAATTTGACTCATGCAATGGATATATGGCACTGATCTAAGTTGTAATTATTAGTGTAGTTCAGTATTTGTTTGTCTTTACCTAGAGCTTGCTACAAATTGCAAATCATTGACTATCTTATACAATGGATTGTGTTTAGTTATCTCACGCTCCAGATAGTTGATATTGTCTATGAACAGCCAATTCTAGTTTACATTATCTTATCGTGTTAAGCTATTAAGTGATATCATCTACTATTGTTAATGGTGTTTATAATAATGGTGTAGAGGTTGTAAACACATTAAGGGATCACCCTCCCAGGTCTTGTAGAGCCCGAAGTGTAGGAGGATTTTAAAGTCCTCATCAGTTGGTCCAGGTCCTTCGAGTTGTCTTCGATTGGAATTGGAAATTCCATAGGTAGATTAGAAGACAAACCTGGTTATATTGTAAAAAGAACCAACATACATGTCAACCACTGAACAACCACCTCTACAACTAACTTTTTAATCTTTTATGATCACATGAAACATAAAACACACTAATTTCAAGGTTGTTAACATCACTATTGAAATGTTTAAATTTTTTGACCTTTCAAACATTAAAAAGTACATCATTAACATAATTATGTAATGGCATAAAAATTATAAACATCATGAATTAATTATGTAACCACATAAGTCAAATATAATTCTATCAAGAAATTAATATCAAATAGATAATATAATCACATAACTTATACATTTCGATGTCATTGATCTTCTTCTTCATCCAACTCTTGGTCTGTATCATCCGATCCAGATTCGACATTGTAAGGATTGGACATATCATCATCATCGTCATCGATATCGGTTTCGATAATTTCATCATCCACACGGATATCATCTTCATGAACATTAACTCCTACATCATCATGATCTAGTTCCTCCTCTTTGACATCTTCATCAAGGACACCATCAACTAACTGTTGATCCTGATCATCATCTACATCATCTTCTAGTTCTTCGGTATCTTCTTCTTCCACCACATTATACTTTACCGTCCTTCCTATTGGATCATGTCTAACAACAAATGACCAACCCGGTTTACCTGGAACTTCTATGTAAAATACCTGCACATATTTTCTTAGAAGAACATAGGGCTCATTTCCAGCTCGCTTGATCAACCTTGTATTAACCATGGTAAATCCATTATCATGTTCAATAACAGTTCTCTTAGGATCATTTTCATTCAATCGTAGCTTGTACCATAGGACAACGAACAGAATTAATCTGAAGGACTTAAAGTCACACTCAAGTATATCATCCAAAATTCCATAGTATCAATTTTCTGAGACTTCTGGATGTATGTCGCTTCTAGATGAAACATTAGTCGCCTGAAAGACTATAGTTATACTAGAATCACAATTTTTCTTCATGTCATCCAACATTTTGATTCGAAATTTATGACCATTGCACCACATAGCCTTGTGGTGTTTCACCTGCAATATGTCAAACATGTAAAAATTATTGCAATATCATCAGTTGATAAACATATTTATTCTTGGCCGAATGTATGCAAAGAAAACAATCTCAACATATATATATATACATCAATCTACTTGAAAATAATTCAATAATATGGGTGATTAATATATTTATACGTACTTGTTTATCTCTTAAACCATATGCTAAATCAATTTCCCTTTGTATAACATTGGAATCTCCATTATGATGAGCTTCTATAACCAATGAAGCCACACCTTCCCATGTTAATGTGCGACCAAATTGTTGACACCGTTCAATCCATACCATCATCCAATCAAGATTGTTGGTGACGTACAAATGTAGTGCATCCCACTCTCGACCAAGTATATCAAAAAAATTTGAAATTCACAAACGACGTATAATTAGTTAAATACCACAGTATACGACTTTAATTTATAACCGATGTATATTGAAGATTAAAAATTAAATAAGTACAATATACATAAAAACCATATGTAAAATGTATTCCAATTAATCTCCATAACCATCTTATAATTACCTCTCACTTTCCTCAATCTACCTTTCCCCATCAGGTACTCCCCTTTGAATTTGTTAATGGAGTTGGGATCCCAAATGCGATCTACATGGATCTTTGCTGCAAACTTATGAAGATATTCACTAATGTACACCATGGTCTGGTATACCATATATCCCTCCACCATAGAACCCTCAGGATGTGCTCTTTGTCTAACCAAAGCCTTTAAAAATTTCAAGTGCCTCTCAACCATCCACATTGACCTTGTGTGTACAGGTCCACACAATTCAATCTCCTCAACTTGGTGTATGAGGTAGTGTTCTTGTGCATTGAAAAATGTTGAAGGTAGACACTATTGCATTTCACACATTAGATGAGGAATTTTTCTCTTCCAATAATTTATATCTTCTTTATGGATTTCTTTAGATGACAGCCATCTACAAGTGATTCAAAGCGCAAATATATTAATGAGATATAACAAAAATATATAGTATATTACATAACAAGTAAAAAAAATGGAAATTATAAGATGTATACAATGAATTAAACAAATCTCGCTACTTACCTCATGTATTTTCCAAGATCATATATAACTTGTTTGAAATTGTTGTCAAAGTTGTCTGGGAGAGATAGAGGTAGAACGTACTATAGCAATTATAAAATGATCTTTCCATTATTTTTCCAAAAGTAGTAAACACAATACACTAAAAAGTACATGCATTATATAAGTGTATATAATATACCAGAATAATTACCTTATTGAAGGTATGTCAATCATGCGTTTTCATCCCTGACCCAAATTCATCTTTCTTTGTTATTATATTTTTTATGTTCACAGCAAATCTTGTGGGAAATCAAATTTTTCGTATGACTTCTTTTATAGCATTGCTTTCTTGCTCTGTTAATAACCAAGGAAGGGAACTTATATTAATTTTGCCTCCATCACTATTTAATTGAATGACATTTTTCATTGCATGATTGGCTTCCTGAATGTCACTACAAATTTTGACAATTTTTTCTTTGTCATGCCTTCCATCCAATATTTTCCATAACGCTTCTATTATATTCTTTTTTATATGCATTGTATCAAACAAATACACAATTTGTAGTTGCTCATAGTAGGGCAAACTACTAAATTGTCTGGGATAACTTTTTAGTCCCTATGGAAGCCGACCATTAATGCCTTGATGACCTTCATGAAGCATATAAGTTAAACAAATTAACAACGACAATCATTGTCAATTACAACATGAGTAAACACAAGACAATATAATTAAAAATATAAATTCAGAACATATCATATATGATAGATAAACAATTTGATTTGATGTATAACCTTGACGTTTAATTCTATTATATTCCAACTTCCATAGGCGAGGTGTCATTCTTCATGGTTTTGATGTAGTCTCCTCTTTCCCATTGAAAAGATGTTTTTCAGTAGTTCGATACTTATGATTTCTATGGAGGAAGTGTCTATACTCATCAAACACTTGCTTTCCTAAACTTGTTGAACGACGAGATTTCATCTTTGGACCACAAATTGGACATGCAAATTTTCCTTTTGTTTGAAGACCTACAAGATCATATATAATTGGATTAAATATGTCAATTTTTTTAATTATATATAATGAATAGATTATTTTAAAAACATACATGATATCTACTTCATCAAATTAAATATTTTTAAAGTGCAGTCGAACGTTATAACATACCACAAAAATGTGTTAGCCCTGAGGCATCATGAATTGTCCATACAAGCATTACATGGAATTGAAATTGTCTTTGTCATATTGGTCTAGAGAAGTCATACATAGTGACGCCATTCCATAACTTTAGTAACTCGTCAGTAAGAGGCTCGATATATACATTCATATCTTTAACTTGGTACTTACCCAGTTGAGTGAACATAAACATTACATAATTATTATAACCATTTTACTGCAATACATATAAATTAATGTACATGACTATTGAATGAAAAAAATATAAGTCATTATACAACAAATAAGACAAATGAGATGCTACTACGTTAAAGAAAATTGATGTAAACAAATACCTGAAACAATCATTGACAACATTATGTGCTCCCTCTTTATTGACATCCATGGAGGAATGTTATTGTTGATAACAAAAACAGGTCACACGGAGTAAATAGATCTCAGCTCTCCAAATGGATTGACACCGTCCACTCCCAATGAAAGCCTGAGATTACGAGGTTCTTCTTTAAAGTGTGGCCATTTTTCCTCCATGTCCATAAAAGAAAAACCATCCGCAGGCATTCGAAGAATGTCATCTCCACTTCTATTTCATGCATGGTAATCCATAAATTGCGCTAAGCTTTCGCACCTAAATAATTGTTGCATACGTGGAATAATGGGAATATAACGAAGAACCTTGCGAGGAATCTTTTTTGTTAGTTCATTTGTTCGATATCTACTGATATGACATTCTGGGGATTCTATTGCAAATTCCTATTGTTTATTATATATAATATGGTCATTGGGACATGCATCTATTGCTTGATACTCCACTCCGATATCTTTCATAATGGCACAAAAATCTCAATATGAGCAAGGTAAAATATTTGATGGTGGTAACAAAAATTCACCAATCAATCTAAAACAAAAATAATTTGTTCATATGAAGAATATTAATGGTACATATTTCATCATTTATTTACTAGTGATGAACTAACAACAATTAAAATAGATGAAAAAAGATGACATATATGACATACCTTAACATTCGTGAGATTGCTATGTTTGATAAACCATTCATAACCTTCAAGTTCAACGGCAACAATACAACAGAGAAGAGTTGTTTGGGAGCCTTCATAAAGGGGCTCGTATGCCTCTCAAGCATTAAATCATGATCATCAAAGTCATCTTGATCATCATGATCAGCTGGCCACTAAATGTGTCATGGATCAATGTATCTGTACCATCATTTCAACTGTGTTTTCTAGCGCATGATCATCATCTTCCATAGGATCGTTAACTTCATCTTTGATATTCACAGCTCCATGTTCACCGCTTGCAAAACCACATTCTTCGGCTGTGATAATCCTATATCGCCCTAGGGCACCCCACCTTTATAATAATGATAGACACAAATAAACCATGATCATGATCAAGTGATTATATATATATATAATGTTAAAACGATATAAACATTTACAAATTCAATCAATATAAACATATATAATGAACAACTTACCAATGGACGATAATCATGCCCCCCTTCAACATGACCATGCTACCTACAATGTTTCTCACTGTTGTGATTAAAAGTTGTCTCATCTTTAAGCCCTTGCAATTATTGCAAGGACAATAACATTTCCCATCACCCTTTCTTTTCAATCTAGCCCACAATCTATCAAGTGTCTCTTCATTTTGTTTTGGACTAATATTATCTAACATGATTTTTCTTACAGTTTGACTATTTAGATCTTCAAAAAATATCAAACTCACACTCCAATAATTTTTATTCATAGACGGATAATAAAAGGCGGTGACAAGATAATAAAGTGGAGATTTTAATAGTGAGTTTCCTTACCCCTGTTGACCTTAAGGGTTTTCAAATGCTTTTGGTAGTGTTAGACAAGGCAAATGCAATTAGGGAATGACTGTCCAAATGAAGTAACAGTGGTAATCATAGGTTCAATGTTTCTTCTTAGCCATTAATGTATAATGGAGGTAGTGGATTGCATGTTTGAGCATTGTTTTGAGACTCATCAAAGATGGGAGAATAGTGAATAATACCTTGTGGACTGTGAAGTAGTTTCAATAAGGTTGAAGGATCTTAAGAACTACAATACCATGAAACAATGAGTCCCCTGTAGTAAGTAGGCAGTCTATAGGGCATAGTTTGATTTTATAGAAGGATGCTCATGAAAGGAATCTTCAAGTGATAGTGAGTGAGTTGTTTGAGATTGCAGCTGAGGGTGCAATACCCAGTCTTAAAGGAAGTTAGCAAAGCAGTAAATGTGCAAGAAAATCAAATCGTACACAACAAACAATTCACAATGTTATCTTGCATAATGCCTTGAGTTTAAAGACAAAAATCTCATTGTATCTTCATGATGAAAGTGGTGACCTTAATGGTCAATCACTGGCAACCATGATTTTAAAATATATTATTGTGCTTATAGAGGCAACATTTTAAGCAAGGCAGTAAGTGGTGGTTTGAAATAATGGCAGGTATGAAGGACTTCCTTTATATGCATACTCTACAGTCTAGCTTAAGACACCGTTCTTAGAAGAGATTGAAGGTGGATTATGGAACTCAAGGGTTACCATGAAAAGGATTAAATCAAAGACTGAGATCTATTTAAAATCCATGGTCATTAAGATATTAAATATGTCACATGAAAAACCCTAGTAGCTGGACTAATGAATACAGTATCAAAGAGGATAGTGTGTTGGGGCAGATTTAGGAGATCTCCACATTATCTAATTACAGGGAAATGCATCATTTATTTATTTTTTTAATTAAAAGAAATCATTCTAAACCCTATATAGGATACATTGATACTTCAAAAGCCTCTGAAGGAATTTGAGATTATGCAAATATATGTCAAGTAACATTCATAAGGTTTAGAAAATCTTGATCACTCTCTAGAATAGCCCATTAAACATGGGTTGTGCTTGAATGCACTACATAATTGATATAACACAACCACTCTGCATATCAACCAGAGTTATAGGCTCTTTATTGCAGCAAGAGGTAATCACTCTTCGATCATGCTATAATTACATCCTAACCTGTTAAACTTGAGAAAACCTGAATGCACCTAATGATGATTGACACCTACATTATACAACCTGAATTAACTACATTATATGAGTGCCTCAATTTTTATTACAACATAGCCACATTAAACTTAGGTCACACATGAATGCATCCTGTATTTGTTATAGCACAACTATGCCACATGACCAATAGAGTTATGGATCACATAATTACAGTCACAAGAATTTGTTCCTTGGTTGTGATCTTATGGTGATTCCACACAACAAAATCTGGACATGAAATTCTCAAAACCCTAAACCTCTAAAAATGAAATTTGATGAAATGTTGCTTTAAAATATGATTTTCAAATCTGAAACTACAAATCTGACTTCACATCTGAATTCTGCAAAAATTCAATGACTACCCTCAACCTGGTGATATCTTCTTGAATTTTTTCTAATTTTTCCCAGAAAATCATCCTTAGTTCTCCACAAACTGTCTCAAGTAGAGCAAAACACTGTCGCAATAAATTAGGCGCGAACTCACTTTTCTTTATGTCAACCACAATTTTATTTTTTTCTATTTTTCATGTTTGTCAAAAATTTGAAAAAAATGATAGTTGACATTTCGACGAACCCCAGGTTCGTCAAAATTTCAATGAACGTCAGGGATAAACTTTCAATAAATTGAAATTACACATCAAATTTTACAAGCACCCAACGATACATCAAATTATACATATTTCGTCAGACAGTTTCGTCAGATTTTGTAGTCAAATGAGTTAGTGTGGTGATTGATTATGGAGACTCTTTTGAGGATTATTTAGCATGTTTTTAGATGCTTTATCTTTCATAGATATTGATCTTGAGCTATGGATAATTAGTCCAGAGGATTCATTTTGAGGAATGTTATGGCATGATTATATCCTTGTGCATTTGAGTTTATTCTTCAATGAGGATTGTTAGGAGATGGCTTATGGGCTGATTTCCATTATTGGGGATGGTTACTTTGAGTTTCATCTTCTTGATTAGAGAGGCTTACATCCATGTTGGCATTGTTACATTGATTCATATATTGTACTTCATTGATGAGATTGAGTGTTATGGATGTTGTTGAGGTTTTTCCTTTGGGGTTGTTAGGAGATCATACTTGACATAGCAGTACACTTTTGAGGTGTTGGTAGGAGGACATGTTATGGTTTACAAATTTCTCTCTTCATGGTTCCTTCCTTGGATGTTCATGTTCATATGATTTGGGGAGGATGGTGGCAACATGTTGTAAGATATTATGCAGCTCTTTGGGTTGTATATGTGGATCATTGTTATTGTTCTTGGTACGTCATGCTTTGATTTACTTATCACACCTTGATATAGTGTTGATTGGTAGACTTGATATGCTTTGGCATTACCTATGCAGTGGGAGTTCTTGGATATGTATGTTCTTCATTGACAGGTTTTATACTAGAAGCTTGTGATTGCAATTTATGGGTTGCATATGTTCTTGGCATGAGTTTGTTGATGTATTGATACCTTGGAGATATGGATGGTTGGATGTATTAGCATGTGTTGTGGATGTTATTTCCGATCATGTGGGTTTTTACAGTTGACAATAGCTTGTTCATAGCCTTTGTTATTACTTGGATTTGATGCTTGTGTTCTTGGATTGGTGCACTTCCACCTTGGCATGTTCATTTTCTTCCATAGGTGGCACATCGGAGTATGACAAGAGTTCTTGCTTGAGATGGTGGTCACTTTGTTCTTATTGCAGGTATCTTGATGGAGCACGAGAGCATGTTGGAGATTCATGTGGTTTCATGTATGGCTATGATGATGTATTT
Organism: Sequoia sempervirens; assembly: GCA_007258455.2. Taxonomy (NCBI): domain Eukaryota; kingdom Viridiplantae; phylum Streptophyta; class Pinopsida; order Cupressales; family Cupressaceae; genus Sequoia; species Sequoia sempervirens. Next base: position 260,444,556 of record VDFB02270651.1, read on the forward strand.
CATGTATTGATCCTTTATGCAATGTATACAACAAGTGGGAGAATGTTAGGATATGGTGTTGTACACCATTGCATTAAATGATTTATTAAAATGTTGTAATTAAATAATTATTTAGTTGTGATGCATCTTGGTGGTGTGATTAATCACACTAGGTAATTATTTGGGTACCATTTGATGTTGTATTGTAACATTGTATTACTATTTAATGTGTGGGAGACGTGATAATAATTTAATATTGGGGAAATATTAAATAAAGTGAAGTCTTAGTACCCAATATTAAATAAGGGGTAAGTGGTTTTATATTCACATGGTTTGTGGTACATGTTTTAACATTACCACTAGTTGTATTTTGTGTGAGCATGTGCCTATAAAAGCAAACACGTGTAGTGGTTTAGGTTTGGATGAGTGGTTTGGTTGTCATTATTGAGTCTTTCTAAGGAGTACATATGTGAAGCATGGCAGGAGATGTGTGGATTCATGCTTTGACACATGGAGATACATTAGAGGGCTTGATGCTTCAAAGGTGTTCATTGTAACTCTTGTATGGCTTTATTGTTGATTAATATGGTGCAATATGGATGTTTTTGGAGGTTGGGTTTTTCCCTCTTGAGGGTTTTCCCAAGGTATATCTTGTGTCATCTTTGATGGGTATGTTTTCTATTCTTTTGCATATGGATTCTAAGTACTTATTTGTATTAATATCTCTTTTGGGTTATGTGGAAATTGTCATATAATGGCTGCAAGTTCCCTTACATTCTCAATACAATTTAGCACATTCCTATTTTTTCCATTTCCTCTTCTCTTCCTATAATAATGACTATAGTTATAATTGTAGAGAAAAAATAATGGGTTTCCCAAGATGACTAGTGATGGAGGAGACGTATTTGTGTAGCATAGGAGGTATGGATCATTATATATCAAGCATCATGTTGTATATATGTAATTCCTATATATATATATATATATATATAATGCTACTAAAGAGGGGCAATGAGGATCAATCCACACCCCAAGAGAATGATTGTATCTCCAAAATATTTTCAATAAAACCCAAAGTAGAAAATGATAGTTCATGCCCTATAATGAAGGGGTTGTGCCTTATTGCAGAGTCATACCCCTTACCTCTTCTCTTCTTTTTATAGAGTTTCTAATTATTTTTTTTTATTCTCACATACCTTTTATTCAACTAAAATCCATAATTATCTTTATTTGTATGTGTATGCAAGATCCATTATCAACAATAGGCATAATAAGAACTCTTCTTTTGTGTTTTGGAAGAAAGAATTATGAAAAGGCTATAATATGTACAGAGGTGGAACAAATGTTCAACTACTCCATTCAAATAAAGTCACAAATACAAGGGTTACTAAACATTGTCTTTTTGAGGGAACACATGCTACTATAGGCCATGTTTTCAAAGACCATGCCAATTATAGGTTGCATCCTTATGCAGCGACCATTCCCTTAAAAAAAAAATTGTATATATTTATTATTATTTTTGTGGTCCATAACTAGGGTAACAATAATGTTTGAAAAAATGTATCTGTTACCAATTTTCCGCTACAGCTCAATTGGTGGAGCTGATTTAAACATTGTTATATCTTAAAGTGAGGTTACGGTTATTTCTACATTTTTTTTAAGTATTGTTTGCACTTGGTTCATTATTCATCAAGTGACAGTTGTGCATTAAAAAGAAACCAAAATCTCAGAAATGCTATTCAATGTTTTACAATTAAATGAACTACATAATTGAGTATATAATCAAGTAAAATGCAGTCTATAGAACTACAATATTTCAATTGAAATTTCTGCATAAGTCCAAGAACAGAATCAAAAGATCAATCATCCTGAGGTTCTTCAAGGAAAATTAATAATGAGTCAGCATCAAAGTGGCCTGAAGAATATAGATGCCACTGTTATATCAAGGTACAGGTTGTCACTAAACAAAAAAAATGAGATCATAACTGTTCTCATTATCAAATGTGAAGTACAAGGGCAGAAGCAAGAGTTTGTTGTAGATTAAATATGTGAGCATTCATCGAATACAGTGTGCAAATGGTGGTACAAAAAGTAAAAGTTATTTCCAGAGTGGACAACATGTTTGCAAGGAAATGGTATGGATAAATTTTGAAGTGAATCCAATTGTGAGTGCATAGGAGACCAAGGTAAATGACAAACCTATGGACTCAGTCAAAATATTTTTGTGTAAAGAAAAATAAAATAGCATGGAGATGATAGTTAAAAATATAAACGAAGATACATGTTCAGAATCTCATGAGCCAGTGTGAAGGTTTCAATAGTAATACATTTAGAAATGCATTTGCTTCACAAATGACAAACACCCATATGCTGAATATTGAAGAATTCGAATGCCAAAAGGAGCCAAGGTTTTACACGGTAATCGAAATATGGAGCTTTTGTTTGTTTTTCATACACCCACATTGGGGTTTGTATTTATAACACAAAATTATGCATATCACAAATGAACTCATCTAGTGGGGATTTCACACAAAAAGTGCAGAAATAAGAGATGGGTCGAGCCCAGTTTTTCGAGTAATCAGAATATACATTTTTTCTTTATTCTCTTGCATACCCACATTGGGGTTTGACTGTGAGACACAAATTTCCTTGAGGGAATTCATACAATGTCTTCATGATCGAGTTTGAAGGATTCAAAAATAAGTATGATTTCGGTAATATAATGAATACCCATGTCCTGTTTGCAACTGAAAGTGCAAAATAAGTAGAAAGTCAACGTGGGTCGAGCTAGTGTTACATGAATATCAAAGCACACAGATTTTTTTGCTTTTTCTAGGTTACCCATATGGAGATTTTTACAAATAATCAAAAAAAGATACTTTCTATTGATACCCATGAAAGAGTTTGTTCGAAATGTGAAAGAAGAAAGAGATTCTTGTTTTGGGTCGAGCACAAAAGTTTTAAACATGCTTTTTTCTGAGATACATATGGTGCGGCCTGTGTATGGTTGTAAATTCATAAGTAAAAGATAAGTTTCGTTAAGCTTTTTGAAGAAAGAAATATGTGCTTAGAGCGAAGCCTACCAGTTCAAGCTTGTAGGAGATCATATATAGCCATGGCCAAAGCTTTCTAAAGTGTAAAAAACCCAAGCAAAACATCCAGTGCGAGCTCGTATAGGGTGGCCTGTGCAGACAAAGAGCACAAAAATAATGAAAGAATTGTCACAAGAAATGTAAGAGAAAAATCAGAAAAAAGTATGTACAGGCCACAGCCTTAATGGCCTTTCTTTCCCTTCGAATGAAGTGAAAAATCCATAGTAGTATTAAAATCGAGCTTACCCAGTTGAAGATTCGACTATCTAAAGACAAAGGGGAAGATTCTCAGGCACACGAGCTACAGACTAAGCTCAATCATGATGGTGGAGTGCTTTCTCAGGCAGAGCAAGTTTTTTCCAAAGTGATGATTGAGAAAATGAAATCATTTTTAGGGTTTGACTTCTTTCTATCTCATGCCCTAATTCGAGCTAAGTCGGACATTATAATTACCTTGAATAATCACCTTTGACAATAGCATGTGGAGAAATTCAAAATTAGGGTTATTTTGCATTATGAATTTAAAATTCGAAGCTTAATGTTTTGGTGGCCGAATTCTCATAGGCCTAGGTCGATGTGTCTAAGTCCTTAGGGTTGGTGCTTCTACATTTAAACATTTATATTTTTATTTAAGTGAAAAATGTGGAGTTTCAATGCCTTAGGATTATTTTATGGATTGTGAAGGAAGTCAATTAAAATATAAATGGTTAATATCTTATGACCTAAGTGTGAAACATTTGACACTTAGGGTTTTTTGTTTGCAATTGATTTTAAAGAAATAAATTGAGGATATCTATAAGAGAGAGTGATGTGCTTTGATGTTTTTATGATTTTTTTAAGAAAAATCAAGCATTGTATTGGTGAAATAAGGATGTAATTCTTTTTTGCAAAAGATTTAGCAATCTTTAATTGCAAAATAAAACAAATTGTAAAATCTGCAATGATGTAAAGTTGAGTCATAAAGCAATCCTTATAAATTGTTTTATGATTTCTTGCTATTTTTAGTAGATTGATATTGACTTTTTCCTCTTGGTCGAGTTTGAGTTTTATCTTGGAGAGATAAGGTGTTTTTCTTGCTTTTAAAGCAGATTTAGCCTATTTTTAGAGGCTTTTCAATATGATCATAAAAGCAGTGTGCTTTTTCTGATTTTATGCAGTCTTTTGGGACAGTTTTGAGGCTTTTTCCTTGAGCTTCTTTGTGAGCTCGGATTAGGGTTTCTTGAGAGATATATTTTGAAGAGACTTAGTCTTCTTTCTTCTTCCTAGTTCAGAATACAGTTTCTTGCTCTTAGCATTCTTGAGCTTGTAAACTCAGTTGTACTCAGTTCAGACAGACACTCTTTCAGTTTCAATAAAACAGCAGAGTTCTTTTCATTTTTTGGTCTCAATCTGGTAACAATAGTTCGATGTATTTGTGTTTTCAAGTTTGAAGCCTTAAATGTCTTGCTTTTATGAGTTTTATGCATAGAATTTCATGTTTTCAGGTTGTATGATGTATTCAATGCCTTTGAATCTTCATATAAATTACTGATGAAATCATGTACTAATGAGATTGTGAGAACTATTGTAATTGAGAAATTGTTGTGAGTGGCAAAATCTGGATTTTTCAGAAATAACAAGTTAATCACCAGTTAGTTTTAAGTTTTGATTTCAGTCCATCCTTCTAACTCTTTCCTTCATAAAAAATATTTAGAATAGGATCAATCATTCAGAAAACCAGCTCACTCTGGAGATTCCTTTTTCATTCAGATCACCCACATCTGAAGAAGGTTTCCATGTTTCTGTAGATTGATGAATCTTGTATTCAACAGGGTGCAAATCTTATTGACAATAGTTTTTGGCACACTCGGTGGGACTCTAAAAGCTATTTTTCAAAAAAATTTCAATAGTTTTAATTTGTTGTTTGGTGTATGCAGCAGATTTTCTAGCCTTTTGGAGGCTCATCACAATATACCTAGCGACTCTGATTCTGATTTTGCATGCTAGTGCAGCTTGCGCATGAGAAAGATACAAACAAGATCAAGTTTTGCACCCTTCAAATATCGAGATTTGTCCCCATCATGAAGAAGAGGCGGAATAGTAAGGAGGCTTTTTGAAACACCCACGAGATCGAAGTCAACACCTCCTATTTTCAGTTCCTTGGTTTTATCACTAGGAGTACCAGTTCCAATTTCACAAATACTGCCAATGGCAGCACCAAGGTAGCACCCGTTCGTGCCTTTCAATGGAGGTACTCCATTAAGCATCGTTCAGCATGATGACATCCATTTGCAGCCCTTAGAGGTCTACCATACTTCATCGGGGAGGACTTCACTACACCGATTGAGCACATCTGTGACGTAGCCACGTTATGCTCAGTGCATAATATCACGCAGGAAAATGTCACGCTAAGGTTGTTGGCTACGTCACTCAAAGGCAAGGTGTTACAATGGTTCACAGGCCTCGTAGCCAACTCAATCACGACATGGGATGCATTAGGTAATGGTTTATATCAACATTTTGTTGATAAATCTGACAACCTGTCTTTATTAGAGCAGCTGAGCACCATTCAGAGGGCGCCACACAAGCACTTGGCCGACTTCAACTACCGATTTTAGAAACCTAGGACAAGATTCCTACAATGGTAAAACCTTTACCAGCAGATGCTTTTCTATTTTACTTAAAAGCTTTGAATAGTAAAATTGTAGTTATGACTCAGTCTATGGGCAGGCTTACACTCCCTAACACCTACAACATAGCCATTAACGCTGAGAACTGTCTCATCCAAGCTGGAGACATAGCTCCTAGATCTCCTATGCCTTTGTTTCTAGGAATACAGCCACCTGCCCCTACTGCTATACCTCCCTTAGTTGTTGTCCCACCTGTTCTAGCAATAGGATATCATAACATAGCCCAAGAAGTTGTTGTCCCAACCCCAAATCAGGAGATGCAAGAGATTAAAAGCATATTAAAGACCTTTGGAAATGATCTCGTGACCTTTAAAAAGCATGTTGGCCAAGAACATAAGCCTTATCAAGCCCCTTATCAGCAAAACCAACAAAAGAGACCTACCTTTCAAAATAATTATCAAGCCCAAAGAAGGAATTTTAGCACTAGGCCATTCCAGCCATACAATCCGAATGCAGCCAGTTCGTCAAAGGAACTTGTGCCACAAAATAATGTTGCACAAGATTGTGATTGGTGTTATTTGTGCAATCAACCCCATAACCAATCAGCGTGTGCTAATGGAATGAGAAATCAAGCTTTAATGGTTCAAAATAACTATGCTGGTTCAGAAAATGTTGTAGATCAGAATCAAGAACAGCAAGATAACGTGGAGGCTGCCTTGCCGAACTGGCAGAGCTCTGAATTATGTGGCGTGAACGGTCTAGATCAGCAAAATTCACCTATTTCAACTAATACTAGGTCAAAAAAGAGGGCCATGGATCTGGGACAGTAAGCTGAAAATTCATAGCAGCAGCCCATGAACAGTAGTCAACCCATCTCATCAATTATTAATGTTGCAGTGCAACCTAAGATGCAGATTCTGCAAAGAGGCCAAGAGATACCTAGCAAGGAGCAGTCAAGAATGCATTCGTAGCCTTTGCAAAGGAAAAATGATGTCACAAAAAACCAGTAGAAGGTAAATTCTTCATCATTTAATATTGTTGAGCATCTCAAGAAAGCCACTTTCAGTATGTCAGTATTAGATACTTTACACCTTCCAGGGCAGAAAGGTTTACTACAGGAAGCTTTAGCTGAGTTGTCTATTTCTGACAACGCTAATCAAGGAGTTGCAAAGGTCGTGCTTGCTAATGATTTGGAGGATAAAAATGAGCAGAAAATGAAAGAGGTAAAGCCTCCTCTGTTCTATTTAAGTCTGATCATTGGCGATAAAATCGTTCATAATTGTATGGTTGATTTTGGTGCCAGTAGTTCAGTCATGCCTAAGAGTTTAGCTGATAAGTTAGGTCTTGTTTACAAGCCTAATCCTCAGAAAGGCATAGTGCAATTAGATCATGGGTCTGTTGTTAAAACTGTTGGTATTATCAAAAATTTGGCTCTTACATTGCACGCATCCTCGAGTTTTGCTATTCATCAGGACATACATGTCATTGACTTACCGCCGCACTTTGCCATTTGTCTCTCGAGGGATTTTACAGCCAAGTTGGGTGGGTTTTTGTCTTCTGATTGGTCTCATTTGTTTTTTAGAATAAGGTATGGTACGAAAGTGACCATAAATTCTAAACCTATCCGCAAAGACCATACCGAACCATATTCACCAAAACCTATAAATGCTAACCTCTACGCCACCCCTGTACTAGAGGAGCAAACCATGACCCCAGACTGTAGCACCCATGTAGACAATATCAATCTAGATGAATGGGCAGTCGAAGATCACGAGCCTGATCATTTTTAGCACACAGATGAGATAGGATTAGGAGTCTATATGATTCGAGAACCTGATTGCGATATCCCTAATCTTTGTAAAGAGGAAGAACCATCTGTAGAAACGGGAAATGAGCTTTGGAAACTTTACTTCGATGGTTCGAGAAGTAGTGTTGGTGCTAGAAGTGGAGCTATGTTGATATCACTCGAAGGAGATAAATACTTTTCAGCTTGCAGATTTGCTTTCAGTTGTTCGAATAATATAGCTGAGCATGAAGCATTGGTGCATGGTCTCGAATGGGCCCGCAAATGAGGTATTAAACGCTTGCAAGTTTATGGTGATTCAGAACTAATTGTAAATCAGATCATAAATTTAAATGCCGCGAAGAATGATTTGCTTAAGAAATATAAGCATCATGTATGGGATTTAATGGAGTATTTTGATGCTTTTAATATCATGTCAATTCCTCGTAATCAAAATAAACATGCTGATAGGCTCGTTGCCATAAGAGCCCAGTTTGATATTCCCGATGAGATTCATAAGGTAGAAGCACGTCAATACGTGAAAATAGTGGTCAGACCTTATGTACTAGACAATAATGTAAGCTGGCAGGTTTTTGACAGCAATGAGCAAATCATAAATTTTCTGATTATTGAAGCCGAGTTTGTAGATGGAAACCAACAAAAATGGCAGCAGCAATATGAAAACCAGATTGTGCAGTTGAAGACCAACAAGCTGCCAAAAGGATTGGTGACCTTGGAATTTGTGTTCAATTCAGATGACCAAGTGCGTAAAGAAAAATGCAGCTTGACCATTAAAGAACATTATGCAGCCATTGAAATCTTCAAAGGAAAGTTTCTCAAGCTGGGAAAGGTATGTAGTCAAGATGAACAACAAGCATTTATTCTGTTATGTCAGAAATTTAGTGATGTTTTTGCTTGGGAGTACAAGGATTTGAGAGGCTTTAACCCAGAACTAGCCTAGCATACCATTGAACTTGAACCCAATGCAAAACTAGAAAGGTAGAAACAAAGACCGCTTAACCCCAAATTAGAGCACCTTATGAAGGCTTAACTGAATAAGCTAGTTGAGAGTGGTATTATTTTTCCTATCAAACACACCTTTTGGGTGTCAAATTTAGTACTAGTTAGGAATAAAAGTGGGGAAATCAGATTATGTGTCGATTTCTGAGATTTAAATAAAGCATCATTGAAAGATCATTACCCACTCCCTTCCATGGAGCAAATTCTGCAAGTAGTTTCTGGTTCTGACAGATTTTCTTTGCTAAATGGTTACTCAAGTTACAACTAGATTCTAGTTAAGCAGGAAGATCAGTTCAAAATAGCGTTTACAACTAAGTGGGGCAAGATGGCCTACAAGAAGATGTCTTTCAGCTTATCCAACGCTGGAGTAAATTTTCAGCATGTGATGGATATGGCCTTTCACGGCCTCATGAACAAGTTCATTCTGGTATACTTAGATGATATTACTATTTTTTCCAGAAATGCTAACGAACATCTTGATCATTTGGAGCAGATTTTTTAGAGATGCAAAAAATTCGGAGTGTCTCTCAATCCGAAGAAGTGTATATTTTCAATGCACGAAGGAAAATTGCTTGGACACATTGTTTCAAAGCAAGGTATTTCTATAGACCCTGAAAGAGTCTCTGCAATTCTTGAATTGCCATTACCAGCTCACAAGAAAGGCTTGCAAAGCTTTCTTGGAAGAATAAATTCCATGAGGAGGTTCATACCGAATATTGTAGCCTTGTTGCAACCTCTCACTTCTATGCTTAAAAAGAATATGCCATTTAGTTGGACCAAGGAAGGTAAGAGGAGCTTTGAGCAGATTAAGGAAGCCCTCGCAGCCGATCCTACTCTCATTAATCCAAATTTTGACAGACTTTATTATGTATGCCTTTGGAGGAGTGGATACAATTTCAGCTATGTTACACCAGCAAAACGATGAAGGCTTGGAGCAACCTATTGCATTTTTCAGCCAAGTATTGAATGATTACGAGGTAAAATATTCTTTTGTCGAGAAGCATGTTTTTGTTGTTGTAAGAAGTTTAAAGAAATTTAGGCATATGTTGTCCAACAACTAGATTCATTTGTTGGTAGCTCATTCAACTGTTAAGGATTTTCTGCTTAACAAAGATATTAATGATAAGTGTGCTAGTTGGATTACCAAAGTAATGGAATTTGACATTGATATAAAAGTAACCAAGCTCGTTAGAGGCAAAGGTTTGTGTGAACAGATTGCTGGAAATGAGGACAACAACTTAAAAGAAGCTGCAAATACATAAACAGTCCTAAATAATGATGTTGCAGGTGTTGTTCCAGCGTCTACTGCTACTTGGTTGCAGCAGATGATACATTATTTGCAAACTAGTGAGTGCCCCAAAGGCTTAGACAGAGCAAAACGAAGGTATTATAGATTTCAATCCATTCCTTATGCAACCATTGATGGCATTCTTTATAGGAGAGATTTCCAAGGTATCTTATTGTGTTGTATTCAGCCTGATCAAGTTGACAAGCTTTTAGCAGAGTTTCATGATGGACCTTCAGGAGGTCATTTTGCTGCAAGAACAATAGCTCTGAAAATTATGAGAGCTGGTTATTACTAGCTAGATTTGTTTAAAGATGTTATTGCTTGGGTCAGAAAATGTGAGAAATGTGCTTTATTTTTTGGAAAACAAAGGCTTGCACCACTGCCCCTACATCTGATCTAGGTGGAACAGCCCTTTGCCAAGTGGGGCTTAGATTTTATTGGTCCTATCAATCCGCCTTCAAGCGCGGGTCACAAGTGGATTCTTACTGCCACGAATTATTTTACAAAATGGACCAAAGTTGTTGCTTTAAAGGAAGAAAATGAGACTTCGGTGCTTAATTTCTATCAAGATCTCATATCAAGATTTGGTGTTCTAGACTCAATCATTTCTAACAATGGTTTGGCTTTTATTGGTTTGAGGATTTCTGATTGGTCAGTTAGAAATAACATTTATTTGAACACGTCTTCTAATTATTATCCGCGGGGAAATGGTCGGGTGGAATCTAAAAATAAGAATCTGATTCGGATAATCAAGAAGACTGTTGAGGATAATCAGCGGCCATGGCATGAAAAGTTGAAGTTAGCCCTTTGGGCTAATAGAATAACTCCTAAAAGGGCCACTGGTTGTTCCCCTTTTGTTTTAACTTATGGTAAAGAGGCTAAGTTACCTTTTTCTATTGAGTTGCTGACTTTAAGTTATGTTAAAGAACTAGAATTGTTGAATGAACAGCCTCTTGAAGTGAGATTTGCACAGCTGGTAGAGCTAGAGGAAACTAGGAAAGAAGCTTTAAGAAAGTTGGAGATACATCAAGCTCAGATGAAGAATTCTTTTGATAAGAGGGAAAGACCACGTGATTTCATTATTGGAGATATGGTTTTCAAGTGGAATGAATTTAAAAGCAAACCTGGATGACATTCCAAGTTTGATGCAATTTGGGACGGGCCTTATGTGATCACAGAGTGCAAGGAACACAACGCGTTCCAACTTTCCAAGTTGACTGGAGAGGTGTTGTCTATCCCAGTTAATGGGATCCACCTCAAGTATTGCCTCTTAGATAAGCTCTATCTCGTAGTTAAGTAGAGTAGTATTAAAAATAAGTGCATTCTGCACATTTACTTTCAATAGTTTTTGTTTTCCCTAAGCACTGTTGCACATGTTATGTTGGCCATCAGGGCCTGTTAGTTTGCTTTCAATTCTTTTTTGTTTTCTTTTGCTGCTCTTTGGAGTGTTGCTATTCGAATTTCTAAGTTTCAAGAAGGGGCAAATTTTACTTTGTGCCCAATGGAGTGTTTTAAGGCAACTGATCTATGCTTAGCAGGCAAGCATTTAGCAGAAATCGCCAAAATGTTACCAATTTTTCGCTACAACTCAATTGGTGGAGCTAATTTAAACATTGTTATATCTTAAAGTGAGGTTACGGTTATTTCTGAATTTTGTTTAAGTGTTGTTTGCACTTAGTTCATTATTCATCAAGTGACAGTTGTGCATTAAACAGGAATCAGAATCTCAGAAGTGATATTCAATGTTTTACAATTAAATGAAGTACAAAATTGAGTATATAAACAACAAAGCATTTCAAATGCTTTCATTTTTTCATGGAATAATTCATATTTACATAGCTTCATTTGATTGCGAGAATACAAATGATATTATAACATTGCATTGAGATGTATTTTCTTTTCAAAATGAAAAGCATAAGATGAAATCAAATATCCACACAAGCCGTGGATGGGACTATCACAGTGCATCACTAATAGCACACTACACTATGGAAGATGCATTAAAGAAGAAATGACATAAGTAAAAACATAATCATCATTACCTGATTGGCTGATGGTCAACGTTGAAATGGTGCACCATTTGTCTTCTCCAAGCTCCATTGACCTACAGGAAGGGATAGAGGGATTTCAGAGGCTCTGATTATGAAGATTCCTATATGAATCACCAACAATAATGCAGCCTGCTACTAATCATGCACTGAAACAATCAAGAAAAGTACAGAAGCATGAGCTGAAGGATAAACATCAACATGATCATGATATATTTATTTTTATGCTAACTTTGTTTGTTTCCTTGTGCAGGTATAGGGAAAGTCACGAAGCTGATTATTGTTTGAAGACCAAGCATGTGGAGAAAAAGGGGCTCCCACAAGGGTAGAGCTCGGCATGCTGCCCTTATTCATTACAAGTGGGTTGATAAAGAGATTGTATCGTCATATTCATCAAGAGGAGAAATGATATACAACTGAAAGAGTAAAGCAGAGTTATTTATCAAACTATTAAACCAACTATGCATTCATAACAATCAGGTAAATGCTTTCTAAAAGCTACAGGTGAACATTGAGTTTAACCCGCTCATTCATTTAACTGGGTACGTTCATCTCAAGTATTGTTGTATTGTTTATGTTCTTTTGCCACAATATTATTTATTCATCATGTTCATAGTATCATACAAAGACCAACAGTGTTCTTTTCTCAACCAAGGATAGTGAACAGGCATACATAATGCCTCAATGAAGAGAATTGTTTCAATTTTCATCTCAGAGAAGAGTAGATTCACATAACAGTTTATTAGGTGGAGCATAAAAATGCATGAAGAGTGCCAGGTTGAAGCCCAAGAGTATGAAAGGACAAACAATGCATTCAAATAATAAATGAACAGTCAATTCTAGTTTGGCTGAGAATGCAAATATAGTATTAGGAATTACAATGTGAAATGATTGTTCCAGAATGACAAGAAAATGACAAGCATAACAAAAGGTGTTTATGAAGTGTTAGCTAGCTGAAATAGTCAAGTAAAATGTAGTCTATAGAACTACAATATTTCAATTGAAATTTCTGCATAAGTCCAAGAACAAAATCAAAAGATCAATCATCCCGAGGTTCTTCAAGGAAAATTAATAATGAGTTAGCATCAAAGTGGCCTGAAGAATATAGATGCCACTGTTTTATCAGGATGCAGGTGGTCACTAAACAAAAAAAATGAGATCATAACTGTTCTCATTATCAAATGTGAAGTACAAGGGCAGAAGCAAGAGTTTGTTGTAGATTAAATATGTGAACTTTCATCGAATACACTGTGCAAATGGTGGTACAGCAAGTAAAAGTTATTTCCAAAGTGGACAGCATGTTTGCGAGGAAATGGTATGGATAAAGTTTGAGGTGAATCCAGTTGTGAGTGCATAGGAGACCAAGGTAAATGACAAACCTACAGACTCAGTCAAAATATTTCTGTGTGTAAAGAAAAATAAAGCAGCATGGAGATGATAGTTAAAAATATAAACGAAGATACATGTTCAAAATCTCATGAACCAATGTGATGATTTCAATAGTAATACATTTAGAAATGCATTTGCTTCACAAATGGAAAACACCCATATGTTGAATATTGAAGAATTTGAATGCCAAAAGGAGCCAGGGTTTTACACGGTAATTGAAATATGCAGCTTTTGTTTGTTTTTCATACACCCACATTGGGGTTTGTATTTATAACATAGAATTATACATAACACAAATGAACTCATATGGTGGGGATTTCACACAAAAAGTGCAGAAATAAGAGAAGGGTCGAGCCCAGTTTTTCGAGTAATCAGAATATACATTTTTTCTTTATTCTCTTGCATACCCACATTGGGGTTTGACTGTGAGACACAAATTTCCTTGAGGGAATTCATACAATGTCTTCATGATCGAGTTTGAAGGATTCAAAAATAAGTATGATTTCGGTAATATAATGAATACCCATGTCCTGTTTGCAACTGAAAGTGCAAAATAAGTAGAAATTCAGTGTGGGTCAAGCTAGTGTTACATGAATACCAAAGCACACGGATTTTTTTTGCTATTTCCTGGTTACCCATATGGAGATTTTTACAAATAATCAAAAAAAGATGCTTTCTATTGATACCCATGAAAGGGTTTGTTTGAAATGTGAAAGAAGAAAGAGATTCCTATTTTGGGTCGAGCCCAAAAGTTTTAAACATTCTTTTTCTGAGATACATATGGTGCGGCCTGTGTATGGCCGTAAATTCGTATGTAAAAGATAAGTTTTGTTAAGCTTTCTAAAGAAAGAAATATGTGCTTAGAGTGAAGCCTACCAGTTCAAGCTTGTAGGAGATCTTATACAACCGCGGCCAAAGCTTTCTAAAGTCTCAAAACCCCAAGCAAAACATCTAGTGCGAGCTCGTATAGGGTGGCCAATGAAGACAAAGAGCACAAAAATAATGAAAGAATAGTCACAGGAAATGTAAGAGAAAAATCAGAAACAAGTATGTACAGGCCATAGCCTTAATGGCCTTTCTTGCCCTTCGAATGAAGTGAAAAAGCCACAGTATTATTAAAATCGAGCTTACCTAGTCAAAGATTCGACTATCTAAAGACAAAGGGGAAGATTCTCAAGCACACGAGCTATAGACTGAGCTCAATCATGGTGGCGGCATGTGTGCTTTCTTAGGTAGAGCAAGTTTTTTCCAAAGTGATGATTGAGAAAATGAAATCATTTTGAGGGTTTGACTTCGTTTTGTCTCATGCCCTAATTTGAGCTAAGTCAAACATTATAATTACCTTGAATATTCACCTTTGACAATAGCATGTGGAGAAATTCAAAATTAGGGTTATTTTGCATTATGAATTTAAAATCTGAAGCTTAATGTTTTGGTGGCCGAATTCTCAAAGGCCTGGGTCGATGTGTGTAAGTCATTAGGGCTAGTGCTTCTACATTTAACATTTATATTTTGCCTTAAGTGAAAAATGTGGAGTGTCAATGCCTTAGGATTATTTTATGAATTGTGAAGGAAGTCAATTAAAATATAAATGGTTAATATCTTATGACCTAAGTGTGAAACATTTGACACTTAGGGTTTTTTATTTGCAATTGATTTTAAAGAAATAAATTGAGGATATCTATAAGAGAGAGTGATGCACTTTGATGTTTTTATTATTTTTTTAAGAAAAATCAAGCATTGTATTGGTGAAATAAGGATGTAATTCTTTTTTGCAAAAGATTTAGCAATCTTTAATTGCAAAATAAAACAAATTGTAAAATCTGCAATGATGTAAAGCTGAGTCATAAAGCAATCCTTATAAATTGTTTTATGATTTCTTGCTATTTTTAGCATGATATTGACTTTTTCCTCTTGGTTGAGTTTGAGTTTTATCTTGGAGAGATAAGGTGTTTTTCTTGCTTTTAAAGCAGATTTAGCCTATTTTTAGAGGCTTTTCAGTATGATCATAAAAGCAATGTGCTTTTTCTGATTTTATGTAGTCTTTTGGGACAATTTTGAGGCTTTTTCCTTGAGCTTCTTTGTGAGCTCGGATTAGGGTTTCTTGAGAGATATATTTTGAAGATACTTAGTCTTCTTTCTTCTTCCTAGTTCAGAATACAGTTTCTTGCTCTTAGCATTCTTGAGCTTGTAAACTCAGTTGTACTCAGTTCAGACAGACACTCTTTCAGTTTCAATAAAGCAGTAGAGTTCTTTTCATTTTCTGGTCTCAATCTGGTAACAACAGTTCAATGTATTTGTGTTTTCAAGTTTGAAGCCTTAAATGTCCTGCTTTTATGAGTTTTCTGCACAGAATTTCATGCTTTCAAGTTGTATGATGTATTCAATTCCTTTGAATCTTCATATAAATTACTGATGAAATCATGTACCAATGAGATTGTGAGAACTATTGTAATTGAGAAATTGTTGTGAGTGGCAAAATCTGGATTTTTCAGAAATAACAAGTCAATCACCAGTTAGTTTTAAGTTTTGATTTCAGTCCATCCTTCTAACTCTTTCCTTCATAAAAAATATTTAGAATAGGATCAATCATTCAGAGAACCAACTCACTCTGGAGATTCCTTCTTCATTTAGATCACCTACATCTGAAGAAGGTTTCCATGTTTTAGTAGATTGTTGAATCTTGTATTCAGCAGGGTGCAAATCTTATTGACAATAGTATCAATAACAGATTGTCCTAAAAATTGTATGATGTAAAGTGTAAGCAAGGAAAAAATTGTTTATCAAAAGCTTGAAGGGATGCAATATTGTATTTTTAGGATTTGTAAAATTTTAATATGTGAATTTACTTCTACTTATTTTCCTTTCTTCTTAAATCTAGATTAATTGTGTGCATAGGATATACTAATTTGTGTATTTATTTTTATCATAATTTTTCTTTATGTCATTGATTCTATGCATATACCATAACTAAAAGATAAAAAGTGATGAGCACCAACATTTCCCTTGTTTGATACTCATTTTTGGTATTTTTATTTACATTTCTAAAGACATTCACATCCTTAAAAAAAAAATTAATTAATGCTTTGATAAAGAACTAATTTTAAATATAAGTTATTTAATGGAATGTTTATATATTAAATTAGTTAGTTCTATAATGATATAGTATTTCTCATCTTACTTATGATAATTGGCATGCTCATGAATATTTATACTGTAACAAGAGAGATTTTCGTAGAGTTAACCACTTCTTGTAGTAACTAAGGTCTAAACCACTTCTTGTAGTAACTAAGGTCTACAACCTACATCCATGGTTATAGCATGCCTAAAACCATGATTTTAGCATTCCTACAACCATGACTATAACGCAATTGTAATCATGAGAAAAAATTACCTATAGTTGTGACATCTTTCATATAACCATGACAACAACTTTCATGTAGCTAGAGATGTAATGCACTTATAGC
The DNA here is from genome assembly GCA_007258455.2 of Sequoia sempervirens. Lineage (NCBI taxonomy): Eukaryota > Viridiplantae > Streptophyta > Pinopsida > Cupressales > Cupressaceae > Sequoia > Sequoia sempervirens. The sequence continues at coordinate 260,461,231 of VDFB02270651.1, forward strand.
AAAGAAGAGTCCTTGGATAGGTGGAAATTGTGATGCTTCAAATGGACAAATAGATTTTGTTTAGAGTTGAATAACTTAATCCAACCATCCTTATTTTCCTCAAAAAACTTCTTATGAGAATGAGGTATTGTCATGCTATAATTTTCTTCCTACCCTCTTGAGATTCAACTTCCTAATCCTTTCTATTTCTAAAATAAGACATCCTCCTCCTATATGATTGAGAGTGATTGGTTGAATGTGGTAGTGGGTACATAATAGAGTAAAGGGGATATATTGATAATGAATATATAGCTATGTAGTCTAGAATGATAGAAGCAATTAGTAAATATAGAAGCATTTCTAAATGTAATAGATTCTATTGATTTAATAGAAGATTGTTTTTTTGTTCTATAATATATTTTATTTCTAGAATATCATTATTATTATGAGAATTTTGATTTAATCAACAACTTATTTAGAGGAGAGAAAGGTGTAGTTTTACCCAATCAAGGGTCCACTTGAGGTGGATTGCAATTAGGTTTATTTCTTGTTTAGCATAGATTCTTAGTTTAAGCATATTTTGTCATAATATCTTAGTGAAGTATACTAACCTAAAAAATTTGCATCAAATCATAGTATTTAACCTATAGCATTTGCATCAACTTTTAGCATCTAATGTATACTTTTTGGTTTACTTTAAAAGAGCCTTCCAACTATAGAGAATATTTCCTTTTGGTATAACATTTATTTTCCTATTTTGTAAGTTTTATTCCTTTCCCCTATACACAATATTAGAGTTTCAATCCTCTTGGAACCTAATGTTGTATATATGACACCGAAACCATGCCAACAAATACATCCTTGGGTTGACATGTAAATGAAGTAGAAAAATGAGCCAATAGGTTGCTTGATTAGTGGTTAGTGTATCCATTGAGTTGTGTGTGAACCTTGTTTGCACCATGTTTAGTTGGGAATTGATTGTGCTTATCATTTTTTGTGTTGTTATTGAGGATGGTGTCAAGCTTTGGAGTTTTTGGGTCTTCAAATGGACTTTATTGGTTTCCCTAAATTAAAATTTACATTATATAACCTAAGATTAGGTACCAAAATAAAACACCAAGAACATGTACTAACATTAGAAGGAACAATTTAATTGGTGAAGATTCTATGTGGGGCCTAGGAAGAGGACTAGGTCATGGAACTGTGATAGCCTAAAGCAAAATGAATAATTGCGGGGTTTGTTTGATAAGGCATGATTCACTCCCTTTTCTGAGTCTATGGAGGGATACAATGAAGCTCTAAGCTATAAGTTTTCAAATGCCTAGAGTGAAGGTGAAGTCCAACTTGGAGGGTTACACTTTACTTTTAAGACTAAGATGATTGCTCAAGCCATGGGTCTGAAATATGAAGGTAAAAATATTGCCAAGAAGAGCTCCAGAAACTATCAAGCTTTCATCGAAAAGTTCTTTGAGGCCAAGGAGAAACCCAAAATATTCCAAAATGGGTACTCAAGATCAAAAATTTCGACTCCTTATCACAATGTAAGTCTAGTTATTATGAAATACTTCACTCTTGAAGGGCATTTTATGTCTATTCATGGATATCATTTCCCTATCTTAAACCATGTTCGTCATCTTAAGAAGATTAACCTCCCCTTCATATTCTCTTTCCTTCAACAAAGTATGGAAAATGGTGCTAATCCCCCCTTACATCAAGGGCTTATTAGGGTTATTTACAAATATGCCTTAGTTACTACCCCACAAAGGAACCCTGTTGTCAATCTCCTTGAGAATACCCTGACCCTTAAGAACTCTATTCGGATAGAGTTAATTGACAATAAGCCTCATTCTCCTGAGAAATTTTCTAAGTTGAAAAGAATAAGAACCCCTTCCCTTGCATTGTTGAACTTTCCTTGGAGGATCTCTTAAAAATCACCCCTAAAAAATAGAAATCCTCCCCCCTTTCCCCTGGTTTGGCTAAGTGTAGGAAGGTGCAACCTAAAGAAACAAAAGAGAAAAATCCCACTATACCCATTTATGATGATAAGGATGCTAGTCCCAGTAGTGGTTCGACCCCACTTGGAGGTTGAAGGTCAGCTAGACTTGCAAAATATGCCTCCAAGGGGAAGGAATAAGACAAAAAAAGGTAAAAGGGTGGCCAAGGGGGAGGGTCTAGACTCTTCTGAAGAAGAGTATGTTCCTGATAGCTTGGGAGAGACTGAAATTTTAGAGGAAGAGGATGTTTTAGACTATGAAGAGAAGGATGAGGAGAGTCAAGAACAAGAAGAGGAAAATAATGAGATGGAAGGAGACAATGAGGGTGGTGAGGGAAAAGAGCTTGAAGAGGATGATGAGGTGGAGGCTAACAATGTTAGCCCTATAGCTATGGATGTGTAGGATACTACTATTTTGCACTCTCAAATACAAGAGAGCTCCAAGGATAGGGATTACAATAAACTCTAAAATTGAAACTCCTAATGTCAAGATGGAACAAATTGAAAGATAGATCGAATAGGCTAATAGTTCCAAGAAGCTCCAAGTCATGGAAGGTGCCATAAAAATATTTGTATGGTGATGGATGGAATAATGAAGAGAGAAGTGATGGGAACTATCTCATAACAAGGAAAATTTGAGAAACAACAGAAGAAAAAGGGTTGCAAGAATGAAGTTGACATGCCTGAGAACAAGGAGCTCAAGGAGAGTCAATCTGATATTGTGGAGGACCTCCATGAGAATTGGGATCTTATTAAAGATTCCTAATTTGTTTCTTTTTCATGTTTGGGTGTTGGATATTTCTATCTGGCATTAGTGCCTTTTTTTGTTTGGTCTACAACTATGTTGTTATTGACTTAGACTGGTTCTATATGATCATTTATTTAGTTTCTAGTAATACTTTGCTAAGTGTTAAGACTATGCTTAATAGCTGGTGGTTATGGTATTTTTCGTCTAGCATTTTTTTGATATGGATAAGTGGAATGTTAATCCTCTAACTTATCTTAATATTGGTCTATAGTCTCTTTGTTTGTTGATATTATTGTTTTAGATTGTTGTGCCCGATTGGTTGTTGTGTTCTCTAGTCTATTTTGTTGAGTCCTACAGCGTAATTTTGTACAGGATCAAGGCCCTAACCCTGCTTATCAAATCAAAAACATTATGCAAAAAAGTAGGATCTTTCAGCTTTGATACAAGTACAAGGCTAGACCGATTGCAAAGGGATAATATCAAGTTGAGGGAATCAATTAGGATTAGATTTTTTTCCTCCAATTGTCAACCTAACATCCATTCAATTCTTATTATCTATTACAATAGCTTTAAACCTTAAGATTGAGCAAGTGGATGTGAAGAAAAATTTCTGCCATGATGATTTGGAAGAAGAAATCTACATGACACAACTAGAGCACAATGTGAAAAAAGTTAAAGAATATTTGGTTTGTATGTTGAAAAGTCTTGTTATGGTCTAAAACAAGCTCCTAGGATGTACCAATTTTTTTTCTCTATGTTGGGTTTGATATTTCTAAAATCCAAATTAAATAATTGCATCTATTATAAAATGGATGGTGATTGATTCCTTGTTAATGCATTGCATGTTGATCATATGATATTTTTTGCTAATAGTCAATATGTGATTTATGACTTGAATTCTAAACTTTCAGCATAGTTTGAGGTGGACTTAGAGGTTACCAAATATATTTCAAGTATGGAGATCAAATGAGATAAAGTGAACAAATATCTTTGGTTAACCCAAAGTAAGTATGCGAAATCAATGTTAGGAGATTCAACATAACAACTTGCAAACCATTGTGTATTACTATCTTGGTGGTGTAGACACCTAAAAATGACTAATGTGTTTTCATCTTATCAATTCATCATTATCCTAATTTCTTCTATCTATATTAATTAAATCATTTTTAATTATTTAATTAAGCTAACATTTTCTTCTTTTCATCCATATTAATTATTTAATTATCTTGGGTGGTGGGCCTAGCTTGATTGGCTAAAGCATCTTGTTGCAAGCAAGAGGTCACGAGGTCTAGTCTCCCCACCATCCCCGTGGTACTGGAGGGTGTGTCGCGCCAACATCATTGGTCACGTGAAATTTTTTTACCAAACACACTATAGTTTATAGGGGGACGAATACCTGACCGATTCCTACAGTCTAAAAATAAATAAATAATTATTTAATTATCTTAATCTTTTTTATCATATCTATATTAATTAAATTAATTCATCGCTTATCATTTTCCCTCCAACGTTAATTAAAATTAAAATTCAATTTATCTTTGGTCCTTTATAATTAAATAATTTTTAAAAATTATTTAATTAGCTAACACTCCTTTTTTAAATACATTAAAAATAACTATTTAAATTGAATATTTTTTTCTAAAATAAATAAATTAATATTTACTTATTTCTTCGACTATCACTTTGAATTAAATAAATTTAATTATTTAAATCTTCTAATCTTTCCCTCCATCAAATTCAAATTTGGGTCACCCTATCTTGAATTTTCTCATCCATTGATGTTTCTAATTAATCTCCACCATTGATCATATATCAAGTGAAGCATATAAATAAAAAGTTTTCATTTCATTCAAATCCCTTAGCACTTTTATCATTGTCAAATCTCCCTAGCACTTTTATTATCAAAAATACCTCTAGCACTCTAATCACTATCAAGTATTCAAACGTTCAAGCATTCAAACATTATCAAGCATTATCAAGTATTTTCAAGCATTTATCATTGTCATTTATCAAGCATAGGTATCATTTATCTTTATCTTTGCATCATATCATTATTGTTCTTTCATAGTCTGTTACTTTGAAGAGCAACCAACAATGGAACAAATCAAGATCTTAACTATAATGACTTTGCTTGTTATCTAAATTCTATATTCTGAGCTAAGATCTTGAACTTCATCGTGTGATTTTGAAAGTGTGAGATTTGCATTATTGTTATTTGTGATTCACATTTTCATCATCCATGGGTGGGAACCAAATTATTTGTAGAACAATGTCCAACTTCACCTATTGAGATGGAGGACATGGGTTGTGTACCTTATGCTAGTGTTGTTAAGAGTTTGATATATGTTATGGTTTGTATTACAATAATAATTGTCTAAGCAATGTAATTCTTGAGTTATTTAATGGCTAATCTTGGATGAGATCATAGGGATATAGTTAAAAGGGTCTTCAAATATTTGTAGGGTGCCTTAAAGTATTCCATTTGTTGTCATAGTGATTCTAGTTGAAGGATCAACACAATAAAAATTATAATTTTTTAGTTCATATTAAGTAGAGATGTTGATAGCAAAAAAATTATATGGTGGATGTGTTTAATTTATTTGGTGGTGCTATTACTTATATAAGTGGCAAATTGTGTTCATTTTTTCCACCACAAAACCTAAGTATACAACAAATAATCCTGCATGTAAGGAGGCCATCCAACTTAAGAGATCATGCCCAAATGTGGATTTGAGTTAGGAAGCTATTAGAGTTCTTTGTGCTAGTAAAAGTGTTATATATCTAATAAAGAACCCAACATTTTATGTGAAGGAAAAGCATATTGATGTCTAGTTCCATTTTATTGATGACATGGTAGATGGTAGGAGGGTGATATGAGAGAAAGTTAACACTTTGTAGAATGTTGTAAATGCATTAACAAAACCAATAAACATGGAAAGTTTGAGTGGTGTCTTAAGTAAATGGGCCTCTCAACCCCTAACAATTTGTTGATAGTGTCAATATGCTCTTTGTTCTTACAAGGTGTTTATAAAGAGAGAATATTAAAAAAGGTTACTCAACCTTACATTCTAATGTTAAGAACACAAAAAAAATCAATTATAGTATTAAAAAAAAGCATAATTTCTTAACTATAGAGGTAATTTTTAATGTTGAAAAATGTCTAAATAGGGTATAACTGGCAAATTAGCTACAAAAATATAGATCTCAAGATCTCCTTTATATTAATAATTTTAAAAATGGGCTCAATTAGGTTATTAGATCAAAAGTTATGGCCTCTTGAAGTTCTACCTTCCGTATTAGATATGTAAGAGCATGCATCATCTATGATACGTAAAATAGTTGTAAGATGGAGTTACACTTGTTGGACAACTTACGACATGTATTATAACATGTCATAAAACATCTTTAAATAGAGATTATGGAAGCAAAATGGAGCACACAAGTTGGTGAGAGAATTATGACAAGCTTATAGTAGGCATAAAGCAATATAATATTTTTAGCTTGTGGACTCATCTTGAGATTTGGACAATATTTAAGGATTCGAGTGCAACATTTTGTTTGATTTTAACTCATAGTTTTATGTATTGCTTCTACTATTTATTTGTTGATTGAGATGGATATTATAGAGTAAATTATGTAGGTACTATTGTGCTACCAAAATTGCTCTGAATCTCTTGTTGATAATCTTGTTGATAGTCATATGTTATGATATATTTGCTTGTGTTATTCCAAAATGGTTTTCCTCATGCAAACCTATGTTATGATATATTACTTGTGTTTATTTTCTTGTAACACAAAGATTTAATTTATTTACACATACCTCTCCTCAAAATTTGATTAAAAAGTATTTTCACACTCACTTCCTCTCATTTTCTTTGGAGGGGCTTAGGCGATCCGCTAAAATATCCTCTTATTTATTGGAGTGCAATATGTAAACACAAGAATAGTGGGGTCGTGGCCTTAATGATAGTAGCTTCTTCAAGCAAGCTCTTGATAAATTGTTTAGCAAGGATGTCTCTTGGGTCACCATTTTGTTTGGATAAGTTTTGAAATTCTAAAGCCTGGCCCAAACTTTTTTCTTTCGATTATATTATATCACTCTCAAATTCTCAATTGGGATTAAACTTTGGAGGGTTTTGTTCAAAACCCTTCACCCAAACTTATTTTCCTTTACTATATCATATCACTCTCATATTCTTAATTGGGATTCAATTTTGACGGACAGTTTTTTTGGGGGCCTAATATGTGCACTCTTTGTTTAACCGAAGAGGGAGATTGATCTCTACTTCTTCATCATGAATTTGAGAAAGACCTTTGGAATAGGTTCTTGGATAACTAATGGACATTTTAGAGTTTTTCCAATGATAGTTCGAAAGAGTTTGGTGACTTTTCATATTCTCCAAGAGTTACGGAATGCAATTCCAAGCTTCATTGCTTGGAAGGCATGGTTAAAGAGGAATAATAGAATATTTAATGCTTTAAAAATGTCTAACACCAGATTTCAAAAAGGTTGGAGACTAGTCCTACTTAGGTCTATTTTGAGAAATTGACCAAATATTATAAAATTTTAGGACATTTTCCTTCGTAAAGCTTGCAATAAGAATAAAATAAAATATTGATGTCATCCACCAATTAACTTTTGAAATTATAGAAATAATTATTGAAACTATTAGCAAGCCCCTATCCATAGCACCCATTGGCGAGGCATAAATCATGCTTTTTCTTTAAATAAAGGAGGGAAATTAAAGATAAATTGAAAGGAATAGGAGAGTTAGAGCTGGTAACATAAATTAAATAATATTTTTTATAACTATAAAGATACTTATACTATTTAGTTTAAACGGTAATAATATGAATAACTAAAAAAATTGATAGAAATTTTTTGTGGAAGAGAAAAATTAACTGAGCTTGGTATCATATTGTATTTCGAAATAGAAGCAATTAGGGTTAAAAAAAAGGAAATGTTATAACACTCAAGCGACTAAAGTTACAACCCGTTTGTTATTACTTTAATCAGACCTATTGACATGGATAACAAGACAAATAACATTGCCTACAAATTAACTATTACAACAAACCAAAACCAACGAGGAAAACTCTCATTGCCCCCCTCACAACAGCAACTCCTCGATTGATAAGTATATCGTGAGATAAAGATTCACAAGAGGACTTTATTGGACATGCATGCAACAAGAAGCTCATAAATCCGTTAAATCTAAAAATTCTAGAATTGATTTTCAGGCTATGTTAGATAATGTCTCCTTATCACGCTCACACATGATACAAGCATTTTTTTCAAGTCTATAACAGGAATGCCTCAAACTATTTGGCTAAAGTTTTACTTGGTCGTGCCACTTAAATTACAAGCAGATCTGGCCGTGGTCACTCCCAAGATCGTTGTATTATGGTAATTATTCTATAAGTCTTAGTACTTTTTTCAATCCAAAGGGGCACCAGAAAAATGCAGTTACGCAAATTTATTTCTGTTGTTGCTCATGAGGTAATCTTACAAATCTCAACAGATTTTTATGTGCGAGACATCTAGGAAGAACTTCTCAAGGAGCGGCCACATTTTCTAATGCCATAGGAGCAATTTCATCGCCCTCTTCACCAGGTTCACTACCTGCAACTTGCAAACTCAGCAATAAATGCTCCCACAGCCGAGCTGGACCCTGTTGCGAAGAAATCAAGCCCAAATCAAGTAAACATGGAATTCAATTTAAGTTAATCTAAGAATTATATTTCTGCTTAGTAGCTTGCAATCGTTAGCATAAAAGTGCAACACTCACCTTCCATGAGAAATCTTGGTCCATGCAGTTCTGCACCATGGTTGCAAAAGCAGGTGTTCCATAAACCTTAAGAGCTCTCTTTACTGCTTTAGCAATGGCAGTCACATCCGCAGGGTCAACTTCTTCACACTGCAAGCCAGCAGAATTCAGCATTTCTTTAACCAAACATAAACACAAACAAAATGACGCATGATATATAGCACCATTGCAAAGTTTGTACATTTTTATGTCGGGTTACATTAATGGGGAATTTTATTTGCCACTTACATCGACATTGAAAGAACCCATTTGAAAGCCTGTTATTCCTTCTTTCACAGTATCCACTAGTCCACCTGTGGAGGCAACTATAGGTACCTGCACATAACCAGCAGAAAAAAGAATATATATCATATAATTTTGGGGTGTCCTGATGCTTAATACATACGTACAAAACAGGGCAACACCAGTACAAGAAAGGCTTGGTCAAAACTTCTGTAATGCAGCGAGGATGAGCAACTTCAACTGGAATGAACATGATAATCAGATTAGAAAAAAACCTCTGATTTCCTACTTTGATGTTCCTTAACCATAATAGGCGCTGTCTCTTATATTGTGCCAAGGCCCCTCTTTTAATGGACAAGGTACCGAAAGATTACCCTTCCCTGGATATTGCGTAAGGATAAGAAGCAGATTTCGCTAGAAAGAGACTGCAGGCATATGAATAAGGGGAATAGCTGACCTGACCCTGTTGGTGCGTGCGTGAATACAAACATAATTCATCTAGATTGACCAAGATTGAAACACTCAAATAAGAAAAAGAGGATACTAACTGGCTAAGCTTTCCTGCCAAGCAATTTGGTACTAATTTCGAACATGATCTAGAGTCTAGACTTTAGAAATGTGGTTTCAGATAATCCTGAAATTAAAAGCAGTTAATCTGTGAAGATTATGGTTCAAATTGTATATGTAAATTTGCTGTCAGTGATCACACGGGGTCTCCCACGGATGCTAACAAGAAAAATATTTCACTTTATTTCATATATAGGTATTTCTTGGTACTATTTTATACGTCTCCATAGAAGATAGAAACCTATAAAAATGCTCTTTAAATGATGGTTCTCAATACCTGTCTACATTAAAGAAGTCGAGGAAAATGTAAACACAAATAGGGCAAAGATTATTTTTCTCGTACCGTTCCATATCGCATTGCATGTAGTTGGATAAGACCGCATGGCTCAAACCTGCTAGGAATAATCATGAAATCTGCTCCACCAGTTATCATATGAGCAAGTGGCACATTAAATTTTGCAACTCCTCTAAATTTCTCTGGATATTTCTCTTCTATCTTCTCCAGCTGCTTCTCCAAGTACTTTTTCCCAGTGCCCTGGATTAGAATATTAAAAGCGATCACAAAATTAAATATAAGAGGATTATTTGCAACACATTGAAACAATGCTCCACAGCCAAATTCATTGCTTACTAAAGTATACCCGTGTGTCGTCATGTATTGAAACGAAACACCACTTGACCTGAATTTGCATATACGTCCCTTTAATTCTCATTATTTTGCTAGGGGAATTATTGAATAACATACTTACAAGCACTATGATCTGCACATTTTCATCAGCAAGTTGAGAAACAGCCTCTGTAAGAATATCAGAGCCTTTTTGCTCTTCCAATCTCCCGATAAAACCTATGACAGGAACATCGGGATCTACAGGTAGCCCAGCTTCAGCCTGTAATGCCTCCTTTAGCCGAGGTTTTGCATCTAGGACCTGTAGGAGCCCATATTTGATTATATATGTTGCAAAATTGAATTACTTCACCTCTTTATCAATCACAATTGATCACAGAAAAACAAATCTAGATATGCAGGACTCACTCATTTTTATGTTTACTTACAGTTGTGGCATCATAATTCACGTCAAGATGTTTGTCTTTTGAAGGATCCCACTCTTGGATATCCATTCCATTCACAATTCCTGTAATGCCAACCTTACGAATGACATCATCCAACTCCACTCCCCTATCTTCTCCAGAAATAAGCTCCTTTGCATAATAAGGGCTCACGGTTAGAACTCTATCAGATTCCAGTATTCCTGCTTTCATCCAATTAATTTTTCTTCCTTTTACTGGCTTATGATATCTGTACAAACAAGAATCTTTTGAGACATCTGATATATAGAAATAACTAGCCTTTGAAACAGATGATTGACCAAACCATAAAAAATGTGGAAGCTCTTTACCCATCAATGAAATCAAACGAGCTCTTGAACTCTTCAGGAAGATTAAGAACCGAAAAGTCTGAGGAAGCAAATCTTCCTTGATAGGCTATATTGTGTATGCAAAATACAACCTGATTTCATCAATTGCATCAAATTTCAGTTCTTAATCAACTCAAAGCATTCTTCATACAGTTGAATCCACATCCACAATAAAATGAGATACCTTGGCAGTTTTGAAAGAACCAGCAGGTTTGTAGATACTTTTCAAGTAACAAGGAAGCAAAGCTGTATGCCAGTCATTGGCTATGAACACAACATCCTCCCCTATGCAGTTAAAAATCTTGTTTCATTAGAACCATCACATGCAATTGTCAAGGAGTTACAAAGATAAAGCATTGAACGTTATCACGGTTCACACCTTCAGTTAAAAATCTTGTTTCATTAGAACCATCACATGCAATTGTCAAGGAGTTACAAAGATAAATCATTGAACATTATTGTGGTTCACACCTTGGAAGATTTAAGAACTTACCATAAGGTCCACTAAAATATTCACTATTTGATAAATTGAGAACCCTTGGAGCTTCAATAGCTGCCTGCAAAATCAAATCCATAAACTATGATTATACTTGCTTCCCCCTTCTCCAGAGAGATGGCAACTGGAACATTGTGAACAATGTCCACATATTTGACACTCATCAAGAAAACTAGACTTTTAAGAATGAAAGGTAAACACTATTTGTATTATTTGTCGACTATGTACTTCTAATAAGAAAGTAGAAAGGCAGCAAGCCAACTTGCTGAACTAGGAACAACACTGTTATCATAAGAATCATGGTAATGAAATTAGAAGGTCTAAAAGAAGGAAAATAGTAATTTTTAATTGATTTAACTGCAAATGAACATGAAGAAGAACATTTTAAGTATTTCATACTCATAATATAGAAAAAAAGGATCCTATGCAGTGGAACAGTACAGAATAAAAGTAACAGTACACTGCACAATTGACTTGAAGCACAAAGGCATAGTCAAGAATTCAACTCTGGTTCATTTCAAAGTTCACAGAAAATAAAAAGTTTGAAGTTATAGTTTAAACTCTATGGTAAAGAGCATCCATTTGTATCATGATTGGAAGCAAAAAAAAATAAGTGGAAATATTTACCAAAATTCAAACTATTATATGCCAAAACAGAAAAAAGGATCAGCAAAAATGGCAAGAAAATAGAAACTTTCCCAGAGTAATAAACAATCAATGAAAAAAGGGCATCAATACCTAAAATGCTTGTACGGCCTGTAACAAACAAAACATGGGAAACAGAAAAGGAAGCATTGAAGCAAATAATAATAAGTTAAAAGGCAGCAAATGACCATAATTAACAAGTCCAGATATTGAATTTTATTCCTTCCTTATTTTAGTGAAACAATGATGGGATGCAAATGTATTTTGAAACAATGATTTTATGGAGCGCAATGTCAGCAGATTTGGAATTTCTTGAATCCAAAAAGTTAAACGGGAGAAAGTGTTCAAATAACTGAAGAGTATGATATAGCTCTACATATAATGAGCGATAAGAAGTTAGACGATGAATTCAGAATATCACAAAGTTCCCATTCCATCATATCAAGGAATAGTTATGCACTTCAGATTGCGATGACAGCAAAGCTTCCTCGCCTATAAAAGCTTGAGCTTTCAGTATTTTACCTTATGGAATTCCAAAAGGCCATATAGCTAAGAAATTTCCTCTCCTAATCATACCACTGAGGCCCCAGAATTACAGGTCATGCAGAAGAGTAACAGGCAATTGCGAAATGAGTTGGTAAAATACCACTCAAAAAATCTTATAGAGCAATTAGGATTTTTCATTGTTATTTTTAATCCTGATTCAAGTCTAGTACAAAACTTAAAATTACACAGCAACGAATTAGCCTGATAACACAGCAACCAGTTAACCTGCACATTTCCTAGGAAGTATTGTCAGACTGGAGATTTTTACCCCCCAGGAGGAGCATTTTGAGTCATGACCGTGATTCAGCCCAAACTAACACTAAATGTTTTTTCTGTAAGTAAAGTACAGAGGCTCAAATTTTGGATGAATAACAGCAATTTGAAGTGATAGTACAAGATGAAATTGCCAAAATAACCCTCAGATCCATGATAAGCCCGGCTAGAAGTTGACAAATTTACATATGGTTCACATTGAAATTCTCCATGCAAAATAAATGGAAATGATAGAAAGTATTTAAGGAAAGAGATAACAAATAAGTTATAATGCCAGCACATTAATGATGTGGTTGCTAAGATGTTTAGGCTTAAAGAAGATTCATTTGTTCTTGCAACCATTTACTGTATGTTCAAATTGGTCCAACACCTTGAGATTTAATGGACAATTGAAAAGCACAAGTTTGCATATCACATCAGAATTTAGCTCTTATGAATCTGCACAAGACATGTTACGTTTCAGTTAAAATCATGGGCCAAATTAATCTCTATAATTGTACATTGCATGCAGTATACAGGAAAATCTTAAGATAGGAATATGCAGACTCCAAGGATGACGCCACTGGTGCCCCCAAGCCCGAGACATTCTCCAGATGACATTCTTGGACTGTGCATAGGGGACTTTTTTTAAATTGATAGTTTGAATAGTGGTTCTGATGCTAGTGCATGTTAAAGAGTGGGTCCTCCCATTTTAGCTATTCCGGTACATTCTCCCATGTATTGGAAGATTTTTTTACTAATTTAAATTTTTTTAGTTTATTATAGCTCGTGGGATACCTGTCTGAGTGCTACCTCTTGTCTATTGTAAGCTAGCTGCACTTTTAAAATCCCATTGACCTGTCTTAGTCATTTGTGGAACACTAATATTATTTCTTTCTTTCACAACAACAATGGAATTGCCATTTTGCACCTTTACCATCTCATATTACTCTGTTTTATAATTTCTTTCTTTCACAACAACAACAGAATTGCCATTTTGCACCTTCACTGTCTAATATTACTCTCTTTTATATGTAATTAATTTTTTTTTAACCTAGATAGTTGCAGAGCACTTCTGCTCTTTCAAAAATTTCAACAAAGTTAGCAGTGATTAATACTTGTGCTGAATACTAAAAACACCACAACTGGACAGAAAAGCAGTTATGAATCTACCTGACATAAGAGGCTAAAACGAAGTCCATTGTCTTGGTAGTCCTCTCCTGTTACCGGACCATAAATCTTGCCAGCAGTTTTTCCCCAAACCTAAAGATACCAATTCAGTGAGAACTTCTAGTTCTAATAAACTATCAAGTAACCTGTCCTTTGTACAAGAAGTCAAAACTGCTTTACATATATGCCAACAAATGCAGCTAAAAAGTATAAAAAAATAATTGAAAAAAAATTAGCAGTGACCTTTTCAAGGAAAGATGGGTGATCTATAAAGACACGATCAACTCCTCTCTTGTAACTGTGGAAGAATCGGACACTCTCAATTTTATCGCCTACTTTCAACTGCATTGGCCAATAGCGTCAGCTATATCAAACTGAATCTAAACATCATTAGGTAAATCTTATCATCTTTCCCTGGTAGGCTAGAAAGAAATTAATGTTAACTTTTTGCCAATCATAAATAACAAACACATTGATCAAGGTGAATTCCATACATCAATCAATACGTCAGTATCCCAGGAGTCCTTATACTGATCATATCGTGGAGATACTGTCATAACTCGGTGGCCACGTGCCTGCAATAAGATCAGGCTTTTTTTCAGTATATATTAAATACTATCCTTCCAGGGCTTTACCAGTTGCCTATTCAAATTAGTGTCCACGACAGCAAATAATGATCCATTACACAAATAGGTTATTTGTATCACTAAGCACACTAGAGCTTCCTAATAATGACATTGAGGAAAGAGAGAAGAAAATATTATTCGATAACAATTTTAAAATTAAATTCTAGATTTTACAATGTGAAGCTTACCGCCAGGGCAGGGGGCAATCCTCCTAGAACATCACCAAGGCCTCCAGTCTTACTCCAAGGACCCACTTCAGCCGATACAAAAACTAGATTCATTCCAGTGCCACAAATGATAACTCCCTTTGGACCTTTATGAACATAATTACCATGACGAAGTGCTTTTCTCACTACTTGCTTAGAATTTGCTCCTGCATGCCCCTGAAGCTGTCTGAAGTTTCTGCTCTGTGCAGACCACAAGCCACGGTAGGATGCATTTTGACCTTGTAAGGAAACATTGGTGCCGCTTTGTCTATTCCTAGAAAAGAATGCAGCTCCAGAAGATCGACTCTCAGCAGTATAAAGTATGTGAGCTGGACATGCTGCAAGGTTTGAAGTTGTAGCAGTGGCCATTTTGCAGACCAACTCTTTGCCAAGAAGATATCACGGTGCTGTATCCAAAGAAAAAAAATATTGAATCAAAACTCCTTTCAAGCTTTAATGCAAGTTATTTTTCTCAATGTAAGAAACCAAATCATAAATATCCTTTGGACGATGCTTTTCTCATTAATCTTTTATGAATTTGTATTACCATATAGTATATACTTTAACTAAATTTAACTCAATTATTTATAAACAATTGCATGATGACAGAAGGGTGTTGGATTATCTACCTTTAAGCCAAATGCATCTTTCTGAACTCCACTAATGGTAATTCCCGTTTCCTCCTCCCCCACCCAAAAAAATGTCTCAAAGGTGATTAAAAGGGTATCGATATTTCAAGGGAACTCAATGAAGTTTTAAAAGAAGATAATCATAATATTTCTTAATGTAGGAATTTAATATACATAAACCCTTAAAAAGCTACAAATTTGTACTGATTAATTTTACTTCTTTCTGAAAAAACATTTTACTTCTTTCTGAAAAAACACTGGAAATCTGTGAATACAAAAGTTAACAGGCCTGATCTAATCAATATCAGGTTGAGCCACATGAAACCCTAAATTTCTTTCCAAGCTCTAAATTTCAGCTATTGACAGATTAAATGCTAATCTAACTACTTCAATTCCCAAGCGAGGATTTTTGGAAATTGCTTAGTGGATTGTTGAGTGCATGCAAGTCTCAAAGGCGATTGATAGGGTATCAATATTTCAAGGAAGCTCAATGAAGTTTTAAAGAAGATAATCATAATATTTCTTAATGCAGGAATTCAATATACATAAATCCTTAAAAAGCTAAAAATTTTAACTTATTTTTACATCATTCTCGAAGATTGAACTGGAAATCTGTGAATACAAAAGTTAACAAGCCTCATCTAGTCGATATCAAGTTGAACCACATGAAACCCTAAACTTATTTCAAGGCTCTGCATTTCATTGACAGATTAAATGCTAATTTAAACGGCTAACTACTTCAATTCCGAAGCGAGGATTTGTGGAAATTGCTTAGTCGATTGCTGAGTGCATGCCTAAGTGTTTAGGAGAGTAAATCTGTCAATTGTCAAACGACATTTTACTCCTAAATTCCTGAGCATTTAGGCTTTAGCTGTCAAATTTTTGCCCTTCAATAACTAGTTTGTTCCGTGCTTAGTTCTCAAACTTCCACAACACTACACAGAAAGAGTGAATTTTGGCAGAAAAACCTCATATGATATTTCTTCAGCAACCAACCTCCCACACGATGAAAGCTCAATTATTATAACTAGAGCTCCTTAAATTATTCATGATCTTGATCTGTTTCAACTTACCAGTTATTTATCTAGGCACTTGTATTGGGTAGAGTCCAAGGATTGCAAAAGCACTTCAGTTGGAAGGACTCCAGGATTGCAGAAGTTTGCATCAACAAAGACAACTACCAAATCACACTTTGCAGAAGAGACTTAAGGAGAATTCAACTGTCAACACAGTTTCTTGGGTTCTACAGACCAATATGCTCTTATGAACATTAAAAATATCTTCATCGTCATCATTAGCAACATGAGATTTGATCTCAGCCACTGATCACCCAGGCTTGATAGGTGAAACTTTAACTGCAACCGATTACTAAACCACGAAACTCCAATGGTTGAATTTTCTTCGTCTTCCATACATTGTAAATAGTAAATTGTTTTCCCTAGAAGCAATTTTTTCCGATGTTTACCATATCAGATTTAAAAGCAACAGTCCTGACGGAGGCAATTACATCTTAATCTCATGCAAGCAAATTACTAGCAGATTTCCTAAGTAAGCAAGCTTCCTGTCCGTCATTTTTTATGAGAACAGTTCCCAAGCACCTGGGCTTCAGAAGCCTCAATATGAAATAGCTACTCAGAATTATCTACTCCCTCATTTTTGTCACACCAGGGCATAGAAAAAGGTAACATCTAAATATCAGTGCGTATTAGCATAAACCTTGATCTAAGTACCCAAGCTTCAGAGTAGTAAATTACTATTTGATTCAAAATCATCTGACCTTTTACGAGACTAGATCCTTTTTAGTCCACTAATTAGCTCATACTTAGAGCAAGGAGCCCCGAAACAATAAGACTTTTGCAATGTTAACCTCCTGACATTGTCACTTTATGTAGTACCTCAGCTCTATAGTTTGCGGAATATTAGATCTTGCCTTTTTTGAGTGACGACGCAATCATAAAACAATTTGAGCATCTACAAGATTATTCTTCCGCATTATGAAATGATAATCTCCTCGAACCTCGTAAGACTTAAATATTCACCTTGAAGTAACTCAAGGGCCATCTTCCTAACAGAAACTAAAATTTTCTTGCTAAATGAGAGATCTGAGAACGTTAACTTCACTCTATACAGAGCTCAAATATTGCGTAACAACGCTTGCAATCTGTAACAATATTTTTCAGTTAATCTTTCCAGTACTTACCTATGACAAACTTAAGTTTCCAAGTGTAATAGTTCTTTTCCTGGGCGCCATAATTTACATTAGCTTAAATCTACGCTATTAAGAACCTATTGGCTACCTATTTAAGAAAGTATGCTGAATTTGGTTAAAAATCAAATCTCTGATGCTGCTCAGTGACTAAATGAGATCTGAAACCTTCCTCCGGTACGCTAAGAAGTCGCAGCCAACTGCCGTCATAGTATCACCGGTTCGAACCCTACAATAGTAAACAAAAATGTTTAAAGATGAGAAACGAGGACACATCTTCTTCCTCTTAAAAAAACAGGTGTTTACGTCTTGGCTGCCAAAATCTTGATGGCCTGAATTCTTAAGAGAAAACTACATCAATATTCCGTAATTACTTTGCCAGTAAATGCATGGGAGCCTGCTCTTGTAGACTTAAAAAACTACTTAATAAAAGAAACATTTCAACTTTTAAGAAACGTTTTCCTCGCTACAATCGGCATAGGAAAATATTGGCCACCGTTTGAACTTTGGCCTCGCCTTGACTGTAATCTGCTTTCAGTCTCGGCACAAGATATACTTCAATCGAACTTCAGCCCAGCCAATATTCAGGTTTCAGCCTAATCCTTCCTAATTATAACAGGCCCTCGGCCCAGTCAACTTCCAAGACGAATACTAGTTACTTAAGACATTATCACCAACATTGTTAACACCTGGAAATAATTTAAGACGCATGCATATAATATTTCTGGAAAATTAACAAAAATGGCGGAAATAGCCACTGCCTCACCTGATCAAGGATGCCTGCTGCTCGCTGCTATCTGCTATTTTCTTGGCCTTTGAGTATGTTACAGTTTTCACTCCAGGGTTTACATAATTACAGGTCCGCCATCTACCGCTACTCCTTGGACACGCGTCAACGAGAGAGTAGATGATGTATTGGTGTCGTTAGCTTCCGTTTACAGATAGTATAACGGAATTATAATCAGAATTCAATGGTGCATGCTCCCTCTATCTCTACATTTGGGGTATATAAACGAGAGCAAACTGAACGTTAACGGGAAAGACTATACATTAACAGTGAAAGGTCTCGTGCCCCCCACATCAATCATTCCCCTATAATCTATTTGGATTCTAGCGGCTATTTGTCTGCCTTTTTTAAGGTACGGAACTTTAGCCTCAAAGTTTTGTAGCACCAAACCCCAAAAAAAAATCGCATTACTTTGTACGTCTACTTCATGGATTCCCTTCTTTTAGAGGAGCATTGCATCTTTTCGCAGAGAAAAGCGCCTTTTAAAAGTTTCATTTAGAGTTGCTCAAAAGTTTCCTTTAAATTTTAAGTAAAATAAGACCATGGGTGTAGATATGCTATTTTGATTGATTTATGTTTTGATTTAATTTTATCATTTTAAATTTTAGAAATTTTATTAGTATATTATTAAAATTTAATGCAAAAAAACATATATTATTAGATTATATTATATTGAGTCTTTTAGGGTGGGGTCTCATGGAGGGGGCTTCCTAAAAAAATTCAGTGGGTGGAGTGGGTGCTCCTTTTTTTAGGATTATTTTAAAGTGGGTAATCCCATGAATTTTGTATTATAGTTTAAGCTCTTATATTTAACCCTGAAGCCCCCCATGGGACCTCACCCTTAATTTATATTATGTATTATAAGAATTGGGGAGTCTCCCTATAAACTAGTACCACAGAGATAGGGGGGGAGACTAGACCTCGTGACCTCTTGCTTGCAACAGGATGCTTTAGCCAATCAAGCTAGGCCCTTCGCCTCAATAGCATGAGATTCTAATTGTTTGAAGTGTTTATCTTTGAGGATTTTTTTTAATCCTTTTTTCCTTAATATGTGGTATGGATGGGGTCGACTAGAGAGTGCCATCAAAATAATTGGATTATATATTGAATCTTTGAGACTAATTTAAGTCTATTTAGAAAGTGTAGTATGTTGTCAACCAAGGAGAGAACCTAATTAGCTTTGAGATTAGAAAATAAAGTTGTTAAATGCATTTTGTATATAAGACTTCATCCCTCATCATGGAAATTATGTAATGGTCTTTCTAAAATCATCTATATATACCAATAAAGTTAGAAACCAAAGGAGGCGATGTAGATTGAAGAGGAATGCAAGTTTTTGCATGGTTTAAGAGTGAGCCTATAGATAGTCTATCAAAGAATTGTGAGGCTTCAAGGCCTCAATATACTAAAAGTGACACAATGCAATTCTATTATTTAATAAAAGATATTATTGGTTAGCATTTTGTTGTGTTCAAATGCTATTTATTGTGGATTTGTGTATTGAAGGTGTAAGTTTGAACATCCCTTAGTTAGGACCTTCATCCCTAACTAGATCACTTTTCATAGTTTGTTACATATGATCAATATATTTGGTAAATTCATTTAGTCTATATTTTACTTTTGACATGTATAATTTATGTAATTCACATCAAATGTAAAGTGGGAACAACATGTTAAATTTAATTCTCTAACTACCCAATCACATTTTTAACATGTTAAATTTAGGGGAGAGGGCCCAGTAGTCGTGCACCCTAACTTCACGCTTCTAATTATCCTACGTCGAAATTTCAAATCACTCCCAATTTTTTACAGCAGCTTACTTAGCAAGTTCTCTGCTTATAACTAAGGTTTCAGGGCCACATCATCAAATATGATGCCACATCAGCATGCGTTTTTGTCACGGTGTCCAAAAAGGCCCCAAAAAATAGTGAGACCAATTCTCGTGCATTACATCATGAGTAGTTGAGCGCTGATGTGGTATCACATGATTGGTTGTTTTTTAGATCAAAAGCATACATTTTGTTTAATTATGGGTAGTCAATTCACAACTACTAGACATTATATAAACGACTATTGGGTATTATATGTATGATTGGGTGCAGGACTATTAGAGCCCGCACGACTATTGGGCCCTCTCCCCTAATTCTCTAACTACCCACTCATTTGTTAGATTTACCACAGTAGCACTTTCAACTACAAATCTTTATTGCTTAAAACATGTATTATTATAAATAAATGTAGCTTAATTAGAATAAACATACTTGTGGGACCCACCCCAAAATAAACAGCTGGCGTGATGTTCAATTCTCTGACTAGCAAGATTTTTAGTAGATTTACCACATTTTCAACTACAAATCTTCGACAATATCTATCGAACGCTGAATGCAAATATATTCTGAATTTCAATTAATTAATACAGAAATCTTCATAGCTTAAAAACAGATTATTATAAATAAACTCTGCCTTAGAATATAAGGCACTTGGCATATTAGAATATAAGGCACTTGGCATAAAGAATCCAAATATAGCACTTGCATTGAACACGATGTACTGACTGTGAAACCCACTCCCAAAATGAACAGCTGACGCGCGGTTGTTTAAGATCAACCGATTATGAAGGTTTCCTCTTTTATGAAATTGCTCTTACAGAACGTTAAATCTAGCTCAGTAATGTTAAGATCTAAGATGCATACGTACCGAATGATCTTCGTCCTGATTGCTACGAAATCGATGCCGCTTTCAATTAGGAGCTAACCGCAGTCCACCACATCACCCAAATATCCCCGGTTCGAGCAAACAGCCTGAACAACAAACAACAGCAACGAGAAAGTTACAAATTCAGATCTTGCCCTTTTTTCATTTACTAGTTCAAAGCTTGCTCTAAATTCCCCCAAATAACTAAAAAGCCCAAATTACTGCTTCTACAAGCGAGCAAAAGACGATCAATTTTCAGTTTAAATGGCCGAAGCCAACTTGTACTTAAATGCAGAAATTAGCTTTGGAAAATAAAGGCGCAAGAGGAAAACAAAACGAGGCATTGAACTCACCTCGAGTTGAGAGTGTTGTTAATGAAACTTGAAACCCCTGAAGCGTGTCTGGCCTGCTTGAAAGAATGAAGATCTTTAGACGACCAAGTGTGACATTTATAACGAAAAAAACGGAGCTAGAGTGCCGGAAAGGTACACGTGTTGCATAGCCACTGGGAGCCATGATTTCCCGGACTAGCTCTCACCGAACGGCCAGAGGATTGGAATCTCGATGAAGATAACGGAATATGCTGGAGGAGCCGGCGGCTCGGGGCCCGCCGCCGTGGAATTGACGGTCCATAACGCGCTAGCAGAGGAGAGGGCACAGTTACAAAACCAAACCTTGTTTAGCGTGTCCTTGCATATGACTTTTGGTTTCTGTGACCCACTCCTAAGTCTTAGTACTGGGCCAGTCCCAGATCTATTCATGAATGACGCGCCCCGTCTCCCGAGGACTCGAACTCGCACCCACGAGGGAAGAGAATCGGCAGTGTCTATGGAGGAGATAATTTGCACCGGGCATGGATGTATGGGAATGGATGCGGCTGTCTCGTTTCTTTCGCCCACCGTGCAACCTCCGTACTTCCTCATTTCTTTCGCCCACCGCAAATTCTGCACAGTCTGCCATCCGTAAACTATTGGTAAGTGCGCCCATTTTTATTATCTTTACTCTCTTGTTTCCTTGTTACCTGCCTTATGTTTTTTTTTATCCTCTTTAAATTTCATTTTTAACATTATTGTTTTTATATTAAATTTGATTTATTAATAATTGAAGATTTAGTTAATGTTAATTTTTTTTATAATAGTTGTTTTATTTAAATAATTATTTTTTTAATAATGTTTAAATTTTATTTTGTATATAAAAAATAAAGAAAAATTAATATAGAATGTATAAATATTTTAAGCATTTTATTTATTATATATAATACATAAATTTTAACCTTTTAAATTATTTTATTTTATTTAAAAAAAAATTTGTTATTTTATTTTAAAGAACTATTATTTATTTATTTTATTTTATTTACTTGTTTTAGTTTTAATTCTTAGGTAGATGTTAAAACTAAGATAAAATATAAATTATTTTATAATATTTTATATAATGTAAATTAAATCTTTAAAATGTTATTATTATTATATTTATTATATATTATAGTTTAGATTAAAATTATTAAATAGAAATATAAAATTACTATAATTAATAAATAAATTATATTAAATATTAATTAATATATATAGTATATTAATAGTTAGTATACTTATTATTTAATAACTAATATATATAAAATAATTAGTTATACTAGTTATTATACTTATTAAAATATAGTTTTTAAATTCGATATACTTAATTTAAATATTACTGTGAATTTAATGATAAATAAATATATTTATAATTAAATATACTTACAAATGTTGATTCTAACCCTAACACAAATGTTGGTTAAGGTTAAAGGTTTCATTTCGGGTTAGGACTAGGGTTCACTTAGGATTAGGGTTAGGTTTTAATTAAGGTTCAATTAGTGTTAGGTTTTGATTAGGGTTACATATAATAAAATTGATAAAGGACAGGGTTCTGTTTGGAGTTTATTTTTTATGTTATAAAAATTATATAATGGGAACTTAATTAGGACTATGATTCTATTAGCATTAAATTAGCATTCGGGTTAGGATTAAGATTAAGATTTAGTTATAGTGAGGGTTCAATTAGGATTAGCTATAGGATTAAATTAACATTATTGTTAGGGTTAGGGTTTTAATAAGGTTAGGGTTAAATTAGGGCCAGGGTACAAATACGATTAGGGTTAGGGTTAAATTTCAGTTAGTGTTAAGTTTAGGGTTGAATTATAGTAAGATGTAGGGTTCAATTAAGGTTATTATTAGGGTTAGGGTTAGGGATAGATTATTATTAGGGTTAGGATTAAATAAATAAAAATATTCTTTAAATAAAATAATATATATATAACTAGTATAACTAATTATTATATATATATATATATTAGTTATTAAATAATAAGTATACTAACTATTAATATACTATATAAATTAATTAATATTTAATATAATTTATTTATTAATTATAGTAATTTTATATTTCTATTTAATAATTTTAATCTAAACTATAATATATAATAAATACAATAATAATAACATTTTAAAGATTTAATTTACATTATATAAAATATTAAAAAATAATTTATATTTTATCTTAGTTTTAACATTTACATAAGAATTAAAACTAAAACAAGTAAATAAAATAAAATAAATAAATAATAGTTCTTTAAAATTAAATAACAAAAAAAAAATTAAATAAATAAAAATATTCTTTAAATAAAATAAAATAATTTAAAAGGTTAAAATTTATGTACATTCTATATTAATTTTTCTTTATTTTTTATATACAAAATAAAATTTAAACATTATTAAAAAAATAATTATTTAAATAAAACAACTATTATAAAAAAAATTAACATTAACTAAATCTTCAATTATTAATGAATCAAATTTAATATTAAAACAATAATGTTAAAAATGAAATTTAAAGAGGATAAAAAAAAACATAAGGCAGGTAACAAAGAAACAAGAGAGTAAAGATAATAAAAATGGGCGCACTTACCAATAGTTTACGGATGGCAGACTGTGCAGAATTTGCGGTGGGCGAAAGAAATGAGGAAGTACGGAGGTTGCACGGTGGGCGAAAGAAACGAGACAGCCGCATCCATTCCCATACATCCATGCCCGGTGCAAATTATCTCCTCCATAGACACTGCCAAGAGAATCGCGAGAAAGAGAGGGGATCGTTTTCTCTTGAGATGCGTGAATTTACCATGGAAATGTCCGGCGAGGATTTTTCCTCGGAGTGGGGATCGCGTCGATGTTTAATGGAGGAAACAAGTCACAAGTCACATGTCACATAGGTTGAATTTTAATAACGTGCTGGTATTTGTGCAGATGTGATGGGGTAAGTATGTAAAGGCCACAAAAATGTTTTGGTGGGCCGTGGGGACGCGGCTGCGCTTCCCGTCCACTTCCAGCAGGAACGAGTGATGGTGAAGAATGACGAATGATGAATAGAGGCCGTCGCGCATTGGCCTGGAATTGTGCTGGAAGGAAGCATCTGACAAAATGAGGCAATCCGATCTTATTAGGGGCTTTGGCGGTCCAGGAAGTACCTGACAAAATGAGGCAATCCGATCTTATTAGGGGCTTTGGCGGTCCATTTTTGTTCTTGGATTTTAACAAAACGCGTCGCGATAATGGAATAAAAAATATCTCTCTTTGCATAATTGTAATGGTGAAAAATAGTTTTTTTATATGTTTGTGCATCGTAGAATATTAGGTGAGAGGGTCGAACAGTTGCTCATGATCAATAGCTCTATCGTTGCATATCTAATATTTCAATTATTTTTTTCTAAATAATCAAAATACAATAAAATTTAAAGTTTAGTAAAGTAATCTACATATACTAATACATGTTTATTTGTGCATGTGTAGTTTTCTAGTGAAGGTGGATATAATACATGCAAGTGCACTTGTAATATAGGACAAGTTGTTTGTGTTGGGACTCATTTTTGTCATATCTTTTTTGTTCGAGTCCCTTCGTTTTGTGTATCTTTGTAACATGTGACTTATTATTAATAACTAGTATGAGAAATTTTAGATGGGTTGTGTTCCTTAATGCTGCTCTATGGATGTTATATCTAACCCCCATGTTTGAACCTTGTAAAAAATATCAAACAGCAAAATCTAAATTTGACTAAGTGTTAATGTTGTCGACCCATCAAGATTTCAGTGTTCCTTGTACCTTCATGAATTCCTTATTAGCCTCAACTCCTCGCTCGTGCTTTTTTCATATTGTTCAAGTGTTCATCCATTAACGTTTCAAGAATCTCCTTCCCTCGATACCTCTTTTGGTATGCGATATACTACCTCCCTAATCTCCAAACTCCAATGCTTCTTTTCCACCTTTCATTCAAAAATTCTTTTGAGTCCTGAAGTGTTTTAGACTTTCAGGTTTCCCTTTTCCCTCATCCTTCTTTGCCATGCATTTTGGCATTAGCCTTGTAGACATGTAAAATTGACCTAACACCTATCACTCACTATAAACAGCATCAAACGACATCCCACAACATCCTACAACATCCCGCAACATCACACAATATCAAACAACATCCAAAACCCTAATTTACTCTGTTAATTGAATAATACAACATTATTTAATTAATTCACTTTTTCATCATTCTTGAAAAAAAAAATCATTTTTTTAATAAAGCCCTGAAAACCCTATTTATGTTATTAATTGAATAAAACGACATAATTTAATAAATTCATGTTTCATCATTTCGACCAATTAAATAAATTACATTTATTTAATGAGGTCCTAATCTAACTTTATTTCATCTTGATTAGTTAAATAACACCAAATATTTAATTACATCACTAAATCACCTTATTCCCCTAAGTTAATTGAATTATTAAATCATAATAATTTAATTATGACACTTTCCCTCCAAAATTTGAATAAATTAAATCAAACTATTCAAATCATTCATCAAAAATAAAATCAAACTAATGCAACTTTGTTTGCAAAAGTCAAAACTTGATTTGCACATTCAACTCCAAAAAATAATTAATTAATTAAATCAATTAATCAATTTTTCTCAACCACTTTATGATTGAGCAAATTATGATTGCTAACTGATCCATCTAATTTGTTGACTAATCAATCAATTTCCTAACTAAACCATCTAAATCCTAACTGATCAATCTAAATCCTAACTAACCAATCTATTTCTCAATCACACAAATTGTGCAATCTACTTTGCACAATCTACTCATGTCTAAATCCTCTCAACACCTTTCAATCGTTGATCTTGATTCAACATTGTTTAATCTTGATCGTCCATTTTGAATCTCATTTTCTATTTAACAAACCTCTTTCCCCACAAAAAAGAATCAAAGAGCCAACATCATTTGCACAACGAAGTACTGCCGACATTCACAACCACCATTAGAGCTTCAACATTTCTTCAATCAACCAACATCAACATCGTTCTTCAAGATTTTGCACACGAACTATGGAGGCGTTGCAATGATACAAGCAATCCAACATCAGGAAAACACACTCTGATACGAGATGGGTAACGATTTCATTGTTGAATTCATTTGTTTATATATTGCATTCACATGTTCGAATTTAGTAATCTTAATTGTTCATTTCATAGGTGTAGGATTAAATCTAGATTAGTGTTCTTGATCTTAGCTTAGATTCTAATTTCAAGCACATTTATCGTGTTTGCATATATGATTTCCCCCTCACACAAGCCCGATGGCTCAACGCTTGACACAATGTTTGTGTTAGAGCGTCAAGGGGTGGGCATGGTCTTCTTCTAGGTTGATCGATTATGCATCATAAGGTAAGGTTGAGGCCTGATACCTGACATAATGTTTTTTGTCTAGGCTTCAAGGCTTCTCGTGTTCTTTTTCTAGTGTGTTTTGCATGCATTCTAATGGATCTTCGAAGCTTGATGCTCGATGCCCCAATTCTTAGTTGAGGTTGTGGTGATGTTTATGTTGGTGCCTTGCTTCATTGGTAGTAAATCATGTGGTAGGTTGATGATCTAATCATCGACGGCTTCCTCTTCCTTTGTTGGGGGTCTGTAGATTTTAATGCTCCTCCTTCTTGAAGCCTAGTAATGTGCGGGTGGTTATTTTAAGTGTTTTTCAGGCTTGATGGTGTGTTTTTTTTAGACCTGCTCCACCAACCTACATTTATGGTGTCATTTATTCTAGCTACCAGGGGTATGTTGAATGCACAAGGCAACTAAGAGGGGGGTGAATTAGTTGTACATTAAAATATCAAAACCCTCATAAACATTCAGATCCACATCAACTTAATTAACCCTTAATTTGTTAGAATGATTTAGCATTAGAGCAAATAGCAGAAATTGAAACACATCAACACCATACACAATAGAACACCGGATTTATGTGGAAAACCCAAGAAGGGTTCAAAATCGCAGTGAGGATTAGCTCACAATATAAAGTAATTGCAATACCAAATACAATAGGCTCACTTCCCAAAATAAAGAAGGGCTCACTGCTAGATTACAAAAAGGAAGAAAAAAAGAATATTACAATGAGAAATCCATCTCAATGAAACAAAAAAATCTACCACAACATCAACAACACATTTATAGCCTTTTTGAAGATTGTAGACACCTTTTGCTCATAGCTTCCAATGGTCTAACTCATTAAAGATCACATTGCACTTCATAAATTCGCATTTCACAACTCTGCAATTCACATCACACACTCTCTACTTACAATCCTCCATCAACACAACAATTATTTATACCTTCTTTAACCTTGAAAGCATTCTCCAAGGTTAGCTATGCACCTCAATTGTGCAAATTCAAGTTAGGTCGGCACTAAGTATTCCCACGGTGGAAAGGAATGAAAGCAGACCACACCACATCTTAACTCAGACCCAAATCATACATATACACCATGCCATGCTTCCACAATCACTGAAGCAAATCCACAATTAGTGTAAACACCATTAACATTTAAGTACACATTTCCTCAAATCCAAAGATGACTCGCTGACCACACACAACATTTGAACATAATTTGGAGTATTCCACAAAACACCCTAAAATCCAACAAATTCTAAGTTGCAACAACTTTCACTTGAAGAATGCACACACCTAGTACACTTAGACAACCTTCCATACACTATAACTTAAGAAATCAACTTAAAAGGCACCAAACCACGAACAACTTCAACTAAAGCCAGATATGAATCTTATTAGCACACTTCTAGAACTGTAAGACCAAAAAAAAAACTGCAAAGAAATGTGGAGCGAAACCATTTATCCCAAACAACACTGCAACATAGTTCACACACTGGTGAACACAACTTTCTCTACATAACGATCCAGACCAAGAAAATCTAGATATAACATCTATGAACACATCTGACCAACATATTTGAACAACACAAGCAAATCTTCAACATAGAAGAAATGTAGAGTAGAAACCAAAACACCACTTTGTATGTTAGAACACCTCTACAACACACTGTTTCCTCTTTTATTCAAATTTTCTCAAAAGCACTTGGAAACCAAGCACCAAAGACACATTTTCATCACCTTCAACACTTCCTCATCACCACTAAACCAACTGCAACACTACAACTCAACTATACATCCATAAATAGAAGCTTATCAAAGCAACATTAGAGGTTGACACCAATAACACTTACTAATAACAACATAATGAAACTAATCAAAGCAACATCACGACTTTTCAAACATCACCAATTGACAGTAATGACAACACAAACATAAGCCTGTTGACATCAATGACAACACCACCTACTTATACTTGCAACAAAGTAAATACAAATGATCTCCATCAATTAGAGGTGTCCATTTTGGGTGGGAATCTTTATTACCTGCATTGATTTCAATCTACTATAGTGTTTCATTTTAGGGTTGGCTCTTGCCATGAGTTTTTTTTGGCATAACATTTTGATTTTTTATCATTAAATAGTATAGGTAGAGTATAGTAGAGGAATATTCAAAATGGAAAAACTTGTGGAAAAACCATTGCAGAGAAAATTATAGGAGGGAAAAGGTTCTAACATACTATTATTGAAATATTATAATATCATTTTTGGTTTCATGTCTCCATTTTTGTATGTGGAAACTTATAAAATATATCATTTTGGATTATTTTCTTTAGCAAACTTCTTGTTGTGATTGTAATAATCATTAGAGGAATATGACAGTGTTTTAAATCTGTGTTGTGATGGCTCGTTTATATGGTTGCATATGAGTTTAGGTAGATCAATGTGTGGACACAGAAAAAGTAACCCTTCTACTTTTTCTTGTTTTTTCCCTCCTTGTTCTTATTTGGCTTGATTTCACCTTGATTTAATGTTGCAATGTGGCCCACACATTCACATTAGGTCTTGAATCTTTATGAATCATTAAGACTTTATGATGTCTTGTAAGAGTGTTGTGACACATTTTCACACTTTTCTAGACTCTTCTTATTATAATTCACCTACATACCCTCTTTTTACCACTTACCAAGTCTTATTTTAAAGTGTTGTAAAGTCTTGTAACAAACTTTCACACTTTTATAGACTTGTCAACAACAAATACACCTTTCTTATGCTTTATTTGGCCCCTTTATGCACTTACAGGCCTTAATTAAGTGTATTTTTGAATATAAACCCGACAAACATCATTTAATACAATATAATTTCCAACACCCATTCACATGCCTTGAGTGGGGCCCATTCACTACTAGGGCCAAATGAGTCCCTCTTGGCACAAAAATCAAAATAAACTTAAATTACTAGCAGGTTTTTATTGCTAAAGACCTAAGGTCGGCTTGTGATGTATTTTTGGGAAATTAGGGCATAATTGTGTATAAATACATGATTTTCTATTCATTTTAAGCCCCATTCACTCATTCATTCTAATCAACATAGTTCATTCATTCTTCATAACATTCAAGCATTTTAGCATTTCATCATTCAATCAAGCATTCAAGCATCTTGGAGCAGCATATCTTCAGACTTCAACAACAAGGGTTTAGTGAGTTTATGACATTGCATGTTATTTTTTCATCATTTCTTCTTTATTTCATTTCATTATCAAGGGTTTGACCAGGGCAAACCCCTATACTCTAACCCTTAACCCTTTTCCCCCTCCTTGCATGTGTGTTTGCAGTTCTTGTAGGCAAATTTGTCAAGGAGAAAGGTGTCAAAAAGGTGTTTCAAAGTAATCAAAGTCATCAAAGTCAACATAATCCTATTTGAAGCTTGGAGACCACTTTCTCGTCAGATTTTCCAGATTCATATCCGACAAGCTGTCAGGCAGAAAAGTGCAAACCAGGACCCACAAAGTTGACCTTTGACTTTTCATAAATCTACAGGTGGAATGATTTTCCATTTATGATGAATGAGTCCCACTGCCAAGCTAGAAAAAGAGTTTTCTGAAGTTTTGTGTTCCCAGCATCCCAAAACCTGTTCCGACAGATTTTACCAGAAACATGACTAATTCGTCATTGGTGGCGAATGAGTCCTAGTGGGCTTCAACATTGATCTTTGCAGTATTCCAGAACCTTTGAACAAAAAATTCCAAGCTCCAGGTGCACCTCATTTAATTTCATTAAATCTTGTTCTTGTTTGTTCATGTTTCTAGCTCATGTTTGCATACAACACTGTGTTTTCAAACAAGTTGCATTTCTTAGTTTTGCATGCATAATCACCTTTCTTTTTCAGTTTATTGCATTTATATCATCTCATCTAGGCACATTACACCCACATCACATTAATATTTGAATGTTAACATTGCATTTTGGCCCATCTTTCCCCTTTTAGGTGAAAAACCCTAGAAGTGCAAGAAAGACATTCGGGTGCCAAAATATTTGTTTACACAATGATGGATAACTAAGCAGATGAAGTTTAAACTAATATTTTTTGATGCTCAATAAGTAGATCACTTACATTTTTTCATCTCTCCTTGTTAGTTGTGACTCTATTGCCCAGGAATAGGCATTGGTCTCTTGTATGTGTTCTAGTCACTTACATAAAAAAATCATAACTTATTTATTTTTAGTTCTGATTTGTGTTGTTCGTGATATCACTATGTGAAGAGAGTAAAGAAGACCATTATCTATGAATCATGGAATTCACCCCACCTTACATTTGTGTCCAAGGTGTTACATCAACTATATATGGGTTAGAGATAGCTAGTTTACTTAGACCAATGACAATCTTAGGGGCTGAGTAGACAAGTTGGATTTAGTTATCAATTTCATTGATGTTTATTATAATTGATTATGATACCTACTAAGGTATACCCCTTGGAACACCCTTTTGATTTTAAGTCGAGTTCAAAGTGTAGGAGATATAACCCACTCTTGTTGAGTTAGTTCAGAGTTCTCCATAGTTTTTTTGATGATATGATTTTTCTCACTTATTGAAAACTTTGGCCTTGTGACTAGAATTCTATTTTAATAATTGGAGCAGCGATTTTGAGACCTAACATATGGTGTTGTTGTCGAGGAGCAGTAGTTTCTAAAATTGATTAACGTCATTTATAGAAGTCAAAATTGAATAGGTATTTTGCAATTGTTGTTTTGGGTTACATTAGTGAGAATAATTCAAGCGAAAATCTTATCTTCCTTAGGAAGTGGTGACTCTACTATAAGAACCTAGTTTGATTGAAATTTTGTTCAACATAGATTGGAGAAGTTACAAAGATGAGCAACCTACACAAAGAAATAATGAAGGTAATGCAATAAATCAACATGGTAAATGGAAATTAAGGGATGGAAGTAGTTCATCTAAAGATAATGATACATAATAAGTTGGTACCTCAAAGAGAGGTGATGCTTTTAGTGACTTAAGGGACCAATACAAGTATACTTTTGATAATTCAACAAACTAGTTTCCCAAGAGAAGGAATATCAATATGTTGACGAATTTAATATGAGAAAAAGTAATGTGATGGGCCGAGTAGGTAGAGGTGGTCACAGAGTTAACACACAACCTTCTCCTACTATTTCCCTAAGGTCCCTATTAAATCAAACCTTCCATGATGTTGATCAACAAATATTGAGTGAAGATAGTGAATGAGAAAGAATGACTCTAGATGAAGAGCTAGAATTGATTGATGGAGCCAAGAAAGAAGACAAAAAATTCAAGATGAAATTCATAGACTAACTCAAGCTCGTGATCATATTTCTCAACAACAAAATTAGTAAGAAGGTAATCAATGAAATGTCAAAGATATGTATAACCAATAAATACCTCAGCAACAAACACCTCAGAATGCAAGGGATAATCATCACATGCAAGCTTATAGATTTTTACTAGTTAGGAGCCCATTAGGGAGTTAAAGGTATAGGAAGAACTGGATTTCTTTGGGATCCCAAGCTACCCCAATCCCATTCCCAGTGATATCAAAGGAAATTTTTCAAAATTCTAAGGGAACAATGTTGTAACTGGGGAACAACACTTGATATAATTTGTCAGCATCACTAATGATTATGAGATTGAAGATGAAGATGTGAAGTTGTATGTTCACTCCTTGGAGGAGAGTGCTCGGGAGTGTTTTAAAAATCTATCTAATAATGATATTTCTTCCTAGGAATAATTTTTTGATGTTTTCAAAATGCAATATAGGGATAGGATTGATCCAAAGTTCACTATCCATGAGATCACCACCATCAAGAAAAGTATAAAGGAGACAATGACTAATTTCAAATGTAGATTCATCCTTGCTATGAGAAAGGTACCCCAACATCTTAAGGCCAATGATTCATTGTGTATTGTGATTTATTATGATGCATTTGATTCTAAAATAGGATATTGTTTAAGGTATAAGAACCCTCAGATCCTTGGGGAAGCATATGCTACAACCATAAACATTGAGAGTAACATAGGGAATCTTGTAAACAATTGAAAATAGTTGATGTGAAGTTGTCACAACAAATAGAGCTATTATGAACAAACCCCTCTCAACTGAGGTCAAACTAGATAAGCTAATGTGTTCCATGAAAGACTTGTCTTATAAGGTGGCACAAAATGAGAAAGGGTCACCACCTCAAGGTGCATTCACACATTTCAATGAAGGATAGAGGCTGCATAATAGACCATATAACACATTGTTATAAGAAACCAAAACAACATAATGGAAGGCCTGCTAAAAAAAAAAATTCAAATAGAATAAAGATGTGTCCAACCCTTTGACCAAAGAAACAATCAATTATCAAGATGATAATATGTGGTATGAATCTTGTTTTCTTCCACATGTTCCTCTCAGATGTGGTGTTGCACTTCCATTTTGCAAAAATGAAGAGTTCTCAAATGATGAAGGCATCCCAAAATATTATGGGGACAACATTGATCAATTTAATGAATTGATTCACAACCATACAACTGACATAATGTGTCACAATAGTTCCAATATGAGTGACCAAATTGGCAAATTTTCTGACAAGCCTAGTACATAGCCATACTTGTTACCAACCCATGATTTTGAGCATATGAGATATCTTATGCAACAAAGGTATAAGAGGACCAAACCTTCAATTGAGGATATTAAGGCCTTCACTGATGTTGATATGGTGTAGGTCCAAAATAACATTCAATTAAGAAACAAGGTTGTTCAATTGCAAACATGTAAGGCTAATAAGTCAAATGCAATAACACACGAGGTTGACACTGGTAGTAACACACGAGGTTGACACCGGTAGTAACACACGAGGTTGACACTGGTAGTAACACATGAGTTTGACACTGGTAAGTAGAGGGTGAATGCAAATGACAAACATGTTCCAATTAAGAAGGTCGTTGATAAGAGGAATAGTACAAAACAACATCAAAATAAAAAAAAGTAAATTCTTGAAACTCAATTTCCACTTGTGCAAGAAAAATATGTTGTTAGTGGAGATAAAACTACAAACACAAATGAGACTAGGAAAGACAAGGGGACAATAGTGAATAAGGTTCCTACAACTACCCAATAGGGAAAGGAAATAAGAGATAATCAGGTTATTTCTTCCTCTAATCAAGTTGTTTCATGCATACCAAATGAAAATTTAGTAACCATAACACCAAATACTCCTTTACCACAGTACACCCCAATTGATATGGGATTGATTTTGAGTCAGGTGAGAGTTTTTGTGTCTTTGTTTGAGGCTCCTAGAATCCCTAAACATAGATCCCAAACTATGTCTTTTGTTTCAAAAGTTGTACAAGAACCCCCAATCAATACCCTAATTAAAGAAGAAAATAAGGAGGATACTTTGGAGGTATAGATTAGTGCTTCAATTATGAATATCTAGCTAGATATTGATCCCTTCTATGCAACATTGATTATCAATGGTTGGATTCTCCATAATTGCACGCTTGACTTGGGAGCATCCAACAATGTCATTCTATTTGAGGTAATGAATGAGCTTAGTCTACAAGTGTCAAAGTCCTATACTAAATTTTTTGTTGTGGATTCTAGAGAGGTTCATTTCATTAGATTGGTAAGTGATGTATAATTTTGACTTGTTTCTTACCATGATAATTTTTTCATGATGGATGTTATAGTGGTGGATTGTCCTCCTAAGTGGGGAATGGTGTTGTGAATGGTGATCTTGTACCTACACAAAAACAACAAACAATCACACAATTAGATCATTATACAAGTTAAATCAACATTCCCCATAGAATTCATTTGAAATGCACAAAATAAGAAATGGAAATGAAGAACACAAATGAAAACTATCAAATCCTATCCAATGCAAACAAAATCTTAATCCTATGAGGGAGTTGGTGCCATTTTGATGTGGAAAATGGCCTTTTCCCAATCCCTTGTAAGCTTGAATGATGCCTTAATGAAGATTTGATGATCATTGGAGAAATTCCTGCATAACCTAGCTATAAAAACTCTAAAGATGGATGAAAATGGATGAGAAATGGATAAGCAAATTCAAAATCTAAAGATAATGTCTTTGCATGAAGTTGTGTATCCAAAATGAGTGAATGAGCCTTCTATTTATAGAAGAACAAGATAGAAGAATGAGAAAAAGGGATGAATGTGGGATTAATCATCAACCAATGGCCAAATGCCACTTGTCAAGATGTGAGAGGATGAAGGTTGAGCAAATTTTGATAAATGTGTCAATAAATGATATTAGGTGGAATTTAAAATTTATGAAATGACATGTTGGAGGGAGAAAGAAATGAATTAAATGCCACTTGGCTCAATGCACAAGGACATGTAAGAGGTATTGAATGCCTTGTTGGAAGGACAAATCCCTTTGGAGGGATTTTCAAATTTGGAAGAATATTCCCTTTTGATGCCATGTTGAGAGAAATTAGAAGATTTAATAAATCAAAAGAAATGATTTATTGTGCATGTTGCAAAAGCTAGAGGATGTGATGGATTGAGAGTAAGATTAATCATGATTTGACTAATTTAAAGGGAGATTAGTTGATGTGACCATTTTGACTTTGACTTTTGGGTTAATTTAAATCAAAGTGAGAGGAATATGATTTTGACTTAATTAAATAAGGATTTTGATTTATTTAATTAAAGGAGGGTGATGTTAGATTAAATAAAGATTAATTTATTTAATTTAACATAAATAATTTAGAGATTAATTAAATAAAATTGATTTATTTAATTACAGAATAGAATAATAAGGTTAATTATTCAATTAAAAGAAGACATTAGGATTAATTAAACAAAATGATTTATTTAATTAATAGGAGGGAATAACTTAATCAGATAAATTTGATTTATTTAATTAAGAGATGAAATGTGATGAATTTAATAAAATACAAATTATTTGATTAAATGGTTAGCAAAGGAGATGATTCAGGACGAAGCGATGTTAGTAAAATCAGGATCAGGTGTATAGGATCAATTGGTACATTTTTCATGTCTACATTTTGCCCCTCTTTGAAGCAATGTACCTGTTACGTTGGTTCAAAGAATAAACTGCTGAGATCAAAATTCAATTTTTTTTTTAATTTTTCAAATGCCCCACTACTACATAATTATGCTGGTATACTGCCCCCTCGAGAGATCGAACGAAAATTTGGATTTTTGGGTGATCTCTCGAAAAAAGGGGACAAGGTGCCCAACAGGTCCAAAAAGGCTCTCGGATGCCAAAAACATGCAAAAATGTGAAAAAATGATGCAAAACAGCCTTTAGTTGGGCGAAAACGGGCTCGAGGGTCCAAAACCCTAGTTGGATGGCTAAATAGGGTAAAAAAACCCTAACTTTCAAGCTTAAATAAGCCTTGAGGGGCCACTTCCAATCCATTTGCACACCTAGCCTTTAGAAATTGTTGCAATTTGAGCTCTAAGGACTGATCGAGATGGCGCAACGCGTGCTTCCATGACACATTTCTGAGCACGTGTGAGTGTACCAAAGGCTTCCTAGCACAAGACCAGTGGTATGTCATCTTGTCCTTACCTTTGTTTTTTAATTTTTGAGTGCATTAATTAGGGTCTAGAGGTCAACCACAT
Source organism: Sequoia sempervirens (assembly GCA_007258455.2). Lineage (NCBI taxonomy): Eukaryota > Viridiplantae > Streptophyta > Pinopsida > Cupressales > Cupressaceae > Sequoia > Sequoia sempervirens. The sequence continues at coordinate 260,497,622 of VDFB02270651.1, forward strand.
CAAGTAGCACCATTTGGCATCACTGAAAACCTTAAATTGGCATCGTGCAAACCTAAACTACGTCGTTGATGAGAGTTGTGCCGTGGCGGAAGATTTTAGAAATTAGGGTTTAGCTGCAAAGTCCACCGCACATGGAAATAGTGCCGCGACAGTCCTATTTGAAATTTAGGTCCAGGGGTCAAATTAAAACACTGACAAGCTACGCCGCGACGGCAGAGTTTAGAAATTTTAGGCTTCCAGCGGCATAGTTTAGAAGTTTCAAACAACGATGCATTTGTTATTTTGTTCACGAAAACTTCAAACAGGATCTCATTTTTTTTATGAAACTTGATGTGGTGACTTTCCTGATGCAAGAGGACATGGAGCCGATCCACTCTCGAGAGCACAGATCTTCCATTTTGAGAAAATTGACTCAAGATCCCCCTTTTGATGAGGTGCTCTAGGAGCACCTGGGAGTGATAGGGCTTTGGTATGTTGCTTATGCCCCAATGATTAGGATGCACCTCGGCATGATGACAACATTAGCGGAGCGCTGACATAGTGAGACATCCTCATTTCACTTTCCCACCGGCGAGGCCATAGTGACCTTGGAGGATGTGTGGCTCATTCTGTGATTACCGATCCATGGAGAGAGTCATTTATGATGTGGATGCTAGTAGGGACACTTGCTATGAGATTATGGGCTTGGAAAAGATCATTTTTTTAGAGGGCTAGATTGAGCTAGAGTGGTACATGGTTGTAGTACCAATTTTTAGATTGATTGTAGTTGCCATCATTTCAAGACTCGTAGCACTAGATCGATGTGGGTGGTATTTTAGCTTGGGATGGGCTCTTTCCTGGGATCAGATGCTCTGACGAAGAGAGTGCTTTGACTGGGGGCTAGTGATGTTGGCCTCGCTCTACCATGATCTTCATGAGTTTGCATACTGTGATAGTTGGGCCATCAGATCAGGAGTTACATTGATGCACATTTGGGCCTGGGAGCACATTGCAATGCTCCACCCATGATTCATACCCATAAACATGGAGCTGAATGACCCAATCATTTGGAGATATAGGGGTGCTCTTACTTTTACACACACAGGGGCAGCAGGCATCTAACACAGGTGGAGGGTCATCGACGAAATGTCAGTTTTCACTTGGAGGCCTTATCTTGGGATGTCAACCTAGTATGATGATGTTCAACAATTGTTCTTTTCTAGGTAGGACCGTTTGATGCAGGGCTAAGAGCATACCATGATAGAGCGATATTTTCCAGACTGCGTTTCCTGCCAGTTTGGAGATGCACAAGACCATCTTGATGACTAGTATGTGGCCATTTCTCACATACTATGAGGGAGCCGACATGGGGTAGTTGGTGGCCAGGCCGTGGCCTTATGATTAGGGACTAGCAGATCCAAGGACGACCTAGGCCTACAGGGATTGGTTTCATCTTCCGGTGAGATTGACAGTACAAATATTGCAGAGGAGACCCAGAGGCCAAGCTGCAGGGCAGGGACAAGGCCAAGGAGCAGGGGAGACGGTGACGGAGACAGAGATGGGGATGGTGGTAGGGGCAAAGGAGGAGGTGGCACACCTCCGTGATAACCAAAGCAACAACTTGAGCAACATAGGGATGGTCACCAGGACCAAGACAGGCAGCAGACCCCACCGAGAGATGGTCATTAATACCAACCGCCAGTCTAGCCACCACCATAGGCAAACTCGAGGGACGATCTAATTTTACAGTTATAGGAATAGGTTGCCACTTTGACGACCAAGCGAGATCAGGCCCATGCAAAGTGGGGTCGAGCCATCCAACAGAGACAGGCCATCGAGTTACAGTTGGCACAAGAGACTGGTCATCATCAATAGCTAAAGGCCACATAGGGCAGGACTATCCTTGCAAGGCTGTACTGTGAGGCGGTATAGGAGGCTTAGTATTATAGAGTGCATTATCATTAGTTAGGGCCACGAGTTGCCCATGTACCTAACTTCTCCCAGTAGACAGGGCAGAGGCAGGATCCACCAGGTGAGGGGAGCAGCCATCAAGGCTAGCCTCACATTTTGATTAGAGACATTATTCTTTTTGATGTCCATAGGCTCTATTTTTTGATAGCCCCGTGGGCGATTGTACTATATTAATTGATGTACACACATTTGATCCTGATTTTGTACCATGACAATGTATTATTATTTTGATGATATATGAGGTGATTTGATCCGATGTATGATGTGTCCTATCTTATTTATGCATTATGGATGGATTTTTTTTATTTTCTATATGCAATGCTCTATATGTGATGCAATGTGATGAATGTTTCTATATGATGTTTATGATGGATGCATTTATTTTTTAGTATATTTTCTTATGCACTTTTGATGATGATGTATGGAATGTATGAGATGTAATATTTTTCTTTTTCAATATCTTTCTCATGTATGATATGGTAATAGATTTATGGACAACATGATGATGCATGTGATATGATGTGATGATTCTTTTAATGATGTATATGTGGTGAAAATGCTTATATGATGATGCAAATGGATGATATTATGTAACAGATGTAAATGTATGTTTTATGAGATGCTTAGAATAACCAATCTATATTATGCAAATGATGAAATGCAATGTAGATGAGATGATCAATGTTTCCTATATGATATGGTATGATATGCATTATGTTGATGGTTTGTGGATGCAGGATGGATGCATTAGTGATGATTTTGATTAACTGCCATGGTACCATGTTAGCGCAGAAAGAAGACAAAAGAAATAAAAGGATCAACAAGTCAACTTATTAATGGTGATGATGATTTGCTTACCAGGAATTGGTACTTTAAAAGGGCCATTTACCTTATGTTTGATAATACATAGACACGATGCATCAAAGTATAAAGAACCAGGATGGTGTTGTACCTAGTGTGATGGAATTTGAATTGACAATCAGATAGGAGTACTCCTGTTCACACCTGGCATATGAAACCTTATTCATAATGTAGTTCAAATATTCCAAACATCTTAGACCAAAACATAGAAAGGAAAGCCTTCCTATGTGGTCAACAAGACACCTAAAACACCCTCCTTACACCCAAACAAAGTACACATGACCAAGTTATATTACAAGAATGTCCAACAAGCATAGCAGATAAAAAGATAATGATTATTGCCCCATTCCTTTCTCTCTAAATCCCTTTGTTTGGACATCATTAAGAGGTCATCGAAATGAGAGCAAATAAGATAAGTCAAAAGACAAAGATAAAGTAAACAAACAAGCTAATGTTCTTCATACCGCTAGCCAAGACTAAACTATGGTGATGCCTGATGTTGATGTCCATTGTAGGGAGGATGCATCCTAAGACATAATGATATCAGATGATTGATTTGGGACTAATTAGATGATAGGCTATTAATACCAAGAGTTGACCAACTTGTTTACTTACTGACTTATACTTGAGACCTTGAGATTTGAGTTTTCACTTTTAACCTACTATACTTGTATCTAACTGTTTACCAAAGGTTGAGGATGACAATGATTTATTATGAGTGAAGTTTATTTTGGGTGAAAGCGAGATGGGATAGATGGATTTTTTCAAATATTTGGATGTTTTTGATGTTTTTTGAAATGTTTTGAGGTTGTTTTTGGTTTTTTTGAGATTTTATAAATGTTTTGATTTTCAATTTTCAAATGTTTTGGGGTTTTCTGAGATTTTGACCAAGAGACTAACCTAAAGACCTATCCTAGGGGCCTCGAGGTTTGATCAACAGATCATTGTTTCCTATGCTATATACGCAGAGACCACACAGTTCAACTGACACAAACTCGATTATTGATGAGATATGAACAAATTCCAGTTTATTTCGATGGACTCCTAAAGGACTGACCTAAGTGTCTTGGTGGAAAATCAATGATCAACCTTGCCTATGTTCAGAGCTCAGAGACCTGTAGTTCGACAAGACGACTCTATTTTTTGACTTTTTGATCGACTTTTTGACCTATTTTTGGATTTTGATATGTTTTTTATTTTTAATCAAGGGGTAAACACTTTTGAACCGGAGCTATGAACTGGAATACAACCATTCAACAATACCAACCCAGCGAGGTTTGAACCTTGGTGGCAAGAACAACGATGCCACCATTAAACTATCACACCATGCCAATACCGACGATTTTGATATGTTTTGAATATTTTTGGATTTTTTTATTTTCTAATGTTTTTGGATTTTTATGTTTTTCTGATGTTTTTGAATTTTTTAGATTTTCTGATGTTTTTGGATTTTTATGTTTTTCTGATGTTTTTGGAATTTTCAGATTTTTTGATGTTTTTGGATTTTTTGATTTTAGGAAGGCTTCAAGGATATACATGAATCCTATCTGATGAGAACATGCCCTCAACATGATGCAATAGACTACTCTGATATAGGTAGGACAAACTAACCTTGAGAATGGGCCGAGTAGTACTAGAAGGGATAATGACACGAACACAGGACCAAGCTATGATGCATACACAAACAGGTGAGGGATGGAGATATGGGATGTGATGAAAGTGTGATGGATGGATGATGCAACACAAGCCATGAAGATCTTGGTGGATGGAACATGCTTATTTACACAAGGTGCCTATTTTCCAGGTTTTCACCAAGGTACTTGCCTAAAGTGCCACCAAAGTGGTTTTCACTAGATGACGAATTTTCTCTTTACCGTTTTCAATCTTTTTTTTGATTTTTGATTTTTTTGTTGTCACCAAGATGCCTGTTTGCCAGGTTTTCATCAGGGTGACCATTTTTTAAGGATATTTTCTAGTTTTTTGTATTTTTGGTTTTATACCTAGAAATATTAGGCATAAAACTTTTTGAGATGAGAGTTGTTCATGGGCTCCTATAGAGGCTCACCTTTCGGTGTTGATAATTGATATGCTCCTGACTTGTAGCTTGTTGTGATGATGAAAGGTCCCAACCAATTGGGTTCAAACTTTCCCTTGCTATGTGGATTTGGTACGTTCTTCTGGTTCTCTTCTAGCACAAGCTCCCCAACTTGGAAGACTCGACTCATGATTTTCTTGTTGTAACTTCACTTGAGTCAGTTTTGGTAAACTTGCAAATGGTTTAAGGCATCCATATACCGCTCATCCAGTAATTCCAGCTCATTCAGTCATGATACTTGATATTCTTTATCTGTGATGAGGTTCTACAATAATATTCTCAGTGACAAGAGCTCGATCTCAATGTGAGTATGGCTTTTGATCTATAGACTAGGGAAAATGGGGTGGCACCTGTTGGTGTGCTGATGCTAGTTCGGTAGGCCCATAGGGTGGGATTCAACTGCAAATACCAGTCACAACCAATGTCATTGACTGTTTTCTTAAGGATTTTCAGGATGAAGGATGGTTTTGTTGGTGGCTTCTGCTTGGCCATTTCCTTGGGGATAATATGGAGTGGAAAAGCTATGTTGGATTTTGAATTTTTGGCATAGGTCGTGAACATCCTGATTCTTGAAAGGTGTCCCATTATCTGAGATAATGGCTTGGGCTGGGGACACCATAGTGGCATATTAAGTAGTTCAGGATGAACTTGGATATTTGCTTTCCAGTAATGTAGGTCATGGGTATTACTTCCACCCACTTTGTGAAATACTTAGTGGCGATGATGAACTTATGTCTGCTGGATGAGGTGGGGGTGATTTTTCCAACGAGATCGATCCTCCACTATGAAAAGGGCCATGGTGTGACAATTAGATGGAGCTCCTGAGTTAGTGCATGGATGAGTTCCCCATGCTACTGACATTGTAGACACCTTTTGACATAGTCATACGCTTCTCTTTCCATTGTAGGCCAATAGTACCCAGTCCTTAGCAATTTCTTAGCCAAGGTCATTCTGCTCGAATGTGAACCACAAATATCATTATGTACCTCGGTTAAAGCAGTCAAGGCTTCCTCAACATTTAAGCAATGTAACAGGGTTTCTTCGATGCTTCTACGGTAAAGGGTATCTCCTAGGATGACAAAATGGGATGATTTTTTGACAAAGGCTCTTTTGAGGTTTGGGGTTATGTTTGCGGGGAGGACTTTTATTCTCAGATAAGTGTATATATCATGGTACTAGGAATCACTAATACCAATGATTTCACACACAAATTCAAACTCTAGTACCTTAAATTAGGGTACAAGAAGCTGCTCTACGAGGAATTCTTGTTTTGGGACATTGTGCGAGATCTCTAGGAGTGATCCAATCATAGCCATGGCATCTGCTGCTCTATTATTTTCTCTAGGTAGTTGCTAAAATGTGATATCAATGAAGAACTCATTAAGGCTTTCCACTAGCTTTTTGTAGGGGGTCAACTTGTCATCCTTCGTTTGGTAATCACCATTTACTTGGTTGATTATGAGCTGCGAGTCTCCGTATACCTTAAGTGCCATGATTTGCCACTGCACTGCAATTCGCAACCCTATGACAAGAGCTTCATACTCTGTGATGTTATTTGTGCACAAAAATGACAACTTGTATGATTTAGGTATACAATCTCCCTGTGGAGTGATGAAGAAAATCCCTGCTCCTGATGCATGTTGTGTATAGGACCCATCAAAATACATTTTCCAATGGTCTACCACACTCAATTTGAAGATTAATTTGTCAGGGAATTCTGATACAAGTGGATTTTCTGCATATATGGGTGCTTCAGCCAATTGATCTATGATTTCTTGTCCTTTGATAGCTTTGCATTCCACATACTCGATATCATGCTCTGTGAGAATCATAACCCATTTTTTTGTCTGCCCTGTGAGAGTTGCTTTGGATAATAGGTACTTAAGAGGGTCTATTTTTGCAATGAGCTTGATCTAGTGTGCTAACATGTAGCACTGTCTAAACTTTTGAGCTACAAAGATGATTGCTAAGCAAGATTTTTCAATGGGTGTGTAGTTTAACTCGTTCCCCACCATTATTTGACTAATGTAATAGATTTCTCTCTCTTTCCCGGTTTCACTGTGTTGTGCTAGGAGAGCGTCAAGATCTCTTGCTATTGCTGATATGTATAAGATCAAGGGTGTACCTAGAATAGGTGGCATGAGGACTGGTGGTGTGAGTAAGTACTCCTTGATCTTGTTGAAGGCCTGGTCACACTTCTCATCTGATCTGTATGCTACCCCCTTGTGGAGTAGATGAGATTTGATTATCTGCTAGTTGTGCTATGAATCTACAGATGGACTGGAGTCTTCCTTGTAGGTGGCCTCTTAGCTATTTCAATGTTTTGGGTGCCTCCATTTTGAGGATTACCTTGACCTTGGCTAGATCTACCTCAATTCCCCTCATGGATACAATGTACTTGTTGCTAATTTTCACCCTTAGGCTCAATCAGGCTAGGCATCTATGTTGCAGGTGTTCTAGGGGCCAAATGGGACAATTCCATTAAAGGTTATGTCAGGCATCTAATGACATTTCGCAGGGGAGCTCAGTTGAAAAGCATGCCTTAATCAATTTGACATAATTTTCCTTTAATGAGAAAGTCGGCAAGACCCTCCTACTATCTAGTCGACTAACTATTTTGATTCATTCCATCTTGAGCAGGTCGCTGAGACCTAGCTTTTGTCATGCCGAACGAGCCTGCAGAGCCTATCGTTGTGATAGGAAGGGGTCATTATGACCTCTTATCGCAGGAAATTCTTTGGCTGATAGGCCATTTAATCATCTATCGGTAAGACTTATGGCGACCACAGGCTTTAGGGTGACACAGAGAGTCGGTGAGAAGTCCCAACAAAGAGGCAAGGTCTCGCCAACAGTGTTTTATTTTGAAGTCTTTGGCATAACAATTTGAGTTCGCCAAAAGGTCTCAGCGACCCGAGGGTGCTTTGGCGACGGCAATGAGTTCGGGACAGGTCTAGCCAAAGGGAGTATGTCTCGGCGACAAAGGGAGATGTCGATATGATTGGAGACACTCGGTATGAAGTTTGGCTGATAGGCCAAGGTCCCAGTGAAAGCGGAAGTCTACAAGATGTTCAGACAATAAGGTGATGTCTCACTGACAATAGAGGAGCCTTCAGCATAACATGAGGAGCTCGTGAAGACCTCTTCCCGATCGGCGGGAGTCAGGCCAAAAGAAAGGAAGTTAGCCGAGGGTTTATACTTCAGCGTGATGTCTTGTTAAGATTGGAGCTTGATAGGAGGTAGAGACCATCGCCAAGAGTCTCATCGAGTAGTAAAGCCTCCAAAGCAAAAAGCAGTTTTGGCCAAAGGATAGAAGTCTTGGCAAAAAAATTTGCCGAGATGGAGAAGTCATGCCGACACCAGGGGGAAATTAAACGCATCACTGGGTAGGTTGAGGCTTTCGCTAGGATGTCACGCCAATCTGTGGGAGGTCTCCCTGGCAATAGTAAGGTTTCGGCATGAGAATGGCAGGGTCCCCCCGATCCATTTTTGAAATGTCTGTGTTGCCTATCGGCAAGACATTTCTGGTGTCTCACCGACAAGTGGCATTGGTAAAGCAAGTAAGCTTTGCTAGGAGGTCTCGACGATAAGAGGAGTCTTGCCAAAGTAAAGCAAAATGAGCCCTCACCAAAGCAAGGTTTCTTTGGCACAACCTCTTGCCGATATGAAGAAAGTCTCCTTGAATGAAGAAAAAGTGAACCCATCATTGAGAGATAAGGAGCTCGATGAGAGGTTTGGTTGATGGGCCAATGTCTCACCGACATCAAGGGAGCTCTCCAAGACAAAGCATTTGGCAGAGGTCTCAGCAACAATAAGTGGTCTCGACGAAAGAAGTGTCAGCCAAGGAAGGAGATCCCGACATAAGGTCTGGGTGAAGTCAAGAGGTCTCGCCGAAAGGAAAACAGCATCACTAAAGCGAGGAAAGCTCAGCGAGATGTCTCATCGACAATCAACGGTCACATCAACATGCCTGGCGCTTTCGGTGTAACACGAGAGGCTCAGCAGGAAGTCTCATCGAAAGCCAAAAGTCACCCCAACGGGAAGCAGTTTTCCAAGAGTCTCGGCGATCGACCAAGGCCTCACTGAGAGTAAGTGATAGCGCCCCAATGTTTCGCTAATGACCTGAGGTCTCCTCGACTTGCTTGTAGTTTCAGCCAAAGTTGATGCCTTCACCATAATGTCTTGGTGAAGAAATTTAGTCTTGCTGATTGAGTAAGGGGCCTCGATATAATGGTCTTCGGCAGCAGTCTTGTCGATGCCAGGATGGGCTCGCCAAAGGATTCAAAGCTTGACATAAGGTCCTGCCGAAGCAGTGCAGTCTTTCCAAAGGATGAGAAGAGCTCAGCATGAATGCGAGAGTTCGGTGTGGGTCTCAGCGAAACAGAAAGAAGCTTGCCGAGAGAAAGTGATCTCGCCAAGATGTTTCACCAACGGGGTGAACTCTTGCCGATGAAAAGGGTCTCGGCTAAGGAAACAGTTTCACCATGATGTCTTGGCGAAGGCCAGATGTCTCCCCGATCAAGGAGAAGAGTAAGCTTGGGGCAATGAAATGGGCTCACCATGAGCTCTCACCGACTGATTCTATGAGATGTCGATAGCCACAGAGACTCCTAATCGCATTGGTGAGACACTTCTAGTGTCTCGCCGAGATGCGATTTTGATTAAGAAGCTTTCAACTTCCCATAGAGTCTGCACGAAATACACTCGACCAATTAGGGGAAGCTAGAGGCAAGTCGTGGCAGCTTGACCAGTAGAAAGAAAATCAACAGAATGTGAATGTAGCACGTATCTCTTGTGAGCTCAAGGCATTCAAGCTTTTAGCTAAAGTGTTTCGAACAAGACACGATGCCAGGATCAGAGTGAATGCGGTAGCTACGAAATATCTACAGATGCTTCTCCAAAGATGACTCTTCACCGACAGTGACACGCAGGGTGCAAAATTAACTACATGAAAAATCTAAGGGAAGATCTTTCTAATAGATATTTTTGTAAGCCCTTAGGGGCCGAGATTTTTTCTGTATATAAGGAATTTTTTCCTTTTGTAAGGGAGTTTAGATGTGTGCTCTTCTGAAGTTTGTGACCCTTTTGCATTCCTCTCTCAGACTAGCACATTTTTGTAACTCAACTTGGAACATAATATACAAAATTTGCCTTGGTTACCATTGATGGTCCATCTTTTTGCCTTCTGATTCTTGTGAAGTATTGTGCATTCTTTAGTGATTCACTGAGCTACTTAGTGAAATTTTCTCTTTCCTTATAGCTTTTGTTTCATGTCGTGCCTTTCTTTGTAGAAGTAGTATCATGTAGGTTGCAAACTATGTTTACTTAATCCTGCACATGAGCTTCTAGTTTGTGAAAATCTGCCTTTCCTTCTTGAAGGCATGTGCATGTCAAACCTGTTTGCGTGCGTGATCTACATGATTTTGTTGTGCACTCTCATGGCTGTCACTAGTATTCAAGTGTAAATCAAGTATCTCATTGTTCCTATCATTTCGGTGCATCACCTTAGGTTTTAGTTTTATTTTATGCTTTCTTTCTCCCTTTTCCTTATAGAATCAGTAGTTTTAGGTGACACCAAAGGAAGCCAACCTTCTCCGGAGGTTCACTCCAACTATAGGTGACCCACAACCTTGGAGCAATCCCATGTTGCTCTAGAAAGCTCAGTTTCACAACTTAGCACAGGGTGCATTTCTAGGTGACAATAGTTTTTGGCACGCTCGATGGGACAGTCGAGCAGATAGTTTGAAAATTTTCATATCTATTATTGGTTTTGATATGCGACCAATAAGATTCCTGCTTTTCTAAGGATAACATTAGCATATCATGGTGACTCCGTGTACCAGTGCATCATTGATAAATTCAACATACTGAGGGATTTGGTGTCTACCTTAGTATCATTCAGCCTTTGGAGGCAGTTTGAACAACACCTGGCAACTCCGAGCAAATCTACTGGTTTCAACAAGTTAAGTGCTGGTATGTTTTAATGACAAGCTTAATTTTCTGCTTCCCAACATTTATATGAGTAGAGATGACAGATTTTTATAGTCAACATATATACCCACCTCAATTTCATGAAAATCCTATCAACCAATCACCCTATCAGTCATATCAGGCCAATCATGCTATTGGTTTAATTCCAAATAGCCATGCAACAACAACCTATCAGCATGCTCAACATGTTTACCACCCTCCCACCCATGCTCAATTCCCCTTGCAGTATTTTAATTTTGCTTTGAGTCAGCCTTGTAGCCTTCTGAGTTAGTCCCAAATTTTTGACAATGCCGATACTAAGTTGGGTAGCGTCAAGGAGATGTTGCTGCAGTTTCAAAGGCGTATATTAGACCTAGAAAGAGAAAATGAGTATAATACACAACAGGAGGAGCTTTCCTATCAAGCTTATATTTATCAATAGGGGGTTGAGGAACAAAGAGGGTCCTATTCAGTACAAGAATGTGAACAAATTCAATATAACTCTCTTGAAGAACAACTTTCTCAAATGCCCCAGTCAGCTGCTACCTTTCCAAATCCTTTCTTTGAAGAGGGGCTTCACTTTCCAAGGTTCAGTGTTCCGAGCTTTGAATAGAGTGAGACTGCTATCGAAAGGAAAGCAGAGGAAGAGTAGCCCGTTGATCCAATCAGCTTACTCCTTTGGGAGAGGATTAAAGAGGTAAATCCCTTACGTTTAGCTATAAAGTGTTATCAATTGTAGCAGCAAAAGATTGAATAGCAAGAGGACGTCAGACAGTGTGGGGAGTTGTTGGCCAATGGTTATCAACAAGATAATGGAGCATTGGAAATGATTGAACAATAGAAGGACCTTGGAGAGTTGTTGATAGATAATAATCAGCAAGACAATGGAAGTTTAATTCAGGAAGAAAATCCTGTAATTGAACTTGTTTCTATCCACTGAGAATTAGAAAAGGTTGATAGCCATGATGATCTGGAGCAACAGCTTGAACAAATGCTGAAAAAGCAGGAGGAGCCTAATGGGCTTGATTTGCAGAGTCATAACTGGTTAGACGAGCTTCCATTCCATTATGCAGAGGAACCTGAGACTTTATCACCACTTGAATTGTTGTCTCCTTGTATTAAAAAAGACAAGCCTGAATCAAGATATAACTCTTTTAGTAATGATGAGAATTATAAGCAGCTTCCATTCTGGTCTATAGAAGAGCCTGAGGTTGATGAGCTGATTGGAAATGTGATGGAGGAAGCTATCTCATTTTTCTCCATTGAAGGAGTGAATTTTCATTTAGGAAAGCATGAACATACTAAATAGGTTTCTATTCTTTCACCAATGCAGTCACAGAGATTAGATCTTCCCAACCAGCAAGGTGATAGAAAGGTAGTTCATGAGCAAAAGATTAGCAGGGAAAGTGCAAGCATTTCCCTTACTAGAGGTTGTCCAATCAAACATCTAGCTCAAATGGAATCCAATGCAACACCAAGGATGAGTCTTGCACCCAAGCATGAGGGTACTGCTCAGGAGGAGCGCACTCAAGTTACCTTTCCCCCTCAGAGTGAGAATGTTTACATTCTAATTGAAAAGGTTAGTAGGCTTGAATATGCTCTGCAAGAGATCCTGCAACCATTCGTGGATTTTTCATGCATGCCTCATTTCTCTTTAGTTGTTTTCTAGCATGGCAAACATTGCATATTGAGTAGAAAGGGGAGTTATTTTACCCAACCTGTCAATGGGTTTGTTTGAAAAATTTCTTATTGGTTAGTGTAGGGTAGGTTTAGTTGCTATTTCTTTCCCTAAGTGTTGTTTCAACACATGTAAATAGTTTAATTCAGTTTTCTTATTTTCAATAAGTTTCCAAGTGTTCTGGTGAGTCTCAAGATGAGTTACAACCATGTTCAAAGCTGCTCTTGATATTTTCTAAGCCTTCTAATGACTCCATGCCCAATGGATAAGCCAGACTACTGGTCTTCATGTTTAGCAGGAAAACATCCAACAAAGGTCGCCAGAAATGTTGCCTAATTTTCACCCTCAGGCTCAATCAGGCTAGGCATCTATGTTGCAGGTGTTCTAGGGGCCAAATGGGACAATTCCATTAAAGGTTATGTCAGGCATCTGATGAAATTTCGCAAGGGAGGTCAGTTGAAAAGCATGCCTTAATCAATTTGACATAATTTTCCTTTAAGGAGAAAGTCAGCAAGACCTTCCTACTATCTGGTTGACTAACTGTTTTGATTCATTCCATCTTGAGTAGGTCGCTAAGACCTAGCTTCTGTCATGTCGAACGAGCCTGCAGAGCCTATCGCTGTGATAGGAAGGGGTCGTTATGACCTCTTATCGCATAGAATTCTTTGGCTGATAGGCCATTCAATCGTCTGTCGGTAAGACTTATGATGAACACGGGCTTTAGGGTGACATAGAGAGTTGGTGAGAAGTCCCAACAAAGAGGCAAGGTCTCGCCGACAGTGTTTTATTTTGAAGTCTTTGGCATAACAATTTGAGTTTTCTAAAAGGTCTCAGTGACACAAGGGTGCTTCGGTGACAGCAATGAGTTTGGGATAGGTCTGGCCGAAGGGAGTATGTCTCAGCGATAAAGGGAGATGTCGGTATGACTGGAGATGCTCAGTATGAAGTCTAGCTGACAGTCCAAGGTCCCAGCGAAAGCGGAAGTCTACAAGATGTCCCGGCGATAAGGTGATGTCTCACTGACAATGGAGGAGCCTTCAGCATAACATGAGGAGCTTGGGAAGACCTCTTCCTGACTGGCGGGAGTCAGGCCAAAAGAAAGGAAGTTAGCTGAGGGTTTATACTTGCGTGTGATGTCTCACCAAGATCAGAGCTTGACAGGAGGCGAAGACCATTGCCAAGAGTCTCACCGAGCAGTAAAGCCTCCAAAGCGAAAAGCAGTTTCAGCCAAAGGATAGAGGTCTCAGTGAAATGTTTTGCCAAGATGGAGTAGTCATGCTGACACCAGGGGGAAATTAAACACATCACTGGGAAGGTTGAGGCTTTCACCAGAATGTCACGCCGATCTATGGGAGGTCTCCCCGGCAACAATAAGGTTTCGGCATGAGAATGGCAAGGTACCCTCGATCCATTTTAGAAATGTCTGTGTTGCCTATTGGCAAGACATTTTTGGTGTCTCACCGACAAGCGGCATCGATAAAGCAAGTAAGCTTCACCGGGAGGTCTCGGCAATAAGAGGAGTCTTGCCAAAGTAAAGAAAAATGAGCCCTCGCCAAAGCAAGGTTTCTTCGGCACAACCTCTTGCCGATATGAAGAAAGTCTCCTCGACTGAAGAAAAAGCAAACCCATCACCGAGAGATAAGGAGCTCGATGAGAGGTCTGGCCGATGGGCCAATGTCTCACCGACATCAAGGGAGCTCGCCAAGACAAAGCGTTCGACAGAGGTCTCGGCGACAATGAGTGGTCTCGACGAAAGAAGTGTCGGCCAAGGAAGGAGATCCCAGCATAAGGTCTGGGCAAAGTCAAGAGGTCTCGCCAAAAGGAAAGCAGCGTCGCTAAAGCGAGGAAAGCTCGGCGAGATGTCTCATCAACAATAAAAGGTCAGATCAACATGCCTAGCACCTTCGGTGTAACACGAGAGGCTCGGCAGGAAGTCTCGCCGAAAGCTAAAAGTCACCCGATGGGAAGCAGTTCGCCAAAAGGAAGAGGTCTCCAAGAGTCTCAGTGACTGGCCAGGGCCTCGCTGAGAGTAAGTGATATCGCCCCAATGTTTCACCGATGACTTGAGGTCTCTGAGACTTGCTCGTAGTTTCAGCCAAAGTTGATGCCTTCGCCGTAATGTCTTGGCGAAGCCATTTAGTCTCGCCGACTGAGTAAGGGGCCTCGATATAATGGTTTTCGGTAGCAGTCTTGCCGATGCCAGGATGGGATCGCCAAAGGATTCAAAGCTCGACATAAGGTCTTGCTGAAGCAGTGTAGTCTTGCCGAAGGATGACAAGAACTCAGCGTGAATGTGGGAGTTCGGCGTGGGTCTCAACGAAATAGAAAGAAGCTCACTGAGAGAAAGTGATCTCACCAAGATGTTTCACTGACGGGGTGAACTCTTGCCGATAAAAAGGGTCTCAGCTAAGGAAACAGTTTCACCATGATGTCTTGGTGAAGGCCAGTTGTCTCCCCGATTGAGGAGAAGAGTAAGCTTGGGGCAAATGAAATGGGCTCGCCATGAGCTCTCGCCGACTGATTCTATGAGATGTCGATAGCCGCAGAGACTCCTAATCACATCGGTGAGACACTTCCAGTGTCTTGCTGAGATGCGATTATGATCAAGAAGCTTTCAACCGCCTACAGAGTCCGCATAGAATACACTCGACCAATCAGGGGAAGCTAGAGGTAAGTTATGGCAGCTTGACCAATAGAAAGAAAATCAACAGAATGTGAATGTAGCACGTATCTCTTGTGAGCTCAGGGCATTAAAGCTTTCAGCCAAAGTGTTTCGAACAAGACATGATGCCAGGATCAGAGTGAATGCGGTAGCTACGAAATATCTAGAGAGGCTTCTCCGAAGATGACTCTTCACCGACAGGGACACGCAGGGTGCAGCATTAACTACATGAAAAATCTAAGGGAAGATCTTTCTGATAGATATTTTTGTAAGCCCTTAGGGGCTGAGATTTTTTCTATATATAAGGAATTTTTTTCCTTTTGTAAGGGAGTTCAGATGTATGCTCTTCTGAAGTTTGTGACCCTTTTGCAGTCCTCTCTCAGACTAGCACATTTTTGTAACTCAACTTGGAAGATAATATACAAAATCTGCCTTGGTTACCACTAATGGTCCATCTTTTTGCCTTTTGATTCTTGTGAAGTATTGTGCATTCTTTAGTGATTCACTAAGGTACTTAGTGAAATTTTCTCTTTCCTTATAGATTTTGTTTCATGTCGTGCCTTTCTTTGCAGAAGTAGTATCATGTAGGTTGCAAACTGTGTTTACTTAATCCTGCACATGAGCTTCTAGTTTGTGAAAATCTGCCTTTCCTTCTTGAAGGCATGTGCATGTCAAACCTTTTTGTGTGCGTGATCTACAGGATCTTGTTGTGCACTCTCATGGCTGTCACCAGTATTCAAGTGTAAATCGAGTATCTCATTGTTCCTATCATTTTGGTGCATCACCTTAGGTTTTAGTTTTATTTTATGCTTTCTTTCTCCCTTTTCCTTATAGAATAAGTAGTTTTAGGTGACACCAAAGGAAGCCGGCCTTCTCCAAAGGTTCACTCCAACTATAGGTAACCCATAGCCTTCGAGAGATCCCATGTTGCTCTAGAAAGCTCAGTTTCACAACTTAGCATAGGGTCCATTTCTAGGTGACAACAGTACCCTAGGATCTTTCCTAATTGTACCCCAAAGACACTTTTTTGGATTTAAGCGAACCTTGTACTTTTCAAGTTTGTGAAAGATGGAACTCAATGTCACTATGTGATATTGACATTTCTTTGACTTGGACAATATATCATCCACGTAATCCTCCATAGTCTTATGAACCATATCATGAAATATTAGTTTCATGGCCCTCTGATTGGTTGCTCCTGCATTCTCGAGCCCAAACGACATCATATTCCAACAATATGTCCCCCATGGACAAGTGAATGTCATTTTGTGTTAGTCTTCTTTTGCTATCATGATCTGGTTGTATCTTGAGAATCCGTCCATCAGGGATAACATCTCATGTCCTGCTGTCATGTCCATGATCATGTCAATGTTTGGGAGTGGAAAGTCATCCTTGGGACATGCCTTGTTCAAATCTTTGAAATCTATGCAAATACAGATGCTCCCAATGGGCTTTGAGACAGGTACAAGATTGGAGACCCACTTCGGATAATCTATTAGCCAAATGAATCCTACATCTAGGAGCTTATGTAATTCCATTTTGACCAGCAATGCTATCTAGGGATGCATTTTCCTTAGCTTTTGTCTCACTAGCTTCACTTCAAGATAAATAGCTAGATGGTGGACCGCAACCTCTAGATCAAGTCCAGGCTTATCGGCATAGGTCCATGCAAAGTTGACCTTTTTTTCTCTTAGGAACGCATCTAGAAGTTGATGTTCTTCTGTTAAAAGATACTCTACATATAATGTTATGTGTGGTGTCTCTTTTGTCCCCAAGTTGACCGGATTGCATGTTTCTGCTAGGGCTGTTGACTTCTCTTGATGAACTACACTGAGAGGAAGATTGAATCCTTCACCCTTTGACACCTCAAAGAGATTTTCACCGTTGAATACATCATTTATTTGTACGATTTTTGAGTCAAAGAGTGCCACAGTGTGGTTTTCACTCAAAGACCTAGAGATTATTCTCAAGTTTTCGCTTTTGCGACTGAAGGATTCAATCATTTCCCCATAATAGGCATGCGTGTCCAGTATGATGTCAAATCTAGCTTTGTGATCTTTGCATGGTATAGTATCCCATAATCCCATGAATTCTGAGAGTGCCTCATCATTTTCAAATGTGTCTAGAACCGGTGGTCCTCGTTGGTTTTAATCGATGAGGTGGGGATAAACTAGGTTTATTTCATGGGTTTGACTAGTTGACTCAAATGACAAGGTGCTAATCATGAACAAAGAGGATTCCTCAAATAGCATGGGTAAATCAGTTATGGCATCTTCCTCATCACTGCTACTATAGACGTCAGTTATGTCAATTGTAAAGTTGTATGTGACTCAACCTGTGGATATGGGTAATCAAAGAGTGGTTGCTAATAGCTGAGGGGGAGTCTTGATTGTTTTAACCGGGGGACTTCAGCCATGTATGGTCACCTTTGGAGGGGTACATCCAAGGCCAAGATTTCTCATGCGCTTCTCAGGAATGAGTGGTACTAGGAGACCATTGTTCTTTTGTTCACGTTTCTTATTTCTATCATAGCCCATACAAGGCATCATTTGCAGTCCTTTAATATTTTCATCCATAGGAAGATCAGGTACATGCCTCTCATCTTGGTATAGCAAGCTCGATATGTCTCTTTCATCTACCACCTCTCAAATTAGGTCTCCCCAACTTCTAAACCTGGAGGGATCTGCTCAATAGGTTTGGGATGATGTTTCAGTTGGTTGGGGCTGCCCATGAAACTTAGGAGATTGAGGTAACTCTCCTACCACGAAAGCACCTTTCTTCATTTTATAATCCCCACACCCATTGTCTTGGAAAATGACTTTGATTTTAGAGATATCAGGGATGGCAAGTGTCTTTGTCTCAGAAGTGGAGGCCAAGGTAGCTAGGTCTACATACGGAGTTGTGGGGACTTCATCGTTCTTCGAAACATGGGGGATCTTATAGTGTGCGTGTGTCGAATGTGGAGAGTATTATAATGTCAACACAAACCTTAATGAGACAATTTACATTCAAAGTTTGAAGCAATTAAAACTACTCTATTCATAATACAATCAAATATTTCAAATACGTATCATTGTCCTGTATTTCTAGGGATTTATTAAACCGTTTGGCCCTCAAATTTCTATGGGCACAAAGGTTGTTAAAATGACCACCTAGAAAATGATATTTGATGCTTAATATGCAAGCTAAGATGATTTCTATGTGCAAATGTGTGTTGGAATGATTAGTGGTATGCTTCTAAATGAAACAAAATGATGGAAAGGATAATTGGAGTAGAATTAAGTGAATTATTGCAGAATTAGGGTTTCTACACTATTTTTTTGGAATCTACATATCTCTCACATCTTGTTGAATTGGAGTCTAATTTTTATTGGGTTTTTGAAGAAATACTAAAGGAGATTACAGTAAAAATTTGAGAGAATTTAAGTTTCATTTGTCTGATTTATTTCAACATTAGTGGTTTCCATCATGACGGGACCTGCAACAAGGGGTAAAAAGAATGCTGTCACTCTGGGGAAGACTCCTGATAAGGATGGTGAAACAATTGAGGATATTACTCATAATGAAGAAGTCAATAAGGTCAAGGAAGAAATTTCCTCAATTAAGATGGATATGTGTGACCTAAGAGGAGATATGTCGGACATGCGAAACATGTTAAGCACCTACATAGCTGAATCAAGAAAGGAGTTCTCAAGTGGCCAAGGTGAGAATTCTAGGTCAGCTACTACTAACACAAGCTTTAGTACTCCTATGGGATCTAGGAATTTATTTCCAAAGGTGGATATGCGCAAGTTTGATGGTAAGGATCCTCTAACATGGATAAACCAAATGGAGAATTTTTTTGAAGTACACCAAATCCCAAATGGACAAAAGGTCACGATGGCTTCCTTATATTTAGAACCAGATCAATTCATTTGGTATCATTGGCTTTGCACTCATCGAGGTAAAAAGGGGCTCACCATCTCATGGTTAATTTTTATAGAGGAACTCCAAGCACAATATAGCAATAGCGTTCAGACAACTTCTTCAGCCAGCTAGCTAAACTTCAACAAACAGGATCAGTTAAGGATTATATTCAGCAATTCCAAAATCTATCCTTAAGGGTGGATTCAATTACGGAGGAAAACTTGAATGACTTATTCTTGGGTGGTCTCAAGGATCATATTCAACATGAGGTACGCATGTTTAGCCCTAGTTCCATAAATGAGTCTTTTATCTTAGCACGCAGGGTAGAGGAGAAATATTTGATTCCTAAGAAGCAAGGGGCTAATGTGACAAGAGAGAAGGGATATTCAACACAACCTACTAAGTTGACTCCACAAAAAATTGAGGAGAAAAGAGCAAAAGGCTTGTGTTTCAATTGTGATAGCAAATACAGTCGAGGACATAAATGTAGTGCAAAGAAATTGTTTTATATTGAAGGTCCCAATGAGGAAGAAGAGGAGGAACCCATACTAGAAGATGAAAGGGAGTCAAATGAGGAATCACATGATTCTCAACCAATCATTTCTTGTCATGCACTCTCAAGTTTCAGTGCTCCACAAACTCTCAAGGTGGTGGGGTTCCTAAAGAAGTAGAAGGTAACAGTGTTGATCGACTCAGGTAGTACTCATAATTTCATCAACAAAAAGTTAGCTACTCGTCTAAATTGTTTCATATATCCAGCTCCAGAGTTTCAAGTTTTGATTGCATATGGTGGTACAGTTAGTTGTTCAGGGAAGTGTCATAGCATTAAATTATCCATGGGAGATTATCAACTTGATACCCCAATGTATGCGATATCCATGGGTGTAGCAGATATTGTTTTGGGAGTACAATGACTTACTACATTAGGAACAATTGAGATGAACTTCCAAGAACTATTCATGAGATTTCAATCAGAAGGAAGGCTAGTAGAGCTAAGGGGGTTGAAGGAAAAATCTCCACAAATGGTACGCTCTCATCAAATGCAAAATTTGCTTAAGAAAGGAGTGGATGGATTTGTAGCCCAACTATGTTCATTAGAAGTCTCACAATCTATTACTCCTACTCATCCAGATTTGCAAGCTATAATTGATCGTCACTCAGTTGTTCTTGGAGATATGCCTAAAGGACTTCCTCCTAAGAGGGATCATGATCATGCCATACAGTTAGTCCTAGGGATCCAACCACCTAACATCAGGCCTTACAGGTATCCACACATACAAAAGAGTGAGATAGAAAAAATTGTTGAAGAGATGCTAGAGGCAGGAATCATTAGGCATAGCCAAAGTGCTTACTCCTCGCCGGTGGTGATGGTACGTAAGAAGGATGATACTTGGCGGATGTGTCTAGATTATAGAGTGCTCAACATGTACACCATTAAAGATAAGTTTCCAATTCTAGTCATTGATGATTTGCTAGATGAATTAAATGAAGCTATTTTTTTTACCAAGTTAGATCTTAGATCTGGTTATCACCAAATTCGGATTATGGAGGAGGATATTTGTAAGACAACATTTCAGACTCATGAGGGTTATTATGAATTTTTGGTGATGCCATTTGGTCTTACCAATGCACCATCTACATTCCAAAGTTTGATGAATTCCATTTTTAAGAAGTTCATGAGAAAGTTTGTGTTAGTATTCTTTGATGATATATTGATTTACAGCAAGACTTGGGAAGAACATTTGCAACATGTGGACCAAGCATTACAAATAATTGAAGATCATAAACTCTATGCTAAGTCATCCAAGTGTGCTTTTGGTCTTACAGAGGTGGAGTATTTGGGACACATAGTTTCACATGAAGGAGTAAGGGTGGACCCTAACAAAATTAAGGCTATCATGGAATGGCCTATTCCAAAAACCATTAAGAAACTAAGAGGATTCTTGGGATTGACAGGGTACTATAGAAGATTTGTGAATAATTATGGTAGTATAGCAGCAACTCTCACCACTCTATTGAAGAAGGATTCTTTTCATTGGAACGAGTCTGCCAATATAGCATTTGAGAGATTGAAGGAGGCTATGTGTACAACTCCAGTACTTGCCACTCTTGACTTCACCAAGGAATTCATTGTGGAATGTGATGCTTTTGGAAATGGGATAGGAGCAGTGCTTATGCAAGAAGGTTGACCAATTGCTTTTGAGAATCATCAATTAAAAGGTAAGAATCTACTAAAACCTATTTATGAGAAGGAAATGCTAGAAATACTCCATGTAGTGAAACAATGGCGGCCTTATCTATTGGGTAGACATTTCAAGGTTAAGACAGATCATGATAGCCTAAAATATTTTTTGGAACAACGACTATCTTCTGAAGAGCAGCAAAAATGGGTCACTAAGATGTTAGGATATGACTTTGAGATTGTATATAAGAAAGGGAAAGAAAATATTGTCGCAGATGCACTGTCAAGGAAGGATGAGAAAGATGAAGCCTTATTGTGTGCCCTTTCAATATTACAAGCAAATTGGGTGGAGGAAGCCAAAGCAGAGTGGCAAAATGATGTTGCGACAAGTAATCTCATCGAACAATTAAAAAGTGATCCTAGTAGTTCAAATAAGTTTTGTTGGAAGGGAGATACTCTTTGGTATAAAGAGCGTTTGTATCTCTGCAAGAATTCCAACCTTAAAATCAAGATTCTCACAGAGTTGCATGAGTCTCCAGTGGGTGGTCATTTAGGATTTTTGAAGACATATCATCGAGTCAAGCAAGATTTCTTTTGGGAAGGGCTAAAGGGTGATGTTCAAAAATTTGTGGCTGAATGTTTGGTGTGTCAAAGGCATAAAGGGGAGACAATTAAGACACCAGGTCTCTTGCAACCCTTATCTATTCCTAGCCAGTGTTGGGAAGAGATATCCATGGACTTCATCACAGGGCTTCCCAAATCTAAAGGTCATAATGTCATAATGGTGGTGGTTGATCGGCTCACTAAATATGCACATTTCATTGCATTAGCACATCCTTTTACAACAAGTGCAATGGCTAAAGTTTTTTTGGAGAATATCCAAAAGCTACATGGTACACCTAAAGTTATTGTTAGTGATCATGATCCTATCTTCACTAGTCACTTTTGGAAGGATTTATTCTCATGTTTGGGTACTCAATTGGCTCTTAGCTCTTCATACCACCCTCAATCAGATGGAAAAACAGAGGTTGTTAATAAATGTTTGGAAGGATATCTACGTTGTTTCACTTTAGAGAAACAGTCCCAGTGGGTAGATTGGCTACCACTTGTGGAATGGTGGTATAACACTTCTTTTCATAGCTCATAAAAAATGTCTCCATTTTTGGCACTTTATGAATATCATCCTCCTTCCATCACATCATCAATTAAGGTGTCCCCAAGAGTTAAGGCAGTAGAAGACCACTTGCTTCATCAACAACAAGTACTTTCAGGACTCAAGGAGAATTTAGCCATGGCACAAAATAGAATGAAACAATAGGTAGGCCAACATCATAGTGAAAGAAGTTTTGAAGTTGGCGATTGGGTCTTCTTGCGATTGTAGCCTTATAAGAAAATCTCACTAAAGCAGCAAAGAAAGAATAATAAGTTGTCGCCAAAGTATTATGGTCCATACCAAATCATGCAGAAGATCGGTAGTGTTTTCTACAAGCTTGGGTTGCCACCTACAACAAAGATACATCCAGTTTTTCATGTTTCCTGTTTAAAGAAGGTAATTGGGCATAATATTCCCACTTAAACAACACTTCCCGAGCTGGATGAAGAAGGGAGAATCATTTTGGAACCAGAGTGCATTCATCAAACACGCACAAAGAGGCTGAGGAATAGAACTATCATTGAGTATCTCATCCAGTGGAAGAATTTACTAGTTGAAGATGCCACATGGGAAGATGAGGAGTTCATTCAAAAGTTTCCAAACTTGATTAGCATTGAGGACAATGCTTTTTGAAGAAGGGGGGCATTCTACGCCCTTAATATTATTGTACATCGGGTTATGAATAGTCGGCTTGTGGCTATCTTAACTCTCTATTAAGTCATATTATCATTAGTATATTGTTATTTAGTTGTTTAGGTCGGCCTAAGTCTTATATAGGTGTGTCTAAGTCAGCCTAGGTGTTATCCTTGGCGTAAATAGGTATATATAGGAGGTTGTGAGTCTTATTTCATCATCAAGTGTGAAGTGTGTTCTCATTAGAGATATCTAGAGGTTTGCCCCCTCAAAGTGGCTTGTTATTCTCAGTTATTATCAAGTATTTGCAGCATATTTCATATCATATTCTTCTATTGTGCAAGTTATTTCATAACAATATGACAACTAAGTATAAGAATCCATCAAAGCTCCAAGCTCCTAAGATAAACCTGCATAGTAGCTTTACTCAAATTGTGGATGATAAATGCTAAGGCAAGAGGGTGTATTTATAGGGTTTCTCAAGCATTTTGTGAGGTGGCACCTATCAACGGTCTAGATTCGAAGGAGAAATAATAGACGGTGGAGATGAAAGGAATCAGGATGTTGTCCCCTTGACCAAGGACAACATGCCATGTGTGTGGAGAGAATCCTTTGACCAATTGGAAACATGCCAAATGTATGGGATTCCCAAGTGTGTGAAACAAAGACCCATGTGCTCCAAATTTGTTGGAAGTGTGGGGGAATAAAGCCATGTGCTTTTTCCCATTGGTGGAAGTGTGTGAGGATAATTCTAATTAATAATAAGGATTATTTATTTTCATGTGACCTTTATGAGGTGGCACACAAAATTTGTAGAAATGTGCTCTAATTCTTAATCAGGATTAAGGAAGGTTAATTAAATAAACACGTTTAGGGTATTTTGTTTAATTAATTATATGTGATTTTAGAGAATTGAAAGGATAGTGAACAATATAAATAAAGTAAGACCTTATTTTTATGTAGTTGAAGCATTAATCAAATAGGTTGTATTTAATTAAATGAATATGATGACCGTTTTTAGGTGTATACATTTTGCCCCTCTTTGAAGTAATGTGTTTACACATTGCTTCAAAGAAAATTTTGATGTCGATGCTCAAAAAATATTTCGATACCCCAGACGATGCAAGATTTCCAATGCCCCAGACCATGCCCCAGACTTTTGAATTTTAGATATTGATGGATATATGCCCCCTTGAGAGATAAATCAGTGAATGTGGGGATGTTAAAATGAAATGTTGGAATGAGGTCATGGTGTTGTGATGATTATGATGATGATCCAACATTGATTCAGTGAGATTTTTATGTCGAAGATGATTTATCTCTCAAAAGGTCATTGCAAGCTCTTGCTTTGAATAGTGTTGATTAAGTACCACTCCTTTTTGGTAAAAATGAGAGATAAATCCCACCATAATTCCCTCCATTTTACCCTTGAAAAGGTAAAAAGTGGTAAAATGGGATTCATTTGCACATTTGGAGTTTGGAGAAGTTGAAGAGTGGAGAGCGTAGAGGAAAATGGTGATCCCATACCACAAGCATCGTTTTGAGCGTCTTCGCCAACCTAATAAGCCTGCCACCTCTGGACCTATGGTACGCTTTACGAGAAACCTCTTTGTTAGTCATTTTCTTGCCTTTTAATATTATTTTGAATGTCGTAAATAGGTGTTGTAGCTTATTGAATGTTATTTATGCACTTTCGAGTGATGTTTTTGTCATTTTGAAGTGTTATTGAGTGTGTTAGAGAGTTTTGGCGCCTTTGGGGTCCCAAATGGTGCCTTTGGAAAGCTTGAAAGTCAATTTTTCATGTGTTTTAAGAGTTTTGGCACCTTTGAGGTCCAAAATGGAGCCTCTTGCAAGAGTGAAATTGACGTTTTTGAGTCATTTGAGAGTTTTGGCACCTTTGGGGTCCCAAATGGCACCTCTTGCAAGCTTGAAAATGCTTGTTTTTGAGTGTTTTTAGAGTTTTGGCACCTTTGGGGTCCAAAATGGCGCCTCTTGCAAGCTTGAAATTCAAGGTTTTGGCCTCAAATACTATTTTGGCGCCTTTGGGGTCCCATGTGGAACCTCTTGTAAGGGTGAAATCCATGTTTTGAGATGCCAAACACTATTTTGGTGCCTTTGGGGTCCCAAATGGTGCCTCTTGTAAGCCTTGAAAACCTTGTTTTGAGTTGCAAACTTTGTTTTGGCACCTGTGGGGTCCCAAATGGTGCCTCTTGTTGCCTTGGAAAGTTTTCATCTTTGTTGATTTGAGGTGGTTTAGCTTGTCATTTGACCCATTTTTCGGGGTGTGATTGTGGAAATCTCTAGAGGTGATGTTCACAAGATGTTTCCTAGTTCTAGTAGTCATTTTCCTTGTCATGTTTTGGATTGATTTCAATCTGATTGTGAGATGTGCATTGTTTGATTGATGTTCGAGTAAGATAGTTAATGACTTGATCTCATGATAGGCGAGAATCAAATGAGAGAACCAATGATGTATCGACCTCATGGTAGGCGAGGAGCGCTGATGGTTTGATAGCATATCGACCTCATGATAGGCGAGGATCGATGGCGTGATGATTGATGTATCATCCTCATGATAGGCAAGGAATGATGATAGGATTGCTAACATATCAACCTCATGATAGGTGAGGATTGATAATGGTTTGATAACATATCGACCTCATGATAGGCGAGGAACGATAATGGTTTGATAGCATGTCAACCTCATGATAGGCAAGGATCGATAATAGGATTGATTGCAGATCGACCTCATGATAGGTGAGGATCGATGATAGGATTGATTGCACATCGACCTCATGATAGGAAAGGATCGATGATAGGATTGATTGCACATCAACCTCATGATAGGTGAGGATCAATGATAGGATTGATTACACATTGACCTCATGATAGGCAAGGATCGATGATAGGAGTGATTGTCCTGATTGATTGAGTTGATGATTGTTCTGATTGATTTGATTGTCCTAATTGAACTAGATTTGATTAACTGCACATTACCTTGAATAACTGATAATATTGATTGAACATGACATTGATTGACTGATAATCTTGATTGAACATGCTTTGATTAGGGAGATTCAGAGGTACTCTAATCTCGGGAGTGATTCCTGAAGACCTAGAACATGGTCCATCGGTTGTCCTTAGCCAACTTAGAGATCATCTCCCATTGTGGGTTAACTTCCTTGTTAGATATTCTACAATATAGAATCAACAGAGGTTTACTGAAAACATTTCTAGAGAGATGGCATAGTGAACATAACACGTTTCATTTACCGACTGGAGAGATGACCGTGACTCTAGAGGATGTTTATTGTATTCTGCGAATCCCAGTGATGGGAGAGATAGTGGTGTATGATAAGATAGAGAAGGGTGGGATAGCTACATTGCAGAGGTTATGCCAAGATGATCATGTTAGGGGCCGATAGATTCCTTGGACAAAGATGGTTAACAGATATGATCCTTTGTCATGTGTGCTTTCTGAATTCATTGGTGGATTCCTTTGTCCTGATCGTAGGTCAAAGGGATTTTCAAGAGGTTGGGTTCGTATGTTATTGTGGATGACACTTGATGGTACTAGATATGCATGGGGCTCATGCATATTAGCCCACTTATATTGTGATTTGCACGAGGTTATTTATTATGGGGTGACAAGCCTGTCATGTGGTGTCACATTATTGCAGACCTGGGCATGGGAGCATATAGCCATCACTTGGCCCATGGGAGAGAGACATCGACCACCAGGGAGACCCTATGTTTTCAGTTATATTGGTCCACATGTCCAGCATAAGCTAGGTAAGGTTGCCTATTGGAGGTGTGCTCTGGATGATTTGGAGACTATCACATGGCGATTGTACTTGGATTGTGAGCAATGTCTAGAGGATCAGCTGGAGATGCCGTATATGTTGTTATCCCGCTATCTAATTGGGTGGAAACATGTTGTGCTTGAGCGATACCTATATCTGCGAGTATGTCGATAGTTTGGATAGGTTCAGGGGATGCCCCTGGGAGTTTCCCATTATGCGTGATGATGATAGGATATTTTAGAGTGGGGCCCATGTGTATCATATGAGGCAGCTTGTACAAAGTACTATACCTTGACACTAGGTTTATGGGATTATGTTCCATATATTATAGAAGTCGGGATGTCCAAGGATTATTCAGTGTTCTTCCACACACATCCCTTTCCTAGATTTACTCATCTAGAGGAGCCAATACCACTAGTTGATGGAGAGGGAGGAGATGAAGAGGGTGGTGATGATGGTGTGGAGGGTGTGTGTAGAGGTGATGATGGTGGTGTAGAGGGTGGTTGCAGAGGTGATGATGGTGGTGTAGAGGGTGTTTGTAGAGGTGATGGTGGTGCAAAGGGTGGTGGGGAGAGTGATGATGGTGTAGTGGGTAGTGGGGAGAGTGATGATGGTGCAGATGATAGTCATCCATTTGATTTTGCAATTCTAAGGTGCAAGAGGAGTGTTACCGTAGCTCAGGCAGTGCTTCCCAAGATTCAGAATGGAATACCCTCTCATCAGCAATCATCATAGATAATGGCTTTGTAGGCAAAGGTTTAGTCATTTTAGAGTGAGATAGCACATGATCGAGCACAAATTGTGTCCCTTCAAGATGAGTTAGGGCAGTGTTAGGCATAGATTGATATTTTAATGAATGATAAAGGGACAAATAGGTAGCAGATACAACAGTTGCAGGCACATATGACCATACTTACTTCAGAGAGGGATTCCTTTAGACACCGGACAAAGCAGGCTAAGGCCATTGCTGAGAGGATACAACAGATGACACCATCTATAGGTATAGGGGATTTCTTCAGAGAGATCCGACACATTTCTTAGGAGTCCAGTTTTACAGAGGTAAATATCATGAGTTGGCTCCTCCTTAGTGATGAGAGAGTTTTGTACAATCTCGCTCTAGTAGATCTCGTTCTCAGACTTTTAGCATGGGTGTCATACAACTGTTGCCTGGAGATAGGAGAGATCCAGGTCCAGGTCTGTCAGGTAGAGGAGGTACTAGTTCCATGAGAGCAGCAACATCTGGTCGGAGCTTGACATAGCATTTTGTGAGGTTCCTTGGAGATTGTGTATACACCTTTTGTGAGATTGAGGATGTGTTTCCCATGATACAGTGCCCTTTTGTATTTTGATGTATCTCATCCTACTTTTGGATATCCTTGTACATGTGGACATTATGACATTTTTGATGATATATGATATGCAGCGGTGATTATGATCTAAATGTTGATATGCATTTGATTCCCCTATTATGATATGCAATATTGTGAATTTATTTAATTTCTATGTGATGATAATGATTAGGCAATGTGATGTGATGATTATGATGTGTAATGCAAATGATTGAATGTGCATGACTTCAAATGTTCAAGGCCTTAAGCTTGAATAAGTGAGTCTATCCAACTTCCAAAAGTTGTGGGAAGACTACAGTAGATTGATCTTTTAAGCTTCATAACTCTGACATATTTCCCAACTTTCTTTGAAATCTGAAGAGACTCACTTATTTAAGTGCAGTGGATGACATGATTTGATGTTGGAAATGATATGCAATATATGTCCTTTATTATTTTCTTTTGTATTTTCTGAGACAAATATTATGATGGAATGTATGAATGTAAATGAGATGAGAATGTTTTCTAAGATATGCAAATGATGATGCTACTGATGTGCAACTAAATGAGAATGATGTGTTTTTGGTTAATGTCCAATGTACTTAATCCATTAATAATAGAGATGATGCCATTGTGAAATTGTTTCAACATTGATAAAAAAAACCCCATAAATACACATGCAATACTAACATGAATGCAGTCTAACTTAACTATGCAAATCTCGTATTCAAAAGTTGTCATTTATATCAACCAATTTTTCTTGCTTTTTATCATCATTAGGCTTTTAAAATGTTGAAAGTGAGTACAAGCATAGATGGAATATTTTAGACCAAGATGACCTGAGTACTACTTGTTGGAAATGTGCCTCAAACAATACAGGCTGAAACCTCCATTAGAGCCAAGTTGGTGTGACATCTTCATTTTCTGGCCGACTAGTAGCTTGATTCATTCTAGTTTGTATAGGTTGATGTGACTTTGCAAATGTCTTGTCGAAAGGTTGCACTGTGGAGTCTATCGTTGTGACATAGTGTATTCATTATGACCTCATAGCACTTGGGAGACCTCTGGCCGACAGGCCATTCAATCATATTTTGGGGAGAATCTTGGCGACCATGGGCTTCGAGATAGCTCAGGGTTCTCACTAAGAAGTCTTAGCAAAAGCTAGTGTCTCGCCGACAGGAATACTGTTGGTGTCTTCGCCATAACATATGGCTCGGTGAGAAGTCCCAGCGAATGGAGAAGGTCATGCCAACGGGGAAGCATCCATACGTTCTTTGGAGTAACTCAAAGTGGTCGGAGAAACGTCTTAGCGACTAAAGGTTGTCTTGTCGATAGCCGATGGCTATCGGGGTAACTCAAGGATATCGAGAAGACATCTCAGTGAACATTGATGGTCTCACCAACAGGAACATCTTTTGAAGTCTTCGGTGTAGATCTTGGCGAATGTTTGTCATCGATGGAACACAGAGGTCTTGGTAAGAAGTCCCAATGACTTTGATGAGTCTTGCCGATGATGAAGAGCCTTCGGGGTATGTCTTGCCAACTATCTTTTGGAGCTCGATATGAATTGTGCCTTCGGTATACCTTTGGTGACTTGCTATGATCTCCTGGAAAATACAATAGGTCTGGGCAATTGCTTGGTGACTCGGTGTAACTCATGGAGCTCGATAGAACATCTTGGCGACTACGAAGAATCTTGGCAACATCGATATGAAGGTTATCAGGCATCGGCGAGACACTGTTAGTGTCTCACCGAGATGCCAACATAGAGCGAATTATGTTGACCGTTTGACCATCCTATGTGGAGTCTCATGGACCAATAGGAGAAGCCGAAACTAAATAGTTGGAAGAAAATTGGTTGTGATGGTTCTGTGAGGAAGTTCGACAGATAGGGAACGCCATGGATATACTATAAGATTGCAGATTGTGATTGGGTTGGATTATTGGTTAATTGACAGATTGTTGAGTGATCGTATTAGTGGAAGAATTCTATTCTGTTGACTGTAACGTAAAGGTTCTTGAAACAAATTGTACATGGTGAAGGCTGCTGAAAACAAACATCAGAAAGATAAGTCTGAAACTTGTATGTAAACTTTATTACTGTAATACAAAGTGACTTCTCTTGGTGTGGTGGGTTTTTTCTCTCGTAAGGGTTTTCCCACGTATATCTGGTGTTCTTGTGTGATTGTCAAAACTCTGTTTCTGTAATCTATTTCTTAGTGTATCTTAACTTGACTGTAATTGTAAAATTTAAAAGTACATCTACATTCTTTCCTGAGATATTGATGTTACGAGAATTTTTTCTGCATCTAATTTTTCCTTACAAGTGGTATCAGAGCCTGGCCAGTTGTGTTATCCTTGTGGGTACGTTGGGTTATTTGTGTCAATTCTGTTAAGTGGGAGTCTTGTAGAGTTTGTCAATTTCTAATTACAGATTAAGATGGCTAGTACATCTGGAAAGTTTGAAATAGAGAAATTCAATGATAGTAACTTTGAGTTGTGGAAACTCAAGATGGAGGATCTTCTTGTTGACTGTGATCTCTGGATTGCTGTGGCTAGAGTGAAACCTATAGGCATGAAGCAAGAAGATTGAGACCTTGCAGATAGGAAGTCTAAGGGGTTTATAAGGCTCTGTTTGGAAGACTCAGTTCTTCTCAATGTGCATGAAGAGAAGATTGCATCTTCCTTGTGGAAGAGATTGGCATCTATTTATCAGGGGAAGTCCTTGGTGAATAAACTATTCCTGAGGAAGAAACTATACTCTTTGAGATTGTAGGAAGGAGGGTCTATAGCTGATCATTTGAACACATTTAACATGCTGCTTGCTCAATTGACATCTGTTGGTGTGAAGACTGAAGAAGAGGATCATTGTATGCTACTATTGTGTTCTTTTCTAGACTCATGGGATCATCTAGTGATGGCGATTGGGAGTACAACATCCAGTTTCAAGATGGAAGATGTTGTTGCATCTTTGTTGTCAGAAGAGATGAGAAGGAAATATTTTGAGATGGTGAAGGAAACTCTTGCTGTCATAAGAAGGTTAAAGGACAAAGGCAAGAAGAAGGACAAGAAATCAAAATCGAAATAAGAGGGGAGATCAAAGTCTCCTAGCAAGAAGTCCAAGGTGAAGTGCTAGAACTGTGGGCAACCTGGTCATGTCCAAAAGGATTGTAAAGAGGAGAAAAAGAAGAAGAAGATCTCTTCCAATAATGGTTCTTATTATAGTGATGGTGACGCCTTCATTGCAGCCTTGGCAACTCAGGCATCAGATGATGTTTGGCTGATTGATTTTGGAGCATCTTTCCACATGATATCTCATAGAGAGTGTTTCACAAAGTATGAAGAATACGATGGTGGAAAGGTGTACTTGGTGAGTGATTCAACTTTGGATATTTTTGGCCGTGGAAGAGTTAGGATACAAATCCCTGATGCTAGAGTAAAGGGAATCAATAATGTTATGCACATACCAGGTCTGGCTCAAAATCTATTATCTGTAAGTATGCTGAACGATATTGGAGTACAAGTTACGTTCTCTGGAAGTGGTTGCAAGATGACTAGAGGTTCAATGGTGCTGGATAGAGATGCTAAAATTGGTACCCTGTACAAGCTGGATGCACAGGCTATTCAATGCAACAGTGTCTTTGGAAAGTCACTGAAAGCTGCTCATGGAGGCAAAGAGGGAAATATCCCTAATTATGTAAATTCTATGGAAGTAAAAATTCCCACAGAGAAGACTATGCTTTGGCAGCATAGGTTAGGTCACATAGGAGAGAAAGGTTTAAAAATCTTGAAGAACAAAAACCTCATTGAGGGGCTTGAAGATTGTAATCTTGAATTTGAATTATGTGGACACTGTATATATGGAAAGCAACATCGTGTTTCATTTTATTCCAGTCCTCATAAATCTTCTGGTTTGTTAGATTATATTCATTCGGATGTATTTGGTCTAGTGGATGTTCCTTCTTTGTCTAAGTCAAGATACTATGTGTCATTCATTGATGATTATTGAAGAAGAGCATCTGTTTATTTTAAAAAAAGTAAATTAGAAGTGTTTAGTTGATTTAAGGAATTTAAGAACCTTGTTGAAAATCAGACTGGTAGAAAAATAAAATGCTTAAGGATTGATAATGGCGGTGAATTCTGTTTTGATGAATTTGAAAGATACTGTAAAGACCATGGAATTAAAAGACACAAGACTAAACCTTATACTCCACAGCAGAATGGAGTTGCAGAAAGGTTCAATAGGATAGTGATGGAGAGAGCATGAAGTATGCTCAGTAGTGCTAGCTTGGAGGAGAAATTATGGCTGAGGCTGTATCTACTGCATGTTATTTAATTAATCATTCTCCAAATTTTTCTCTTGTTGAGAAAACATCTTTGGAAGCGTGGTGTGGTAAGAATCCCTCTTTAAGACATGTTTGTGTTTTTGGCTGTGAGGCATATGCTCATGTGCCGGATGTGAAAAGATCTAAATTGGAGAACAAGGCTGTCAAATGTATTTTCATTGGCTATAGCGCTGTCATAAAAGGATACAAGCTTTGGAATCCTGATACAGAAAAGGTTGTATACAACAGAAGTGTAATCTTTCATGAGCTAAAACCTTCCACTTTGGATCTGTAGTTAGAGACAAAGTTAGATAAAAATAAGGATGTAGCATTAACTCCTCCTACACCAGAGAAAGAGGAATTGGAAATTCAAAATGTACCTGAAACTGAGGAGAGCTTGAGCAGTTCCAAAAGTTCTAAAGAAGAAGAACCTCAACCTCAGCAAGTGAGGAGGTCAACCCGTGAAAGAAAAAAACCAAATAGGTATGGATTCTCTTTGATAGATTCTACTTGTGCATATGCTTTGATTTCTAGCACTGATGAGCCTAGGACTGTAAAAGAGGCAATTAAAATGTATAATTCAGACTCTTGGTTGGAAGCCATGAATGAAGAGATGGCATCATTAGAGAAAAATGAAACCTGGAATTTGGTGCCCTTACCTAAAGGCAGAAGAGCTGTGGGTTGCAAATGGGTATTTAAGAAAAATATTGGTCTGGATGGCAGTGTAGAAAAGTACAAGGCAAGACTGGTTGCAAAGGGTTATTCCCAGGTTGAGGGAATTGATTATGGGAAAATATTTTCTCCTGTAGCAAAGCTGACATCCATTAGATTTCTTTTGTCACTTGTAGCAGCATATGAATTAGAGGTTGAACAGATGGATGTGAAGACAACATTTCTTCATGGTGATCTTGAAGAAGAAATCTATATGTCCCAGCCTGAGCACTTTGTTGAAAAAGGTAAAGAAAAATTGGTATGCAAATTAAAGAATTATTTGTATGGGTTAAAACAGTCACCTAGAATGTGGTACCAAAAATTTGATACATTTGTATTATCTTTGGGATTTGTGAGATCAAAATATGATCATTGTGTATATTATAAAGCTGAAAGTGATCAAGTACTTGTTATTGGTCTTTATGTTGATGATATGTTGTTCATAGGAAATAGCAAGCTAATGATTTCTAATCTTAAGTCTCATTTGTCTGCTAAGTTTGAAATGAAGGATCTTGGTGCAGCAAGGTATATTCTGGGGATGGAGATAACTAGGGATAGGAAGAATAGAAAGCTTTGGGCTCAATCAAAGTAAGTATGTCAGGACTGTTCTTCAAAGATTTTTTATGAATGATTGCAAATAGCTAGTCGTCCCAATCATGCATGGAATGAAGCTATCTGTTGAGGACTGTCCAAAATATCTACTAAGATGGAGGACATGACCAATGTACCTTATGCTAGTGCAGTAGGCAGTCTTATGTATGCAATGGTCTGTACAATGCCAGACATTGCCCAAGCAGTGGGAGTACTTAGTCGATTTATGGCTAATCTAGGAAGAACGCATTGGGATGCTGTGAAGAGAGTGTTTAGATATTTGAAGGGTACTTTAGATTTTGCTTTGTGTTACTATGGGAATTCGGTTGAATCATAGAGGAATCTCAACATTCGTGGATATGTAGATTCTGATTGGGTAGGGGACATTGACAGCAAGAGGTCCACTAGTGGATACATTTTCATGATGAATGGTGGTGCAGTGAGTTGGATGAGTAAGCGGTAGGCTGTAGTCGCTTTGTCCACTACGAAGGCTGAATACATTGTAGCTACTCATGCTTGTAAAGAAGCAGTTTGGTTGAAACGTTTGTGTTCTAACATTGTTTTTGATGCAGAGGAAATAACTATTTTATGTGATAGTAAGAGTGCAATTTGTCTAGAAAAGAACCCTACTTTCCATGCCAGGATGAAACATATATATGTACAGTACCACTTTGTATGAGATATGGTTGAGGATGGAAAGGTCAGTTTGGAAAAGGTTGATACTCTGGAGAATGTTGCAGATTCATTGACGAAGCCAGTGAGCACAGAAAAGTTTAGGTGGTGTGCCAATTCAATGGGCCTTAGTGCTCATAATTTTCAGTAAGTTGTATTTGTGCTCTAGAGGTGCCTGTATGATCTTTGTCAAGTGGGAGATTGTTAGAAATATGTGCCTCAAAAAATACAGGCTAAAAGCTCCATTAAAGCCAAGTTGGTGTGACATCTTCATTGTCTGGCCGACTAGCAACTTGATTCATTCTAGTTTGTACAGGTCATTGTGACCTTGCAAATGTCTTGCGGAAAGGTTGCACTGTGGAGTCTATCACTATGACATAGTGTATTCGTTATGACCTCAAAGCGCTTGGGAGACCCTGGCTGACAGGCCATTCAATCATATTTCGGGGAGGCTCTTGGCGACCATAGGCTTGGAGATAGCTAAGGGTTCTTGCTAAGAAGTCTTAGCAAAAACTAGTGTCTCTCCAATAGGAATACTACTGGTGACTTTGCCGTAACATATGGCTTGGTGAGAAGTCCCAGCGAATGGAGGTCATGCTGACGGGGAAACATCCATACGTTCTTCAGAGTAACTCAAAGTGGTTGGAGAAATATGTTAGTGATTGAAGGTTGTCTTGCCAATAGCCGATGGCTATCGGGGTAACTCAAGGATCCCAAGAAGACATCTCAGCGAATGTTGAAGGTCTCACTAACAGGAACATCTTTTGAAGTCTTCGGTGTAGATCTTGGTGAATGTTTGTCATCGATGGAACACAGAGGTCTCGATAAGAAGTCCTAGCGACTTTAATGAGTCTTATCGATGATGAAGAGCCTTCAGGGTATGTCTTGCTGACTATCTTTTGGAGTTCGATATGACTTGTGTCTTCGGTATACCTTTGGTGACTCGCTATGATCTCCTGGAAAATACGATAGGTTTGGGCGATTGCTTGGTGACTCGGTGTAACTCATGGAGCTCGATAGAACATCTTGGCGACTACGAAGACTCTTGGCAACATCGATATGAAGGTTATCAGGCATTGGCAAGACATTATTAGTGTCTCACCGAGATGCCAACATAGAGTGAATTATGTTGACTGTTTGACTATCCTATGTGGAGTCTCGTGGACCAATAGGAGAAGCCGAAACTGAATAGTTGGAAGACAATCGGTTGTGACGGTTCTATGAAGAAGTTCGATAGATAGGGAATGCCATGGATATACTCTAATATTGCATATTGTGATTGGGTTGGATTATTGGTTAATTGACAGATTGTTGAGTGATCGTATTAGTGGAAGAATTCTATTCTGTTGACTATAATGTAAAGGTTCCTGAAACAAATTGTACATGGTGAATGCTGCTGAAAATAGACATCAGAAAGATAAGTTTGAAACTTGTATGTAAACTTTATTACTGTAATACAAAGTGACTTCTCTTGGTGTGGTGGGTTTTTTCTCCCGTAAGGGTTTTCCCATGTATATCTGGTGTTCTTGTGTGATTGTCAAAACTCTATTTCTGTAATCTGTTTCTTAGTGCATCTTAACTTGACTATAATTGTAAAATTTAAAAGTACATCTGCATTCTTTCTTGAGATATTGATGTTAGGAGAATTGTTTCTGCATCTAATTTTTCCTTACACTACTTCCATGATGTTTTAAAATTGCAAGTTAACAAAAGCATCTAAGTATAATTAAATCAAGATGGCTTGAGCATTACTTGCGTAAATAGACAAGAGTTAATCTTTTTCCTATGCAAATTCACAATTTCATCAGTGATACATTATAGCACACATCTCAAAACAACTTGAATAGTAATAATGATAAATTCACATACAACAGACAAAGAAAAATCATACTCCTTCCTTGCTCCTCTAGGTCACTACATCATCGAGGACTCGAGATATATGATATCAAAAATCAAAGTAGAAAAATTTGAACTTTTGTGTTTAACACGATAAACCCTTGATTCAAAAATATCATCATCCATTTGAAGTTTGTGTTTGTAACTGTTAAAATAAAGATTCAAATAGCTCCCTTCGGGTTTCTTTTGTAAATGTTCGTGCGCCGGCCTTTGCGTCGCCAAGTTTATTCGGCTTTCCATCAAGTTTTGATCTCTCCCTTTGCGCATTCTCTCTTCGCAACTTTGGGTAGCGGCTTCCCTTTCGGGTCCCGAAAGGCTGCGCTGGGCGTCCACGTGTTTCATTAGCAGAGGATTTTATTTCTTTTTTCCTTGAGGTCTCTTCGGGTTGCAAAAGCCTTTGGCGGAGGCAATCACTCCTAAGATTGTCAGAGGGACCCACATCTTGCTACATGGCGGCGTATCACAAACTTTTCATGCAGGGATAAAATAAGCAGCTGCGGGCTGCGAAATGCTTCGGTAGGCCTTCTTTATTTTTGGTGGGCCCTACCTTCTGCCAGGTGGCAACCGTTCGCAGCCTTTTCAACACAGCAAGGAGGTGAACATCGCGGGCTGCGAAACACTACCACGCGTCTTTCGCACCCAATTCATGCAGCTTTCTCTCCACTTCAAGAAGGACCTCAGCCCCTTGAACATGTGTTGCTTCTTCGCAATCTCTCAGCAGTAGTAAGAGGAATTCTCATTTGGGCAGCAACGGGCCGCCACGTGCCTTACACTAATCATCAAAGTAGGCGATGGGCTGGCTGAGCAATACTATGCTATCGGGTGCTGCTCGTCATGGTTCTTTGAAGTGGTGGATGGCACTTGTCGCCTCGAAGCTTGGCTTGGACCACTGCCATCATTACGAAGGGCGCGCCTGCACCTAAATATCTAGATGCCGTGTTCTAACTCATTACCATTGTAACGACATTGAAAATCTTTTGATTCTAGCATCATTGCATGAGATTGTGGGATCTTTTCTATTACAGCTTTCCAAAGCGGTGGGAGTTTTCTCTCCAGCTATATATATACTCTCTCTATCAAGGAGAGGAGGGTCCAAGATCTTTTTGAAAGAATACTGGTTTTAGCAAAAGACACCAGGCCTCTTTTACATGTTTATTTGCAAGAAACTTTCAGACTGTGCCTATTGTTCGGCCTTTCTATTTTTCATGTTTTGATTAAACTGTAAACTGTGCTTTTCATTGTCTTAAGCATTTCATTTGATAAGACTTCTATATGTTGAATACAAGCTTGCTTATCTCAATCATGTCTAAATGACTCTTCTTAGTAGTAAGGATGTATGCGATACTATTTTATGTCAATAAATGAATTGTTTATGCTATAGCCTTAAGTTTTCGATGTTTTGGAACATAACAACAACATTCAGGCATTTAAATCTATGATTTATCGTGCCCATCAGCATATTCTAGCGCATCGCCTTAGATTAGACTTTCCTTCATTATATCCGTTTCCTTTTCCCTTTCCAAAACCCATTATAGAAGAAGCCGACTTCTTTAAAACCCGGAGGTCACTCAGTTTGGTGTAAAGGGGTCCCCCTTGAACTGAGTTTCCCATAAGGCACTGTTACCTCGTCAATTTTTGGCGTCAACAGTTGTACCCTTTTTCTGGCATGCCCGGTGGGACCTGAACTAATGAAATTGCCTTATAAAGGGGTGTATGAGCCATTGGCCTGTAACTTGATCCCAAACTGCAAATAACCCAGGTTTACTAGTACCTCTGCTAGAAACATTCCAGGCCACAAATCATCTAGTAACCGTTCCATCCCCACCACCCTTTCCTCTCACCATGTTTCCAGCCGCGAATAGAAACTATGTAGCATGGGATGCTGGAAGTCCCCTGGTAGCTCTGGTAGCTCCTGCTGTTTGGGGCGCTATCCCAGTTTCAGCCCTGAAAGCTCTTCCCAAATTTGTCGGAGATAACACAAAAATGCCAGTATAACATTTGTAGGATGTAGCGGATGTATGTCCGGTACACGGTATTATAGCACAAAATGTAGCCCTGAGGCTCCTTGCTGCGTCCTTCAAAGGCAAAGCTCTAGATTGGTACCGAACATTGACTCCTAATACCATTCGTACTTAGGATGATCTCGAAGATCCATTCTATGAAAGGTTCTCAAATGACGGAGATCGTTCTTCATTATATTATCAGCTATCAGTTATAAGACGAGCGCCCCAGGAGGCTCTAATTGATTTCAATGCCCGATTTCACTCAAATTGGCAGAGGATTCCTGTGACTATCCGCTCGACTCCAGAACTAGCATTCATATTTTACCTAAAATCCATTAATCTTGAAATTTCTGTGATGATCAAGTCTTTGGGAGGAGCCACTTTACCAGATGCTTATGTTACTGCTATCAAAGCGGAGAATCATTTGATAGATTGCGAAAAATTGCCTCCTCGACCTATTGTGCCGATATTTCCTGAGATATCGACCTCTGCACAAGAGACCGCATCAACTAGTGCACCAGCAACTCCCCAATCAGTGTACTCATATGCGACCGCTCTTGAAAGCTTGGCTTCTACATCGGGTTCTTCCAAGGATGAAATAGGCGACCTCAAGGAGATGTTGCGAACTCTGGCAAATGACATAACAACTCTCAAGCGGAACCAAGCAATGCCTCTATGGCCTGCATATCAAAACTATCAAGATGGGCGCCCTACCTATCAGCAAAATCAATATCAGAATGTGCCTCGCACTAATCCACTAGTAGTGGCTACAAACCAAATGGTTCCGGTGGCTACGCCGCTGGCAGGTGCATCACCAAGCTCAAGTAGAGAATTAACCGCGGGACAAAACAATTTTATTGATGACATCAATCCATGGTACTTCCCTTGCAACGATGCGCATATGCCCCGAAATTGTCGGCATGGTAACTTACAAAAAAAGGTAGCAGAACAACATAGTCAAGGTACTGCAACAGAAAATAGAGAATACATATATGCCTCGGCAATGGAGAATGCGGTCCTTACTGCGCAAATGCAAGGAATGTCCTTAAAACAAGAGTTTGCTATTTTTCCTGATCATGCACTCTTCTCATGGATGGAAGATGAGGAAATGGTGTTTGCAAATGACACGTCCACAACAGAAACATCGCAGGTACAGTCCGACTATAACACACGATCAAAGAGGAGATTCACCGGTGAGCCCGTTGTTTCACTTTCAGACAGCCCGCAATGCAAAGGCGTGTCCGATCAAATTCCTGGCGCTTCGACTGTCTCTTTTCCTTCTCAACTGCGGAAGGAAGTTATTATAACAAGAGCAAAGGAGTAGAATTCTCTGAGCTCCTCACCTTTTAATGTGGTGGAGCAATTAAAGAAATCATCCGCTAATGTGTCTTTATGGGACATTCTAGCTATCCCAGAACAAAAAACTATGCTACAAAAGGTGCTTCAACAAGAGATCAACTCAATACCAACAGAGCCTTCTGCCAGTACAGAGCCGGTTTATCAAATGCCACCAGCTAAGGTTCTTGCAGAAAAAGTGAAGGAATCCCATACGGAAGGCGGAGGTAGGCCAAAACCTCAACCCTTCTTCTTGACCCTCATTGTGGGGGAAAAGCTATTACACAACGCTATGATTGATTCTGGTGCTAGTACAATGGTTATGCCAAAACTGATAACCGAAGCCTTTGGAATCAGCTACGAACCTATAAAGAAAGGGGTGATGCAACTAGATGGAAATAAAGTTGATACTGTGGGTGTCATCAAAGCGCTTCCATTAACCCTATTTGCCTGCCCAAGTATCACGGTCCCGCAAGATACAGTGATCATAGATGTTCCTCCTATGTTCGGTCTCTGTCTATCCTGAGAATTTACTTCAAAGGTGGGAGGATATTTGTCTTTAGATTGGTCACATCTAATACTTAGGACCAAGCATGGTGCAAAAATGAAGATAGAATCGGAGGCTCTACATTCCGAGCATGTGGCGGATGAGGCCCTTATCAATTTTGAAGCCACACATACCTCTATCACGAAGCAAGACATGTATAATGTCGAACTGCTAGAAGAAGAGAAGGTGAGTGGGGATTGACATGATAAGGAAGATGCTCTGTTAACTGAACACATAAATAAAGATCCTTTCAGGAATTATCATGCTACTGGATTGGGCACATATGTGATTTATGATGAAGACCAAGTTCTTCCGAAGGTCGCCAAAGAATCCGACGATGACCAAGCAAATGAGTTGTGGATATTGTATTTTGACGGAGTAAGGAGCAAAGTTGGAGCTGGAGCAGGGGTATGTCTAATATCCCCGCAGAATGAAAAGTTGTTAAGGTCTTTTCGATTCCAATTTTCCTGTTCAAACAACGAGGCTGAATATGAAGGGTTAGTCCAAGGCCTAAGCCTAGCGGAATGAATGGGTATTAAGCAATTGATTATGTTAAGAGATTCCGAACTGGTAGTTAATCAAGTCCGTGGAATTTCTGCAGCAAAGAATGTCCACATGAGATCCTATCGGCATCGAATCTGGGACTTGATTGAAGGTTTTGAAGCTTTCAACATCCTGACCATTCCCCGAATGTAGAATGGTGATGCAGATCGCATGGCTGTGATCGGTGCTCAGTTTGATCCTGTCTCTGACTTGCTTCGAAACAAATATTCAGTGCGAGTGCTTGTTCAACCAGGGATTCTCGACAATGATCAGAGTTGGCAGGTCTTTGAGAGAGATGAGCACATCGCTTCGTTTATTCAGCACTCAGGAGAATTTGCCGATCAACTTCAACCAAAGATCGCCGAGGCCTACGAAGGACAAATTATGCAGCTCAAGTCAAATAAACTTTCGAAAGGGTTAGTTACTCTCGAGAATTTTTTTGATTATAATGACACCTGAAATGATAAGCATAAATTCGTGGCAGACAAAAGTGATTATGAAAACCTTCGGGTCTCCGATGACAGGAATCTTCGGGTTGGAAAAGATGTCTCATAGCGAGATAGAGAAAGACTTATCAGTTTCTATGAAAAATATGGAGTAGTGGCCTAGTCCTACGATGATCTGGAGGGTTACGATCCTGGCATCATTCAACATACTATTGAGCTAACAGAAGGTGCGAAACCAGTCCGACAGAAATAGTGGCCAGTCAACCCTAAAGTTGAGGCCTTGATGGCACAAGAGCTAACCAAACTCATTGAGTCACGTATTGTCTTCCTAATCAAACATAGTACTTGGGTATCAAATCTGGTACTAGTCTGAAAGAAGAATGGTGATATCCGCTTATGCGTGGACTTCTGAGACCTGAACAGAGTATCTCTGAAAGATCACTATCCATTGCCTTCTATGGAATCGATCCTCCAGATTGTTGTAGGATCAAAAATATTTTCTCTGCTGGATGGCTTCTCTGGCTATAACCATATTTGAGTTAAAGAGGAAGATCAGCACAAGACTATGTTCACCACCAAGTGGGGAACATTTGCATATGCTAAAATTCCTTTTGGTTTATCCAATGCAGGGGAAACTTTCCAGCGAGCTATGGACGTCGCATTTAGCGAACTGATCAATAAGTTTATCATAATCTATTTGGATGACCTTACTGTGTTCTCTAAATCTAAAGATGATCATTTTGATCATTTGGAATTAGTTTTTCAAAAGTGCCAGGAGTTCGGGGTTTCCCTAAATCCAAAGAAATATGTATTCGGAGTACCTCAGGGCAAGCTGTTAGGGCATGTTGTGTCTAAAGAAGGTATTTCAATCGACCCCGAACGAGTAAGGGCTATAAAGGAGCTTCCCCTTCCAGTAAATAAGAAAGGTGTCCAGTCTTTTCTGGGCAAGGTAAATTTCGTTAGCAAATTTATTTCTGATTTTGTGGGAATGATTAGGCCGATCACCCTAATGCTGAAAAATGATCAAATTTTCAAGTGGACAACAGAGGCTCGGGAGGCATTTGAAAATGTCAAAGAAGCGATCTCTACAGCCCCGGTGTTAATTAATCCAGATCAATGCAAAGATTTTATAATGTATGCCTTCAGTAGCAAGTCCAGTGTCGCTACTATTCTGATTCAAAATGATAGTGAAGGAAAGGGAGAACATCCAGTGGCGTTCTATTCTCGAACCCTAAAAGGATATGAGGCAAATTATAACTTCGTCGAAAGACAGGCCTTTGCAATAGTAAAAAGACTTAAAAAATTTTGCCATCTAATTTCCCGCAACAAAGTTCTGGTATATGTCGCACATTCTAGTGTGTGTGAATACATCATGGAGGGAGAGATCACAAAAAAAAGGGCTAATTGGATTACCAAGATCCTTGAGTATGACATCGAGGTCAGGCCTACCAAGACTGTTAAAGGTAGAGGACTGTGTGAGTATATGGCACAGAACGAGGGGGTACCTGTCAAAGAGGAACAACTAGAGCTCATCCTGATAAATGGATCTGGATTGGAAGATGATTGGCTAACAGATAGAATTAACTTCATGCAAACCGGAAGGTATCCACTAGGACTCTCATCCTAAAAAAGAAGGTATTACCGGCTACAGAATTGTGGATATACGCTGGTAGAAGGAGTTCTTTTCAAAAGAAATTTTAATGGTGTGCTCCTACGATGCGTTACTTCAGGGGAGGCGCAAAGGATCCTCGACGCATTTCACAATAATGATGAAGGTGGACATTTCTCCGCTAAAACTACCGCCATCAAGGTCCTGTGAGCTGGATATTACTGGCCTACACTTTTCAGTGATTCCTACTCTCTGGTAAGGGCTTGTAAAAAATGTCAGTTCTTCTCTGACAGAAGGAAGAATTCAGCGATGCCCCTCAAACCTATCGAGGCAGATGAACCATTTGCGCAATGGGGCCTGGACTTCATCAGAATGATCAACCCAGTTTCTAGTGCCAGACATAAGTGGATTTTAACAGCTACAGACTACTTCACAAGGTGGGCGGAAGTCGTTCCCCTTAAGGGGGCAATAGAAACAGAGATTGTAGACTTCCTTGAAGCATTGGTGACAAGGTTCGACCCTCCGAAGACAATCATTTCAGACAATGCCAGAGCATTTGTAGGTACAAAGGTATGTCACTTTGCATTAAAAAATGGCATATTCCTTAAAAAATCATCAAACTATTATCCACAGGGAAATGGCCTAGCCGAGTCGACAAACAAAAGTTTAGTCCAACTCCTTAAAAAGATTGGCTCAGAACACTAGAGGGAATGG
Source organism: Sequoia sempervirens (assembly GCA_007258455.2). Taxonomy (NCBI): domain Eukaryota; kingdom Viridiplantae; phylum Streptophyta; class Pinopsida; order Cupressales; family Cupressaceae; genus Sequoia; species Sequoia sempervirens. Next base: position 260,541,232 of record VDFB02270651.1, read on the forward strand.
CATAAAAATCTCCAAAAAGTGCTATGGGCCAACCGCATAACTCTAAACAAGTCCTCAAGACTTCGCCATGTGAGCTGGTATATGGGAAGGAGGCACTGTTACCTATCTCTATGGAGATCCTAGCGATACAGTTGTTGAAGTCTCTTGCGATAGAACAAAATGATGCCATGGAGGTTCGGCTTGACGAACTACTGGAAGTACAAAAAAAAGGGAGAATTCCCTAAAAGCAATGACAAGCTGCCAACAGGTGGTCAAACGATGGTTTGACAAGAAGGCCTCCAATCAAGGTCTAAAAAGTGGAGACTTAGTGCTAAAATATGACAGCAGGGCTGCAAAGCCAGGTCAGTATGGTAAATTTGATAGTCTATGGGAGGGACCTTTCAAAATCATTCGGTGCATGCAACACAATGCTTTTGAGCTGGAAAATATGGAATAAGAGCCGCTAGGAATCCTGGTTAATGAGATTCATCTTAAGTTGTTCCATTAAGCTTTAAGCCCTACCTTGTACAGTTGTAAATAGTGCTTTTATTTTCTTTCTTGTTTTTGGCCTATTTTTTTTCTAAAATCTGTTGTCTTTCCACGTAATTGCTCATTATCATTGGTGGGTAAAACATCGAAGTTGCTTTACACAAAATACACTCATACATGGAGAAATAGCATGCAAAACTAGCAAACCCAAAAAATTTTAAACACAGAAGCAAAAGGAGCATAGTTTTTCCTTAAAACGAGAGATATATATTTATATATATGATCTTTGGTTACAAAATGGCTGGGATGCTGATTTTCAAAATGTAAAAGTATTAAGGTATATATATATGATGGCATTTTATCAGACTTATCTGAAAGAGGAAAGTTACATGTTGAGCAAGCAAGCAAAGGGGTTATCTATCCACAGGAATGGTTGGCAGCAATCGACGCATTCACTGCAACATCCACTTCTTCCTCGACCACGGGCTCCTTAGCGGCATTGGCAGCATCATTCGATGCAGCCGTCGTTGGTGGTGGATACACCAGGTTCCTGAAGTTAGTATACTAGTCTACGTCGTAGAAGGGTATCACATTGTAGCTTCGAAACAGGAAGTGAAGGGCTTGAGTAACCCTCTGCTGGTGCTGGTCACGGGTTTGCAGGCGGAATCCGCTGAGAAATGACAGCCAAACAATGACAACTTCTTCTTCGATAAAGCGACGAAGGTTGCTGGCTGTTGGCAGGCCTATCCCATATGCAGCATGTGTAACGACCTCACCAAGCCCATTCAAGTATTTCTTCAGGAATATTTATTTAACCAGCTTCAGGATGAGTGGCCGGGGAATGCAAATGTCCAGCATGGACGCTATAAAGTATGAACATATGTTGGTATTCACCCTATACTTATCCTCATATTCTACGCAATCATTGCCTAGGACCCACTTAATGGCTACCAGAACCAGCGAGTGCTTGTTCTTCATCATCCTTTTCAGCCTTCTAGTGGAGATCTCACCTAAGAATGTCGTCTATGATTTAAACGAGGTTAGGTAAATTGGGGTATCCATCTGTCCTGATAGTCCCTAAGTCTCCTAAGATAATGCCGAATTTGCTCACCACCTAACCTATGAAAGGACTTGCTTAGCAATATGCTACTAACCTATCACCTCTTAAACACTTAGTATGTTTGCTCACTATCTACTGGCCTATTTATAGAAAAATTGACAAGACATATGCCAGTCCGCCTCTAAGAAACGTGATGTATGCTGGCTACCATCTAGAAAGCCGAGTCTGCGTTTATTCACATTTTGGGCTGGTACATGCATGGTAGCATGGCTCAAGGCGTGATTAATTAAATGAGGTTGATTAATTAGCTTTTAAAAGGTGGCACTTGTTGGTGAAGGGATGTATGGCCGTAGGCTATTGTGTCATATCTCAAGCGCATCCTAGAGCCCAAGGCGATACTCGTATCTTTTCAGGCTATGATCGTTTGTTTGACGTAATCATTTTGGCCAGGATATTAATTGCTAGTACATGCTAACGCAAGGTTAGAAGGCCAGTTGCAAGCTCAATTTCCAAGGAGATCAGGGCGTATCACACGATCGCCCCAATATAATGATGAAATCTGGCCGCCTCGAAATAGCAATTAGCTCATCTTGCACGAGTTGCCAGATTAACGGTACATGCCGAATTAAATGCAAAAGACTTGCTTTCGCCTACCACCTTGGGAAAAGTTTCTATTACTGCATGAAAAGGCTTAATTATTTCAAAGTCTTTTTACAAACGCAAGGAAAGTGCAAAGTGTTTTCTGTCTGTCTACCTAGAACAAGCAAATTCGCAGGCCAGGAGCTTACAAGTTCTACAGCGAAAGAAAAATGTCAGAATCTTTAGCTCAACCAATGCAAGAGGAGATTAGTCAGAAACTATACACGGCTATTCGTTCTTCGACTGAAGTATACGTGTACGAGGATGTAGCATATGCCACGCCTGATATACCCATGAAGACGAGAAGAGCCCACACGGAGGAGCTGGATAGACCTAAGGAATGGAGTAACCAGAAAAAGGTTAAAGAAAAATGGGATAATATCTACAATTCAAAGCTTGCAAAGAACCCTAAATCTCTCAGAGAGGCGGCTTATGCAAGGTTATCAGCAGCAAAAGTAGACTAATCTACGGTAGGTAGAGTCTGGTATAGCGGTCTCATACAATACATGGTCCCATTAGTGCACTATTGCCCAGAGGTGGTCGACGCGGCTTTTCAGCGCTATAATCTAGATACCCACTGCATTGAAGGTCGCAATTTAAGGGTTCATATTGGCCCAGAAGCTATCTGGCACATGTTATGTATCCCGGATCCAAGCAGAAGGAAGGAGACTATCGAGCCTTTTCGCCCAAGTAAGGGGGAAAAAATATGGAAGAAAATGAAAACCGGCTCCGATTTCTTGTTAGAGGAGACTAATAGAAAAGGTATCACGTCCGCTAAGGCACCAAGTATCCCGTTATCGCGTGGTTCATTCTGCGATGATCTCTAGGACGCAATGTCCATGCTGGCATTTATTTGCGGCCGAGACTCTGATGAGAAAATCGAGACTTTTCAGCTGGGCCTTGTAATACAGTTTCGCAAACAGCACGAACTCTTCTGGTATGATTTTGCTGAGTTCATGGTTGAAGAAATGATACATCAGATGGAGAATTATCAGGTGGAAAAGAAGTTTAGATTTCTTTCCTACCTGGTCCACATGTTCCTGCATCAAAATCTGGATTTCTTCGCCCGATTTATTCCGCTATCAATTTTTGATGAGCAGAATAAAAGAAAGCCGGTGTCAACATGGACACCTTTCCTTTCTGCAACATATGATTAGTATGCATTCGTGGACTATTTCATAGCCCCGGTTTTGAATGATTTGATCGGAGAAGGTGATATCGTTCGGCTCACCACGGAGCAGACTGAATTTATGCAAGGCTACACCCCTGCTTGTGACTGGTTCTTAGGCAAAGATTTCACAATTCTTCGAATGCGGGGCTTTACTGGCAAACCTTTCCTGCTCCTGGCTTGCGTCACTGATAGAGTGCTCGCACTGGAAGTTTTTCGACAAGTGTGTGTCATTGATTTCATGTTCTGTAGCAGCGGAAATGTCAAGAGGAAGGGATTCTTCACTTGTCTGAAAAATTTCAAGTCGGTAACCTTAGTTAAAAAATAATCGCACAAGCTATTGGAGGACAAGCTGGCACATCTAGGGTTGGTACTGATAAATGATAAGTGGGAGTACAACCCTTTCAACGACCTGCCAGAGCCACATATGAAGGTTACCCATGTTCCCCAACCATACAGGAAGAAGTGGCTTAATGTGCGGACTGATAGAGAGGAGGATTTTGTTGAATTAGCGCAAATCCCTACACCGGATACCAGAGGCCCATGGCACAAGTTCTACTTTCCAGTGGTTGTGACCAAGGACAATCTTTCGATGGAGTGCAACATGTATAATAAGTTGAAAAAGGGCAAAGAATGGAGCGATGAAAAGATAAGAGCTTTCTGGAAATATCGTCAAGAAACAGCATAGTTGGATGCTCCTTATAATCAATTAAAGGATGACTAGAAATTTGACAGATGGTGGAATGAAGGCCACCCCAGCCCGATCTCTAGTGTTGACAGGAGCGAAGAGGGAGAGGGATCTGAAGAGTATGAAGAAGAAGCAACGGTATTATCCTCTTCAGCGCAAGGGGGCAATGTCTCGGGGCATGCCGCCTATGTGGCCACTAATGTACATTTTAATATATCAAGAGGCTCACTTACATGCACACGGGCCGCTAAACCAGCCAGACTAATGCCTCAGCAGAGGGATTCGACTGCCAAAGTTAGTGAGTGTCCGCCTGCAAAAAGGCAACGCACGGAAAGTGTTATCGGAGCAGTTTCACATGAACCCGCCGGAGGAGAAGTGCCCGCTGCTAGTCAAATGCCAGAGTTTACAGGCGAGTCACGAATGATCTTGAAGCCACTACCGACCGGTCAGCAGGTACATTTTGCTCCTTCCTCTCTCGCATCTCATTTTTTTGTATCCGCCCCTGCTCCATTAGCAACTCCTGCCATTGGTCCGAGCCCTCCACCCTCTGCTTCTGGTCCAGCTTATTCGATTGGATTTGCTTAGTATTCACAGGCCCAACCATTTATAATTACTCCTCCGAGTATGCTTACGCCTACTGCTGCCGCTCAGACTTTCTTCACCTCACTTTCAGAAAATATTCCCCCTGTCGGCCCCCATTCTTTTTTCGCTATGCTTACTGATCCTTTTCCATTGCAACAAGCTGATACCCAGTCAACAACTATTCTTCCTCGACTAATGAGCCTTACGACTGAATCCCCGGTTCAGCCGCTACAAATGTCTAGCCCTACTGATAGTTCTCAGGCCAAGCTATGGAATGTGCCACACTTTTCTCCGCAAACTGTCACTCTCCAGAAGAAGCAAATGCATGCGCCTATGAAAATTACCTATCCCTATGTCGTACCTTCTGATGTTCCTTTCACAGGTGGGCTAGTTTCATCACCAGCCGAATTCATAGCACAGATAGATTGTGGAAAGGAAGCGCACGCAAATAGAATGAGGCAACAAAAGACAAAGGATGACAATTCCCCCGCCGAGTTGAGAGTACAGGCTTCGTATGATGAGGCCCGGCAAGAATTAAAATTTGCAACTATGTACCCAAGGATAAGCAAGCCTCAGGGAGAAATGCAACCCGAGGACTATGAGATCTATGCTGTCGGACTTGACATGAAGGTAGCCCAGCCGCAAGATAAAGTCGAAATCATGGAGGAGATGCAACGGGTGGTCACTTCCGACTTCCTCAAAATTGGTCGCCAGTTGAAGAAAAAAGATGAGCAGCTCAGGGCAGCCAAGGAAAGGGTGAGCTTTTTAGAGACAAAGGAGAAATCTTTGGAGGCAGATATCACCCGAATGACTGAAAGGGTGCTAATAGTAGAGAATGAGAGAAATAGGCTTCAAGGCAAAATTGCGAAAGCCCAGGTTGCCGACCCAGGCTTAGTAAAAGAATTGCAAAGCCAGAACTAGGCGGCCCAGCAGAGCCTACGGTCAAAAGAGGAAGAGCTCGAACGCGTCCGCCTTGAGTATAGTCAGGGGATGGCACAAAAGGGTGAGGAGTTGGAGCGCCTACAAGAGCGATATCAGCAAAAGGTATAGGAGAAAGAGGCCGAATTCAAAAGCCTGAAAACTAAGCTAGAAGAGGAGCTCCGAGAGACAAAGGTTTCTCTGGAAGAGCAATCGGCTAACCACTCCCGAGCTGAACAAAATTGGAATAAAGAAATGAGCAGCTATGCAGAGCAGTTGGCGTCCGAGAAAGAGAAGAAGGCAAAATTGGCCGAGGCCCTTATTTCAAGAGACGCGGATATTTCTTCGCTTAAAGCCTCTTTATTACCTGCCCCTGACCAACCTGATGTCATTCCGCTGGTTAGGCAATTGTACATTTCTCACTGGGAGAAAGTCAAGACCTTCTGCCTAACACTGCAGCCTACCCTTCGATTCATCGACAAGGCATCAAGACTCAATCAAGAAGTCCATGACACAATGGAGCAGTTCTCGCGTTTCATCTTGGAAAAGTTTCCTGAGGTAAGGGACTTGCTCAACAAGCTATACTCCATCTTGGACGAAATCCTTGTTGAGGCTGGTATCGAAGATCAGGACATTGCTGCTCAAATTGCCAATAAATTCATCCATTGTCACTCCGCTTTCCAATGCACTAAGGCAGCGACGAATTTTCTAAGCAAGGTGCTTGACGACATACAGGGAAGTTTCTTTGAGTTAGGCAAGCTGGGGCTACCATCCCCGTTTCTCAAGGATGGCTCTATTGCCACAACTGCACAGATTGCGGAGGTTATTGAGCAGAAGGAGAACAATCCGGAGGCATTCAGGGAATTCGGCAGCTCCCCAACGGTAGCTGACATTGAGACAATCATTCATCCACTCTCCCAGCTGCTTTTCTATATCCAAGCAGGCACCGGCCTACCTGAGGTGCTGCCTCACAAGGAGACTATTGATCTCCATGGGGCACAAGAAAATTTGTGCAACATGGCAAAGCCGTCTGAAAGTGAATGGTCACCTTTGGAGGCTACACTTTTCAAACTCTAACTCCATTCACCCTATGGATGAAGGCTCTGGTCTGTAGAACCAGAGAGTTTTTGGGTTCTCCATTCCTTATCCAAAATGCCCCTAATAGTCGCCAAAAGCTGTTAAAATAAAGATTCAAATAGCTCCCTTCGGGTTTCTTTTGTAAATGTTCGTGCGCTGGCCTATGTGTCGCCAAGTTTATTCGGCTTTCCATCAAGTTTTGATCTCTCCCTTTACGCATTCTTTCTTCGCAGCTTTGGGTAGCGGCTTCCTTTTCGGGTCCCGAAAGGCTGCGTTGGGCGTCCACGTGTCTCATTAGTGGAGGATTTTATTTCTTTTTTCCTTGAGGTCTCTTCGGGTTGCGAAAGCCTTCGGTGGGGGAAATCACTCTTAAGATTGTCAGAGGGACCCACATCTTGCTACATGGCGGCGTATCGCAAACTTTTCATGCAGGGATAAAATAAGCAGTTGCGGGCTGCGAAATACTTCTGCAGGCCTTCTTTTTTTTTGGCGGGCCCTACCTTCTGCCTGGTGGCAACCGTTCGCAGCCTTTTCAACACAGCAAGGAGGTGAACACCACGGGCTGCGAAATGCTGCCACCCGTCTTTCGCACCCGATTCATGCGGCTTTCTCTCCACTTCAAGAAGGACCTCAGCCCCTTGAACACGTGTTGCTTCTTCGCAATCTCTCAGCAGCAGTAAGAGGAATTTTCATTCGGGCAGCGACGGACTGCCACGTGCCTTACACTGATCATCAAAGCAGGCGATGGGATGGCTGAGCAATACTATGCTATTGGGTGCTGCTCGTCATGGTTCTCTGAAGCGGTGGATGGCACTTGTCACCTCGAAGCTTGGTTGGGACCACTGCCATCATTACAAAGGGCTTGCCTGCACCTGAATATCCAGATGTCGTGTTCTAACTCATTGCCATTGTAACGGCATTGGAAATCTTTTGATTCTGGCATCATTGCAGGAGATTGTGGGATCTTTTCTGTTACAACTTTCCAAAGCGATGGGAGTTTTCTCTCCAGCTATATATATACTCTCTCTATCAAGGAGAGGAGGGTCCAAGATCTTTTTGAAAGAATACTGGTTTTAGCAAGAGACACCAGGCCTCTTTTACATGTTTATTTGCAAGAAACTTTCAGACTGTGCCTATTGTTCGGCCTTTCTATTTTTCATGTTTTGATTAAACTGTAAACTGTGCTTTTCATTGTCTTAAACATTTTATTTGATAAGACTTCTATATGTTGAATACAAGCTTGCTTATTTAAATCATGGCTAAATGACTCTTCTTAGTAGTAAGGATGTATGCGATACTATTTTATGTCAATAAATGAATTGTTTATGCTATAGCCTTAAGTTTCCGATGTTTTAGAATATAACAACATTCAGGCCCTTAAATCTATGATTTATCGTGCTCATCAACATATTCTGGCGCATCGCCTTAGATTAGACTTTCCTTCATTATATCTGTTTCTTTTTCCCTTTCCAAAACCCATTATAGAAGAAGTTGGCTTCTTTAAAACCCGAAGGTCACTTAGTTTGGCGCAAAGGGGTCCCCCTTGAACTGAGTTTCCCATAAGGCACTATTACCTCATCAATTTTTGGCGTCAACAGTAACATTGGTTCGACGACTATTTTCCTGTTGATTCAAGCTTAGAGTTTAGTTGCCCCTAGTGAGTGCAGGATTTTTCCCTCAATCCAAGGTGAGACATGACCATGATGACCAAGACCTAACCTAAAGACCTATCCTAGGGGCCTCAGGGGATGATCAACAAATTAGCCTTACCTACGTTATACACGTAAAGACCACATAGTTCGACTGACGACACGACCAAGATTTACAAGACGAAAATATGAACATAGCAGACACCTAAAAGACTGACCTAAATGTATCGGAGGATAATCAAATATCACCCTTTCCTACGTTCAAAGCTCAGAGACAACGTAGTTCGAATGAAGACTATGTTCTTAACCTTTTGAGTTTTTGATCTATTTTTGGATTTTGACGTGTTTGAATGTTTTTGGATTTTGATATGTTTTGAATGTTTTTGGGATTTTGATATGTTTTGAATATTTTTGGTATTTTGATATGTTTTGAATGTTTTTGGGATTTTCAATTTTCCGACCTTAAGAATGTACAAGAATCCAATCCAATGCAGGACATGTCCCCATTGTGATACGATAAGACAAAGTAATTTTTAGAATGGGCCAAGTAATGCCAGAGGATACCATGATATAAACACTGGATCAAGCTATGGTGCGAACACAAAAGTGTGACAAATGTAGAGATGGAAGGATGATGGATGAATGTTACAGAGCAAGTCACGTAGCCCAAGATAGATGGAGAGTGCTTATTTTACACAAGGTGCCTGTTTTCTAGGTTTTCAGTAACGTACTTGCCCAAAGCACCACTGAAGTGGTTTTCACTAGAGGACAATCTTTTTTTTTCTTTACTATTTTTCAATCCTTTTTCTGATTTTTTTAGTATTTTCCCAAGATCTTTACCAATGCACTGGATGAGCTAGGTGTAAAACCTTTTGAGATGCAAGCTATTGAGGGGTTCTTCAAACAAATCCCCTTCTGGTGTGGATAACTGATATGCTCCTGATCCAAAAACTGATACTATAACAAAGGGACCTAGCCAGTTAGGTTCAAAATTTCCCTTCTTTTCTCCATCTTGTTGATTACGAGGATTTTGTTTTAAGACTAAATCACCCACCTGAAATGCTCTAGGTATTACTCTGTGATTGTAGCTCCTAGATATCCTTTGTTGATAAGCTTTTAAGTGATCAATTGCATGCTACCGACATTCATTCAACAATTCTAATTCTTGTATCCTAAATACTCTGTAATCCTCATCTAAAATCATCCCTTTAAGTGACAAACGCAAGGATGGTATCTCATTCTCAATAGGTAGAATAGCTTCTAATCCATAGATAAGAGAATAGGGTGTTGCTCCTGTCAGCTAGTTTTGTAAGCCCACAATGTTGGGTTTAGTTGAACATGCCAATCATGTCCAGTTTCATTGATAGTTTTCTTGAAAATCTTTAGGATAGTCTTGTTTGAGGCCTCTACTTGTCCATTCCCTTGGGGATAGTAAGGTGTAGAAAAATGATGTTGGATATGGAATGTTTCACAGAGCTCTTGAACATCTTGATTCTTAAAGGGTCGGCCATTATCTGTAATGATATATTGAGGAACACCATACCAACAAACAAGATAATTTAGGATGAATGATGATATTTGTTTCCTAGTGATGGTGATTAGAGGAACAACTTCAATCCACTTGGTGAAGTATTATGTGGCTATGATTATAAACTTATGTCCATTGGAGGAAGAGGGTTGAATCTTACCTACAAAGTCCAATCCCCACTAAAAAAAAGGTCGTGTAGCTATGAAAGGATGCAACTCTTGTGCCGGTGCATGTATCAAGTTTCCATGAATTTGACATTTGGAACACCTTTTGACATATTGAAATGACCCTTTCTCCATATTCGACCAGTAATACCCCAATCGTAATAATTTCTTAGCTAAGGTTAAGCCACCTGAATGTGTGCCACATATACCTTCGTGAACCTCTTGTAAAGTGGTTTCAACTTCATTCTATTCTAGACACCAAAGAAGAGTACCATCCAAACCTCGTCTATAAAGCACATTAGCTATTAGGGTGTGGCGAGCCGCTTATTGAATGAAGTTTCATTTTTGGTTTCAAGATAAGTTAATTGGAAGGGTATTGTCTTGCAAGTAGGTATGGATCTCTCCATAGAGGGAAATTTGAGGGTTGAAAATATGGCATATCACTTGGGATTATGGATCTTCATAAGCTGGGTTGGACACTTGTTCCACCATGAATTCATAACGTCTTCGTTGTTCAGGTGTCTGCAAGAGAGAATCAATGGTGGCCATTACATCTGCAGCTTTGATTTCTATTTTGGGAACTTGTGCGAACTTGACCTCAAAAAAGTAATTTTTGAAGTCATCCGCTAGCCTCTTGTAGGGCAGCAACTTGTCATCCTTTGTTTGATAATCATTGTTGACTTGGTTGATGACCAGTTGTGAGTCACCATAGACGAGAAATTTTGTGATTTCCCATTCAACAACTATCTTGATTCCAATGATCAATGCTTCATATTCAACTATGTTGTTGGTGCAGGGGAACATTAATCTGTAGGATTTAGGAATTGTGTATCCTTGTGGTGAGACAAACAAGATTCCTGGGCCTGATCCATGTTGTGTATAAGAGCCATCAAAGTATAGTAGCCACTATTGTGTAGATATGGTTAGGATATCATTATCAGGGATTCACTGTTCATTGGATTGTTATCTGACAATGGTGCTTTAACTAGTTGATCTGTTATGGCTTGTCCTTTAATTGCTTTCCTGTCCACGTACTAGATGTCAAACTTACTCAATATCATGACCCACTTGGCCAACCTCCCTATTAAAGAAACTTTTCTAAGTACTTTAATGGGTCAATTTTGGCAATGACTTTGATGGTGTGATTCAGCATGTAGTGCCTTAATTGTTGTGTAGAAAATGCAACTGCTAAGCAGGATTTCTTGATAAAGGTGTAATTGATATCATAGCCATTTAAGGTCCTATTGATATAATAGATGGCTCTCTCCTTTCCTATACAATCTTCCTATACTAATAAGTCTCCCAAAGATATCTTGGTTGTTGCAATAGATAGTAATAATGGTTTTCCATTGACTGGTGGTATCAATATAGGCGGTGTCATTAAGTACTGATTTAGTTGATTGAAGGCAGCTTCACATTTGTCATCCCACTTGAAAGAGACATTCTTGTGTAATAAGTGGTTGAAAGGATGAGTTTTATTAGCTAGTTGTGCAATGAATCTTCTGATAGACTGGAACCATCCTTGTAATGATCTGAGTTGAATGATGTTTTTAGGAGGAGGAATTTCCATGATGGCTTTGACCTTTGTAGGATCCACTTCAATGCCTTTAGTTGAGACAATGTATCCCAAAAGTTTAGGTGATGTTACACCGAACACACATTTCTTGGGATTTAACCTCACCTTGAATTTCTCCAATCTTGTGAAGATTTTGTTTAGAATCTCTAAGTGTCCTTCTCTAGTGTAGGATTTTTCCAACAGATCATCTACATAGTATTCCATAAAAGTATGCATCATGTCATGGAAGATGGTATTCATAGCTCTCTAATATGTAGCTCCAACATTTTCCAACCCAAAAGGCATCACATTCCAACAAAAAGTGCCCCAAGGACATGTGAATTCTGTTTTATCTTGTTCTTCAGGTGCTATCTTTATTTGGTTGTATCTTGAAAATCCATCCATAAGTGATAACATATCGTGCCCAATAGTCAAGTCTACAAGTAGATCAATGTTTGGTAGAGGAAAATCATCTTTTGGACAGGCTTTGTTAAGATCCCTAAAGTTCGTGCATATCCTAATGCTCTTATCTAGTTTGGATACCAGAACAATATTTGATATCCACTTGGCATAGTCAATAGATCTTATAAATCCTGCATCTAATTGCTTTTTCAACTCAAATTTCACTAGAAGGGTGATATGGGGATGCATCTTTCTCAATTTTTGCTTTATCGATTTTACGCCAGTTGGTAATGATAATTGATGCATAATGAGTTCTGGATCTATGCCTTGCATATCAACATATGACCAAGAAAATTTTATTTTCCTCTCCTAAAAGAATTTGGTGAAACAAGGTTTCTCCTCTTCTGTCATGGATTCTGTTAAATGTAGGGTCTTCACTATTTCAGCTATACCAACATTGATGGATTGTGTAGGTTCTATTAGTACTGAAGATCTCTTCAGATAGTGTTCTGGGAGAGTGTCAAACCTTCCACTCTTGGTGCCTCATGGAGGTTTTCACCTTGAGATACTCTATTTGTTTTTACTTTTTCCTGATTTAATAGTACCATCAGATGGTTTTCACTATTAGACTCATTTCTTATATTTTTCATTTTGCAGCTGAAAGGTTTGACACTCCCTTCATTAGGTGATTTTTTCTGAGATTCAATGGTAGAACATGTGTCAGGATTATCAGAACAAAGGAATTTCATGTGGGCATCATTGTTTGAAAAGGTGGGTATGTCAAATAGCTCATTTTGATCCCAATCAATTAGTTCAGGATGCATTAAGGACAAGGAATCATTAGATTGGCCAAGGTAACAAGGTGTAAGCATTAGGATAGCCATGTTGTCAAATTGTCCAATGAGGTCTATGATGTTACTCTCTTCCAACGTGTCTATCTCGCTCGAGGAATGATCGTCTTCACTTGAGTCAATGACATACTGTGATCCATATTCAAGGGGTCTAGAACCAGAACTTTGTCCTTTCATACATATTGGTGTATACTTTTGGATTACATCGATCTCTTTGTCGTGGAAAGATTCCTTAGAGAGGGAGTCCCATTCATATTCATTGGAATTTGTTTCATGATCCTCACTAGCCTATAACTATAAGATTATTTCGACAACTCTTTGAGTAGCTTCCTCTTTTGAGTCTTCCCTATATCCTAGTCTTGTTTTTTCTTTGGGATTCATTGTGATGAGCTGTATTGGTTCATTGATGCCTTCTTTTCTTTTACCCAAAGAACCATTTCCCTCATATCCCATTTTTTTTAGGATTGTCTGACCTTTACCATACTTATCTGTGCATATATTGGACACTAATACCTATGAAGGTTCTTCATCTTTGTATAACCAGTTCAGGACATCCATGTCTTTTGATTCCTCTGCTTGAGTGCTTGCTTTTATAAACTTCCCATCAAAGAGCGTGATGGGTTGTAAAGATTGTTGTCTTGAGGTGGATGGTTGTCCATGTGACTTAGGAGAAGATGAAAGTTGTGATAAGTATGAAGATTGCTCAAATGAGTATTCCCCCATATCCTTGTCTTTTATTTGGATTTTTTCCAACTGTTTTGATAAGGCATCAAGCTGACTTCCATTGTTGCATGCAATAGAGTCAATGACCCCTTTTTCTTTTGATTGAGCCTTTTCTTCACACTATCTTGAAGAAGAACCCACTGGAATTTCTTTGTTTGATGGATTAGAGCTGATGACTTATCTATTATGTGGTACAAAGGTATCTTGACTTGTTCTGAGTGCATTGCAATATTGTGGATTGTTAGAATTTGCGGCAATGGTGACCTCCTGTTCATTGAAAGGAAATTTCAGGCACTGATGATAGGTTGATGGTACTGCTTGCATTTCATGAATCCATGGTCATCCCAAGAGTATGTTATATGTCAATTCCTTGTCTAACACCTGACACACTATGTCTTTGATGATTGGTCCCACTTGAATGGGCAAGATGATCAATCCTTTGGAGGATCTTTCTTCATCATCATATGATTTTATGGTGACTTTCCTTCTAGGATCAATAGCATTTTTAGAATATCCTAATGCATGAACAAGCTTGAGAGTGTAGATATTTAGGCCTGCTCCTCCATCTATAAGGACACATTTGACGTGATGTTTATGGATTAGGACTTTGATGTGGAGCGCAACATTATGTGGATGGGTGGTGGATGCATCATCATTTTCAGAGAATGATAAGCAATGAGGTGTAGTCAAATGTCCCACCATAGCTTGAAATGTATAGACTTCTAGATTGTTTGCTACTATGGTGGAAACTATAGCTTGTTCTAGGATTTCTTTGTGTGTTGGTGAAATCTTGAGAAGTTCCAATATGGATATTTGAGCGGGTATCTTCTATAACTGATCAAAGATGTTATATTGAGTTACAGAAAAAATAGTTATTTCGGACGTCGAAGGGGTAGCTCCTTTCAATGTTACCTTGGCTTGTCCTCTTGTAATCACATTGATAGGTGTATTGTCTTGATCATTTGTGATTTTGATGATGTTAATTTGATTGAAATTCGTGTCAACGTTAGTGCTCAGATTTCTAGGTACAAGGTCATTGATTTGATGTGAGATGGTGTCATCATTGTGTTGGGTTTCAGTAGTGGCATCCTTCCCTTAGCTTCCGATTTCACTATCTTGGATGGAATTCTCAACCATATCAATACAATGAATGGTAGAATCATAAACATAGTTTACATTCTTTCCTTTGGTATTTGATGTAGAGGTCTCTCCCTTTTCATAATTGGGTAAAGGGTTCTTGAACACTCCCTGATCACTATTTTTTTGGGGTCCTTCAATGTGTACCTTTTTGTTATCAATGAGATCTTTGATTGCGTGTTTTAATTTCCAACAATCTTTCGTCATATGACCCTTGTTTTGATGATAATCACAGTAATGGGAATCGTTCCACCAAAAAGGTGTGACTTGTGGATCCCAGTTTCGTGCTTCTAGCACTTCGATAAGCTTAGCCTCGGTAAGTTCCTTTAAGGCGGAATCTAAGGATTGTCCCAATGGTCTGAATTTTCATTGATTGGAAGGTTTTGGAAATGGTGTTGCTTTAGTCCTTGGATTAGTCTAATTGTTGTTTTGGATATCATTTGGAGTGTTGGGAGGATTGTTGGTCTGATTAGTCTTGGTGGCAGTTGTTGTTAGGTTGAATATTGGTTTTGTATTTTGATTTTCAGCTATGACCTCTTGTTACCCACATTCTTGTTTCGTTTCCAAAATTTAGGTTTTCCCCCACCATTGTAGTTGTTATAGGAAGTGGATGAGTTGTTTTCATTGTATACTTTAATGACCCCTCTTTTGACTAAGGCTTCTTCGATTTTAATTCCATTTTCAATAAATTTTTTGAAGGTAGGCGGACATTGCAATTCGAATCTATAACTCATCTCATCATTTAGGTTGTTAATGAAAATATCTATCTTTTCCTTTTTGGGCATGGGATGAGAATACCTTGCAAACAATCTCCTCCATTTTTGCAAGAAAAGGAGGAAGGACTCACCCTTTTTCTACTTCAAGTTGTAAAGAGCTTTCATGGTGATATCATGTTGGATATTGTAAGAGTATTGAGTGAGAAATCTATTGACCAACTCTTCAAATGTGTTGATGGGGGGTGTAATCTTTGAAAAAAATTCAAGGAATGTCCCTCCTAGACTTCGAGGAAACAGTCTCATCAAATAAGTTTCCTCATGTGCAAATTATAGACTCATAGTTCGGAATTCCCTTACGTGATCTAATGGATCAATTGTACCATTGCATTTATCAAACTTTGGTAATTCACTATGTTTAGGGAAAGGAATCATGCTAATGGATTGATTAAAGGGATAAGGACAAATGTCCTCGATCAAGTATCATTTTGAAGTTCCCCTTTGCATATCTAGAACTTGTTGTTGAAGGTTCTTCATTTGGTGAATTAGAGCAACCATTTGTTTTGTTTCCTTTTTAGGATCTTGGGGAGGTTCTTTTAAGATGTTGATATCAAAATCAAGGGGAAATTTGACTCCTTGATTGGCTAACAATAATAGGTATTTTTCCCCATCTCTTTCAAAAATCTTTTCCAAAAACTTATGGAAGTTGGGGTCTTGTTCCGCTTGTCGGATATCCTCATTTTTTATTTCTTCCCCTTGAGTGTTGTTGAGTCCAAGAATAGGGATTTCTTCTGCATCAACCATGTTGCTAGGGATATCACTATTTTGAGGTTCAATGTTGGGAGTTTTGATATCAAAAGCTTCACTACTTGGACTTCCTATGTTTTCCGTTTCAAAGTTGGGTGTTCGAAGTTCCTTGTTCTTGAGTCTCCTCTTTTGTGATCTTGTTTGGACGGGCATAAAAGTGTTATGATTTAGACTAAGTTTTGATCTAAGTTTGAAATAGTGCAAAGGATTACAACTAAGTCAAATAGAATGACAAATTCTATTGATTAGACTAAGTTTGATTTGATTGCATGACATAGTTTCTTGATTAAAGGATGAAAAAATATGAAGATGAAACTAGGTTGTACAAGAAAAGATGTGATGGATATTGATGATTTAGGCACCTTGAAATGTTTAGATGTAGGTTTAGTTTGCAAATTTCCACTTGTATAGGTCTGTTTCCGCACATTTAGACTTCTAAGGTATCTAAGGAACAATCTTGGACTCAGATTTTTGATTCAAGATGTGTAATTAAGGTACTCAAAATGTTGGAAAAGTCTTGGATTTTGACAATAGTACATCATGTATAATTCTAGATTGTTTTTTCAAGCTCTCTTGTAAAAATTGAAGGTTAACCTTTCTCTAAAGTCGTAGAGCATAGACAAAAAAATTTGATGTTGTTTTGGACTAAGAGGTTTGATCTTTGGTTTTCTAATCTTGACCTTTCATGAAATAATCGTGTAAACCACATATTCTGACTCTTTTTTTCCTAAGGAAAGGTTGAACACTGCTGAAAGGGTTGATTTTCTGAAGATGGATGGACCTAAGTTACTGACTTGTCTACCTCACTGAATGTAGTTCTGAATCAAGGTTTTCACTTTCAAAATGTAACATTTTTTATGATGTTTTGTTTGAGTTTCATTTTGAAGACACATCAAGCAGAATATACACTCCTAAGGTTGTGTAAGACTGTATTCTTTTAGATTCCACACAGGTTTTACCTCAACCACACTATCTTTAGCGGATGAATTCAGAAGCTTGGCTACATAAGCTCCCCCTTATAGTGCACTCTCTTCTCAGGCCAACCAAGCTTCTAGTACCCATGAAAATCCCATGGAAAACTTATCACCTCTACTAAAAATTGTGAGAATGTGGATGCCTTGGCAACAACCGTTGCTGCACCAAAGAATAGATAAAGAATTTTGGAAAATCTACAACAAGGGTTTTAATGTGAGCATTCTGTTCATGGGGGATAATTCATGTGGCGAGAGTCCCTTTCGATCCATCTCATCAGAATTATCCTCGTGATATTTGAACTTTCCTCAAGTATCCACATTTATATCCCAGTTGGAAGTTGCTTGGCTTTAGCATGTTACCTGTTGGGTCATTCCCTTGGGTGATTACTTTTTCCCACAAGGTAGGCCCTCTAGGATAAAAAAAAAGAAAGCAAGTATACCCATAGTTCGATCGATATTTATTTTGCATGAATAAAGAGAGAACTCATGCCATATAATCCACTTACACTCGCACATAAACAAGAATGGGTCTAGCTTTTTAGATCACCTAGTTAAGGGGAGAGCATATGCCTACCATCCATCACATACAAAATACATGGTGTTTTTAACCCGTTAATTAAGTTATGTTCCTAACTTAACGAAAAGGAAACATGATATTTGTTAACCTTTTAATTAAGCTACGTTCCTATCTTAACCAAAAGGAAAACAAGTGACTAACGTCCTACCCCTACAATGTGTTAGTAGTTTATGTTTTGAGTCTTTGACAATGAATTATGGGAAAACCTACAAATGCACAACACAGAATGTGAGTTTCTAATTTGGTGACAAACTGCAAGAAGTGCTAAAACATAGACAAGAGGCACCAAAACAGAGGCAAGAGGTGCCAAAACAGAGATAGAAAGCTCAAAATTAGAGTTAGGCAAGCCAAAATTCCCTGAAACAGTTTGCAAGAGGTGCCAAAACATGTGCAAGAGGCACCAAAACTCCAGAAATAATGCAGAAGGGTCCCATAACTGGTGAAAATGGTCTTGGAACAAGTTTCAAGAGGTCCCAAAACAGGTGCAAGAGGCGCCAAAGCTCTAAAAGTGGCCTACAATGGTCCCAAAATAGGTGAAAACAGTCTCAAAACAACTTGCAAGAGGCCAAAACTCAAACAAGAGGTGCCAAAATAGGTGCAAGAGGTGCCAAAACTCTAAAAGTGGCTCAGAATGGTCCCAGAACAAGTGAAAACGGTCTTTGAACTACTTGCAAGAGGCATCAAAATAGGTACAAGAGGCACCAAAACTCTTAGAACAAGCCTGAATGGTCTCAAAATAGCTGAAAATGGTCTCTGAATTGCTTGCAAGAGGCGCAAAAATAGATACAAGAGGCGCCAAAACTCCAAAAACAACCCATAAATGCCTCAAAATAGCTCAGAATTGTCTCCAAACCGGTGCAAAGCATTTCCAAGTCATAAACCTTGAACCTACAATCATGAAATCATCAAAAAAGTTAGCAATAAGTGAGGCAAAGGCCCCACGGTGGGTGCCATTTTGTGCGTGTGTCGAATGTTGAGAGTATTCTAATGTCAACAAAAACCTTAATGAGATGGTTTACATTCAAAGTTTGAAGAAAGTAAAACTACTCTATTCGTAATACAATCAAATCTTTCAAATAAGTATCATTGTCCTCTATTTCTAGGGATTTATTAAACTGTTTGGCCCTCAGATTTCTATGGGCACAAAGGTTGTTAAAATGACCACCTAGAAAATGATATTTGATGCTTAATATGCAAGCTAAGATGATTTCTATGTGCAAATGTGTGTTGGAATGATTAGTGGTATGCTTCTAAATGAAACAAAATGATGGAAAGGATAATGGATACAATGATAAATGAAGGATGATGTTGATGATAAATGAACAAGTGGAGATGAGTGAGATGATATGAAACTAAAATGAACTATCCATGATTATGCATACGATCAAATGAAAACATAAAACAAACTAACCTAAAATGTAACTATGATTCAATGGGGATGATAAAATGTAACTATGAAGCAATTAATTAATCTAAGATGAGAATGCAAAGTAACACATGATATGAAAACTAAGTATAAGATTCCATGAAAGCTCCAAGCTCCTAAGATAAACCTGCATAGTAACTTTACTCAAATTGTGGATGATAAATGCTAAGGCAAGAGGGTGTATTTATAGGGTTTCTCAAGCATTTTGTGAGGTGGCACCTATCAACGGTCTAGATTCAAAGGAGAAATAATAGACGGTGGAGATGAAAGAAATCAGGATGTTATCCCCTTGACCAAGGACAACATGCCATGTATGTGGAGAGAATCCTTTGACCAATTGGAAACATGCCAAATGTATGGGATTCCCAAGTGTGTGAAAATAAGACCCATGTGCTCCAAATTTGTTGGAAGTGTGGGGGGATAAAGCCATGTGCTTTCTCCCATTGGTGGAAGTGTGTGAGGATAATTCTAATTAATAATTAGGATTATTTATTTTCATGTGACCTTTATGAGGCGGCACACAAAAATTTGTAGAAATGTGCTCTAATTCTTAATCAGGATTAAGGAAGGTTAATTAAATAAACACATTTAGGGTATTTTGTTTATTTAATTATGTGATTTTGGAGATTTAAAAGGAAAGTGAACAATATAAATAAAGTAAGACCTTATTTATATGTAGTTGAAGCTTTAATCAAATAGGTTGTATTTAATTAACTGAATATGATGACCGTTTTTAGGTGTATACATATAGTATTTTTCTTCCAAGCTCTTGCAGTAAGCAAAGGGCTTAGGATCACTATAGATCGTGGCCTCTTGGTTTTGGTATGTGAATTTGATGCATTGGTGGAAGGTAGATGCAACTTCTTGCATCCCATGGATCCATGAACACCCCAGGAGAATGTTATAAGGTAGATCAAGGTCAACAACCTGACAAGTAGTTTCCATAATGGTTGGCCCTACTTGAATAGGGAGTTGGATAGTGCCCTAGGAAACTCTTTCTTGATCATCATAAGCTTTGATTGTGATGCCCTTGAACTTTTCAATGGAGTCCTTGGAGAATCCCAAATTCTTTATGAGCTTGAGAGAACAGATGTTTAGGCCTGCACCCCCATCCACCAAGACCCTTTTAACTTTTTTCTGATGAACTTGGATCTCAAGGTGAAGTACACGATTGTGAGATGGTTGGGTGGGGAAGTCTTGATCGGAGAATGTGAGGATATTTGGGGTGATGATGCTTTCAACCATAGCTTGGAATTGGTCAGCATCAAGATCCGCAGAGATGGTAGATGAAGCCAATACTTCCTCAAGGATCTTTCTATGTGCGGGTGAAATCTTCAACAATTCCATAATGGAGATCTTAGCAGGGGTTCTTTTCAACTGGTCTAGGACATTGTAGCCATTAGGAATGAATCTTTGATTTGAGGTGGATGCTCTTGGTGGCTGTGATGACCCAACAATGGTGATTTTTCCACCACATGTGGTGACTCCACAATCAGCTTTGGCTCCCTTGATGTTTACAACAGTGACCATTTCTTCCAAGGATGCAACAACATGATCATACACATGGTTCACATTGGCATAATTTTTCTTTCCTTTGTTGTTCCCTTTGTTATGATCTGACATCGAATTCATGTATATATTTAGGTCTTGATTTCTAGTGGGTTGTTGCACATTTATGATCGTGTCATTGATGAGGTCTTGGATCAGATTTTTCAACCTCATATAGTTGGCTATTGTGTGCCCCTTGATTTTATGAAATTCACAAAGGTGGTTCTCATTGTACCATGATGGTTTCACTTGGGGTTCTTGATAATTCTCATATGTGGGGATCTTGATGATATTTTCATTTACTAGCTTCTTCATGACTGATTCAATTGATTCCCTAAGGGTTGTGTACTTCCGCTTGGATGGATATTTGTTTCACGGAGGTGGTCCCCCTTGATTATTCAGATTGTTAACTTGATTTTTTGGTGGTTGTTGTGATACCGCATTGGTTTGTTTTTTGTTTCAATTATTGTTTTGTTGTTGGTATGTTTGTGTGTTTTGTTTTGGAGCACTGATTATGACCTTGGCATCCACCACACCATCATTAGTGACATTTTTTTCTTGCCCATGTACGGGGCTTCTCCTTATAGCTGGTGGAAGGGAATTTGTCTTGATGTTTTGGATATGTGGATGTCCCCCCTTGTGTAATAAGGGCTCATTTGATGTTGAGTGCCTTGGGGATCAATGGTTGTACGTGGTGATACACTTCATTTTTAGATGGAATGCCAAGGTTTTCTCAAGATTGGAAATGATGGTGCAAACCCATTGTTCCTTTGGAATGCCCCACTTGCTCCTATTGGCCTTGGATCACCATCATTGTAAGAAGGAAGGGAATGATTCCCCCTTACCTTGTTTGAGCGCAAATAGTTCCTCTAGACTAACATTCATGCCAATGTTGAATGCGTAATTTTTTAGGAATGCGTGTACAATTTCTTGGAACTTTTTGATGCTAGGAGGAAGTCGAGAGAACCACTCCATGGAAGGACCAAACAAAATTCTAGGGAATAGCCACATTAGATAGGTATCGTCATATACAACCTCCATGCAATGTACTTGGAATTCCCTGATGTGATCCTCAAGATTTCCAAGCCCATGATATTTGTCAAATTTAGGGATCTCAAACCCCTTTGGGAATGGTACCATTGCAAGGCTCCTGTTGAATGGATAGGGACACAAGTTGCTTGGTGTATTTTTTGTTTTCCCTAATTGGAGATTGAGCACTTTCTGTGAGAGAATTTTTATTTGTGTCGTCACATCGTCTTGTGGATCAGGAGGTGGAGTGAAGGTGTTTTGAAGTGGTTGAGGTGTTTGAGTGATGGGCGGAGTGTTGGGTATGTTGGTGAGAGTTTGTTGCAAACTCTGTTGCATGATCAAGGCTTATTGATATGCCTGCATTTGTTGTTGTGCCAACAATGCTTATTGTTGGGCTTCTTGTTATGCCAACAATGCTTATTGCTGGTCTTGCTGCTGCTATTCCAACAACACTTGTTGTTGGGCTAGTAATTGGGTAGCTTCTTACTATGCTTGGTATTGTTGCAGGGCTTGTTGATATGCTTTCTATTGAGCTGCTTGCAGTTGTGCTTGGTATTGTGCTTGTGCTTGTGCTTGTTGAGCTTGATATTGGGTTTGAGCTTGAGCTTGTTCTTGTTGGCTACTTATGCAGCCTACATAGCTTGTATGACTTGTGCAGCTTGAGCTACTTGCGCAGCGTGGGTGGCTTGGGTGGCTTTCTGTTGTTGCAAAAAAGCTTGAGCTTGTGCCTGGGCAACCTACTGTGCTTGTTGTGCAAT
The DNA here is from genome assembly GCA_007258455.2 of Sequoia sempervirens. Lineage (NCBI taxonomy): Eukaryota > Viridiplantae > Streptophyta > Pinopsida > Cupressales > Cupressaceae > Sequoia > Sequoia sempervirens. The sequence continues at coordinate 260,563,673 of VDFB02270651.1, forward strand.
TAATTTCACTTGCACTTGGTGAGCAGCAAACTGTGTAGCTTGTTGATTTTGAATTTGTTGGAGTGTTTTTTGATAGGAACCCTATTGAGCTACTTACAACATGATGCTATATTAATTTTTCAAGTTGGGTTTTAGTGGTGGTGATGGCGGATTCAAAATGATGTTTGTTGTTATGATGAGAGACACCGTTGTATTGATGATAGGGATTTCTGTAGTGGATGGTGCAACTGATATGCTTGGTCCTTGAGAGACCATGTTTTGGGGGATGGTAGATGTGTTGCTTGCTTGGGTTGCTTAGATGGTTGCCACTTGTTGTTGTGATATTGATGGAAAGATGAGAGGATTCAATATGATGTTTTGATTTATTATTGGGGGGTTGCTTTGATTCTATTGATTGATGTTTGGTAAAGGGGGAAGCCCTAAACCAAGGGGTGGTGTGGATGTTAATGGAAATGGTGGAAAAATGGGTGGTGTATTCCCTTCAGGACATGATGATGATGAAGGGTCAAAGATGCCCCCTTGTCCAAATAATCCACCTTCTCCTTGTGAATTCATAGGGAGAGAGGTTTGTGTGTTGAGCAAAAATGTCGATGTTGCGCGAAAAGATGATGGGTCATTGGGATCTTGGAAGGTGAGCGAAACATATGGGTGTTGCGGATTTAATGGGATAGATTGACCCAAGATAGTGTTTGCGTCCAAATCTTGGTTTTTCACAAGGGTATGTGTTTGTAATGCATGAAGCAATGAGCTCCCCTTGTTGACAATTGGTTGAGTTGGAGCAATGGATAATGTGATTTGGGGGATGGATTAAGTGATGCTTTGGAATGAAGATGGTGTGAATGAAACCGATGGCATCATCTCAAGAGATTTCTCCACAAGATTGCTCAAATCATAGTTGGAAGGGAGTTTAGCCCCTTCTTTTTCCAATTCAAGCATGTATTGGGAGGGATTGAGCCTCATCATGGTATTGAAAATTCTGTGGGTCTCAGGATTTTGGACCATCTCAATGATTTCATCTTGTGTCATCCCTCAGACATTATTGGTGATGTCTTCCACTTGACCTTCCTCTTGATGATTTTGTGATGATAGAGGAAGATTGGGTAGGGGATTGCTTGATTCAATTGGATTGATTTGGGGAGTGGTTTAGCTCAAGTCACTCGAAGTTGATGTTTCTTTGTGGGTTTCCATATTCTTCTTGTGTTGCGATCTAGTTTGCACTATAAAATAGGGATCAATTTTCAAGAATGTGTGAGATGAACCTCTAATTATTTAGATTGATCTAACTTTAGGAACAAAAGAGAAAATCAAAAAACACAAAAAACAATCACACAATTAGATCATTATGCAAGTTAAATCAACATTCCCCATAGAATTCATTTGAAATGCACAAAATAAGAAATGGAAATGAAGAACACAAATGAAAACTATGAAATCCTATCCAATGCAAGCAAACTCTTAATCCTATGGGGGAATTGGTGTCATTTTGATGTGGAAAATGGCCCTTTCCCAATCCCTTGTAAGCTTTAATGATGCCTCGATGAAGATTTGATGATCCTTGGAGAAATTCCTACATAACCTAGCTGTAAAAACTCTAAACATGGATGAAAATGGATGAGAAATGGATAAGCAAATTCAAAATTTGAAGATAATGTCTTTGCATGAAGTTGTGTATCCAAAATGAGTGAAAGAGCCTTCTATTTATAGAAGAACAAGATAGAAGAATGAGAAAAAGGGATGAATGTGGGATTAATCATCAACCAATGGCCAAATGCCACTTTTCAAGATGTGAGAGGATGAAGGTTGAGCACATTTTGATAAATGTGCCAATAAATGATATTAGGTGGAATTTAAAATTTATGAAATGACATGTTGGAGGGAGAAAGATATGAATTAAATGCCACTTGTCTCAATGCACAAGGACATGTAAGAGGTATTGAATGCCTTGTTGGAAGGACAAATCCCTTTGGAGGGATTTTCAAATTTGGAAGAATATTCCCTTTTGATGCCATGTTGAGAGAAATTAGAAGATTTAATAAATCAAAAGAAATGATTTATTGTGCAAGTTGCAAAAGCTATAGGATGTGATGGATTGAGATTAATATTAATCATGATTTGATTAATCTAATGGGAGATTAGTTGATGTGACCATTTGACTTAGAATTTTGGGTTAATTTAAATCAAAGTGAGAGGAATATGATTTTGACTTAATTAAATAAGGATTTTGATTTATTTAATTAAAGGGGGATGATGTTAGATTAAATAAAGATTAATTTATTTAATTTAATAGAAATAATTTAGAGATTAATTAAATAAAATCAATTTATTTAATTACATAATAGAATAATAAGGTTAATTATTCAATTAAAAGAAGACATTAGGATTAATTAAACAAAATTATTTAATTAATTAATAGGAGGGAATGACTTAATCAGATAAATTTGATTTATTTAATTAAGGGATGAAATATGATGAATTTAATCAAATACATATTATTTGATTAAATGGTTAGCAAAGGAGATGATTCAGGATGAAGCGGTGTTAGTAAAATCAAGATCAGGTGTATAGGATCAATCGATACATTTTCCGTGTCTACAGGTGTTATCGCGTAAGTGGGAAAATTCTATTGGTGGAAGCATATAGATAAATTTTTCATATGCCACCATCCCTTTGCATGGTGAGAATGTGAGATTGGATAATGAACAAAGATTCAATACACCATTAATGTCTGGTATAAGTCTCCCAGTCAAATAAACTTGTTTGATACTAGTATTGATCACATAATTGGGATTTCTGATGAGGTGACAAATCCTACTCCTCTAGATGTTGATAAAGAGCCAAAAGATGGTCATTGGACCATGTTTTTATGGAGATTTCTCAAGGGAAGGTAATGGTGTTGGTCTAGTTTTTATATCTCCATATGGTAAGCAACATAGTTTTTTTTTAGGTCATTTTTTCAATGTTGGGGTTGACTATTGCTCATAAGAATGGTGTTAGATGCCTAAAGTTTTTTGGAGATTTTAAAATTATGGCACACCAAGTTAAAGATGTATATGTATCCAAAGAGAGAAATCTCAGAATGTACAAGAATGTTGTTTGAGAAAGCATGGAGTTTTTGATGCTATTGGCATTGAATGGCTAGATAAAAGTGAGAATATGGAGGTTGATGCTCTTTTTGTTGTAGTGTTAAGGTATATTCCTTTGTTGCAACAAGGTATTGAAGTCTTAGGAAGATCTACCATACTAGATAACATATGTAGCTGCCAAGTGCTTGATGACAATTAACAAATTTATAGGTTCTTCAATTATATGGATGAGTTTGATAGTCAACTCATTTATTGGCAACCAATGGTTAAAGTAGAGAATAGGAAAGAAGCATTGTTTGGGAATGAGATAGTACAACTGAAGAAAAATACTATTCCCAAAGGATTGGTTGCCTTAATAAGATATTTGACAATGGAGATCGTTGTAGAGAAAAAAATAAAATCAAGTTACGAAGATGATGTCGAAGGAGTGAATTTGGGGACAAATGAAAATCCCAATATGGTTTATTTGTTGAAGATGAAACCTCATGGAAAATATATGTTGGTCTCCCTATTGCATAATTTGAATTTTTTTTTTGCATGGTCATATGATAATATACAAGCATATAGGGAAGATTTGTTTCAGTATACAATTCTAGTTCAACCCGACGCTAAACCATTTAGGAAAAAATAAAGGCCTATCAGTCCTACCTTGGCTCCTCAAATACAAAAGGAGTTGATGAAAATAAAGGAATATGGAATCATCAAAGCTATTATACATTCTAAATGGGTGTCTAACCTTATCTTAGTGAAAAAGAAGAATGGGGAAATAAGGTTGTGTATTGACTTTAGGAACCTCAAACTTAAGTCCCTTAAAGATAACTATCCTTTTCCAAGCATGTACCACTTGCTGCAATAAGTAATAAGATAAAAAATAATGTACATGATGGATAGATTTTCAAGCTACAACTAGGTGGTTGTGAAATAGTCAGAAAAACATAAAATGGAATTCACTACTCCATGGGACACATATGTGTGTGTGATTGTAGAGTCTAAACTAATGTATTGAAAACTTGGTAGAACCTATGAAAGTCATAGTATGTCTAGTTGAATAGTCCACTCAACATTGTAAATGCTACATTAAATGTTAACAGAAGGCTTGTAAACTTGTGATGATGTTGCACTATATGTGCCTTTAGAGACTTGGGATTGCCTAATTTATCCCATAAAAGGTGTTCTACTTGCTAGAAATTTACAAAATTGCATAATAATAAAAGAAATGAATAAGAGATAATGGCTACGGGTACCCACAACTTAACTTGTAATTGAATTGTTGCTAATAGAGAATTGTCAAACTAACTCAGAACTACTAAAACTAGAAATTAAACTTATTCTAATCTATGTAGTACTAAATATTAACCGATTCCATGCATACTCATGAACATTCATTATTGATAATCAAAATATGTGGATCTATTCTAACTTGCATGCAATTTATGAAACAATGATGAATAAAAATAACTACTGAACATACATAAAAAAAACTATAAATGGAGTGAAGAATAGTTACCTTGAGTGGCCTGATCAAGTGGCTATCTTCACTTAACTAGAACCAAATCTAAATATTAGATTCTATGCATCCATATGAAATTGAACTTCATTCATTATGCATCATAAAAGATTACACAAAATATTCTTCACAAATTGTATTCAATGAAATCATTCTAAATAATCAACATGTCTGTAGATAATAACTGAACTTGAGAAGAAAATGATAAAAAAATACTGAAATCAACTAACTTATCTAAGGACTCAACCACTAGCTATATAGAAGCACATGGAAATTTATGCTAAGCAACAACTAATTGCAATCATTAACTATCACTCCTAGATATCAGAGTATATAGATAAGATTGAATTGTTCAAACTATAACTAAAAAGAAAGAAGAGTTCTAATAGAACTAAAACTCTGTAAAACAAAATTGCATGTAAAACACATAAATAGTTATTCAGAATCCTATCAAAAAGAATTCTTCTTCTCAATTGCTTTATTAACTGTCATAATGATGCATGACCAACTCCATCAGGTGCCTTCATACATTAGTTATTGCATTCATCTTGATCTGACACTTCCCCTGTTTCGTTGTCCCAGTCTTTTGTTGTGGATTACAACTTCTAGTTGTTATGAGCTACAATTCCTTTTTGAGCTGCAAGGGGTTAATCCACAAAACATATACACAAAGCTAAATACCATAATTAAACACAAAATTCCATCCACATTTCATACATACTCACATATAAACTATGCAATGCTACTATATTATAACCATATTTCCATTACTATGATTTAGGTCCAAGGCTATATAATAAACATGAAAAGATAGCATAACATAAGAGTATCATCTGAAATGTTTATCTAATAGTGTCTGAAAGTATGCATAAAAGCAACATAAAATAGGCTAATAATTGAACCCATTATTCCCCCCAACTATACTTTTGCTTGTCCTCAAGCAAAGCACTAGGGGTACATATTATATTGTAGGGTGATCTCCTTGAGGTCCATGAAAACATCAATCCCCCTTCATCTTCTTTAAATAGAAACCTCTGTAAGTTGCAATTTATCTCATTCTAATGATCCCAACTTTCTCACACTCCTCACCTTTTTCCCTGTTCCAACGTGGAATTGGATAGAGTAGCATAGGTGGGTGAAATGTGAGTGGTACCCAATGAATTCCTATATCAATACCAATTTTTATGTATTTGTGTACCCTCTCAAGCATGGTGGTGAAATTATACATGGAATGAGATTCCTTTCTCTGTAACTCTAGGGTCAAGTTATTCCATCTGCTTTGCATATAACTATAACATTGCTAACCCAAACCTACAACTAATGTTTGCATTCTTTTTTTATCCGTTATCCTTAGTATAATAATTTTTTTCCTACACCTTTATGATCTAGAATTTTCAACCATTCATCTATAACTGCATCAAGGTCTTTAGATTCTTTTATTATTGGGAAAGCAACTGATTTCTCCCTCTCCTCATAGTCCTCCATTATTTCTCTCCTGAGTTGTTCATTCCTGTAATAAGATGCTAGTGCTCTTACCTAGAGATCCCCTACAAACATCAGAGGATTCCAATCTATTTCATCTAGCACCACATAATTGTGTAAATAGTATTCAAACAATTGATCTTGCTCCTTAGGTGTAGAAACAACAAAAATATTAAGAAACTCAATTTTTTTGCTCATCCCAACTAGATGATTACTGATTAGCCTACTAAATTGGAAACTCAAAAAAATTTCCTACATAAATAGTGCATATTTTCTTGCTAGAGGTCTACATCTTATTATCTGTGCAGCGTTGTCTACCACTTCTTCCAATCTGGTTGTTGATTTTCTTAGCTCAATCTCTTTCCTTTCTAGCACCTTAGCATGTTCTTCAATCAATATTTATTTTTCTTTCTTCCACTTTTCCTTTTCTTCTAAAAAATCATCAGCCACCCTCCATATCCGTTAACCAAGTGACAAGGTTGTATGGTGAATTAGAGTTCATATGGGAGGAGATTTTTGATTTGGTATTGCTAGTTCTCCATCCCCTATCTTAGTAATGGAGAATTATGCCAATAAATCAAGTTTAGTACTATGGCCATATGTTTGTAATTTTTCTTCCAATTCTTGTATTCTTGTTTTCATTTCCTTGTCTTTCTCTTCATAGCTCTGCACTAACTCTTCCAAAAGTTTAATTATGTCCAAAGTTTCTTGAAGCTCCTTCCTAAATTTTCTATCTTCTATATGCATTTCCTCTATTTCCATAAACTAGTCATTACTCCCCCTTCATAGTCTTCATAGGTAGAACTATCTAGGGTTTTCTTTTGTGTTTTCTTAGCAACAAACACATCTTCTAATTTTGAATCAGAAGTGGTAGAAACATATCTCTTCCTTTTCACAGGTGTTTTTAAATTCCTAGGGATATTTCATTTCCCTTTAGATTTTGTCTCTACTATCATTACATCTTCCTCCGATTGTTATTTTCCATTTTCCTTTTCTTTAGGTTTCTCCACACTTCCCCTCATGACACCTTATTTATTTAATTTGCTTGAATGCCTAGGTGTAGGTGTCTGCTTCTCAACATCTTTATTTTTATTTTGAACATCCGTCTTTTTCTTCTTTTTTTTTAGAAGGTGTGGATGTTGTGGACGTACTGCCTCTTCTACTCTTAGGTTTTGGTGGTTTTAAAGAAGATGGATTTTCTTCCATTGCTTGTGGCCTAGAATCTGGAACATTGTGCTCCTCATGCTCACCTTGGCTACAGGTAGGTGAAGCCATAGTTGAGACATGGAAACTTTCTCTTATAGGTTCAACTTGTGGCTCTAAAGTCTTAGGTACTATAAGTGCTTCTAGAAAACTGTTAATATCTTCACATTTCTTAAGATCTTCCCAATCTACATGTGGGTATTGAATTCTCAAGATTCTTTTCACTAATAAGGAAATCAAATAGTGGTGTGATAAGGTAGTGTCACTTTGTCTCCTTTAATACGCTGATGCCATTCTTTTCAACATATTATAAAGAAAATTTGGCACATTTACCAACCTATTGTGGCAAAGGTGACTAAGAAATTTAAAATGTGTTGTGTATAAAATATTTTTCCTATCATCATAGGTAAGATATCTAATGAAATAGGAAGTTCAATTATCCCAAAACCATGGAAGAGATAGCCTTTTTGTACCTTGTGACAATGAGTCCAAATTCTCTCCTCACTCATAAAATTTCTCTCTAGCTACAACTGCATCAGTGCATGTTGGAAAATCTGCTCCAATTCTAGGTAACCCAAAATATTGTGTTATGGTGACTTCAGATGCATCCATTGATAATCCTTTCACCATTGCTTCATTGTGCTCTAGTGTAGCTGCAAACCTTCTTGCTGTATCATTTTCAAATTCTATTAGTTTCAAGAAATAATTAAGCCAACCCACTCTTGTGAAAATAGGTAAGACCATTGCATCTTCCAGTATTTGCTTGTGAGCCGACGACTCTCTTCTGATAAAATCACCTCCTATTATGACTCTCTTTACTTTTCTCAATGTGTTAACCTTGAAAATTCAGCCCAATTCCTCCTCACCACCTTCAAAACCCTTCTCCTATTCTGCTATTTCCTCATGCACTTTCACTACCATACTATAACTACAACTCCCTTTCTTAGTATTAGCTTAATTGAGCTCAAAAATAAGTTTTAGGTTCGACTGAGCTCAAGTTCATAGGCTTAGGGAATTAGAAATTGAAAGTATCAACAAAAATTAGTTGTAATTTTAGGAGGGTTTTGCATGTCATATCTATCTATTGCATTTGGTTAGGTGGCAAAATTTGAAAAAACTAGTTGAATTGTACCCTCCCCCCAACTTAAGGGTTGAAGTGACCTCACTTCAACTTGTGATTGTCAAGGGTATGATGAGAATGTATGAAAATTAATGTTATGGATATTTCATATGCATAATATAATATGAAAGACATAATGAAAGTATTAAGAAATCTATGGTAATTATGATAGCATACCTTGCGTACCTTTTGGAAGGGACTAACTGATCATCACACATGTAAATTGAATAACATGTGCCTGAAATATGATTTGATGTGACCAGAATTAACTGCAGGTGAATGAATTGTGAGGTGGTATATGTAACCTAATGAAACATAGTAGACGAATAATAGCTAGTGATGTGACAATTCAAACGTTTAAAATTTGAATTGGCAACAGGAAATAAAAGAAGCATGCTGCAGGTACTTATTATGAAAAGATGGATAATTCATGTGAGAATTTTGAGGTGAAAGTGTGTGAACTACAATTAATGTGGCACCAAGTGATTTGAAATTTTTTCTGCTAGATGGTGCTATGGGTACCTTCAACATCAGGTCCCATCTGAATGTTGATAGCTTTTATGCTATAGGTCCTTGCATAAAGAAGACCCTTTCTAAATTTGTAATAGTTAAAAATAAAATAGAACCCTCTAGAGAAAATATGAACATCATTATAATAGTGTTGTGTGTGCTTGTGAGGTAAAATAAGAAATTAATCTTGAGTGGTCTCAGGGATTGAGCTGTGTAGCTCAATCATTGGGTTACTAGAAGTACTTGGTATATCATGTGTTGCTAAGATATCACTTTGTGTTTTTGAACTTGTATTTGGATCACTAAGAGCACCACACTATTGAATAAGATAAAGTATAAAGGCTTCTTTATGCACCCAATTTCTTATACAACTTCAATATGTGTCCATTAATTAGGAGAGAGTATATGACTGCACCTATGATGTGCAACTTGGCTGCTCCATTAGGATAGAGGTGACTGATTTCATAAGGTCCCAACCACCTAGATTGGAGTTTCCCCTTGAAATCCTTGTACCTTGAATCATATAATAATGCCCAGTCCCCTACATTAAACTCCTTGGTTTTGATATATTGGTCATGTGCCACTTCATACTTTGTTGTTGTACTATCTCAGGGTGATAGATTGCCTCAATCCCGATTTCATCCAATCCATTTAAATGGTGTAACCTCTCCTTTTTGAGCTATTGATAAATCCATTTCCATCTCTACTAATTTTCTTGATGTCTTATATTCAAACTCGACTAGAAGGACTGCTATTTTTCCATAGACTAGCTCATAGGGCGTAAAACCAGTTGTTGTCTTCCAGGTTGTTCTATATGTCCATACTACTTCTAGTAACCTTGTAACCCAATCTTTCCTATGTAATTACACTGTCTTGGTGAGAATACTTTCAACTTCCCTATTAGTAAACTACACCTGACCATTGGCTTGAGGGTGATAAGGCGTTGACTTTTTATGTCTGATTTGGTATTCTTCAACCAATTTGGTGATGAGGTTTCAAGTAAACTGTGGACCTTGCTCAATGACTATGTCTCTAGGTACTCCATACCTAGTAAAAATATCCTCATACAAGAATTTAGCCACATTTCCATCTTTGGTAAACTATACTACCTTTACTTCTACCCACTTTGTCAGATAGTCAGTGCAAACTAGAATGTATTCCTTGCTGTTGGAGGTAGGTGAGATTGGTCCAATAAAATCTAGACCCCATTTTTCAAAGGGATCTAGTGTTAATTGAGGTTGCAAGGGAATTTCATCACTCCTTATTGGTTTACCCATTCTTTGGCACCTATCACAACTCCTTATATACTAGATAGAATCCTTGTGTAGAGTTGGCCAATAGTAACCAGTTGTGAGTATTTTGAATGATTTTTTTGTTGCAAAATGACCCCCACATGGTTCATCATGGAAATCCATCATGATATCATAGATTTCATCCTCCCTTATGCACCTCCTCATGATGTTGTCAGGGCCAGTGTAGAATAGATAACTTGATATCCAAGAGTATGGGAAACACTTATGTACTAATTGTATCTTCTCCCTTGGAGAAAAGTGTGGTGGAATTTTCCCTATCACTAAATAATTTGCAATGTTAGCATACGAAGGTACATATACATTAAGAGAAAATAAGTGTTTGTTCGGAAATGAATCATTCACTACCCCTTCTACTGATTGTGTTAGTAACCTTGATAAGAAATATATCACCACATTAGCTTTACCAAGCTTTTCCACTATTGTAATATCAAACTCTTGTAGAAGGAGCAACCATCTTACTAATCTACCCCAACTACAGGCTTGTTCATCAAGTATATGATTTTTGTATGGTTTGTATGGACAAAAGTTAAATAACCGATGATGTAATGCTTGAACTTATTGATGGAATACACTACTACTAGCATCTCCTTTTCTGTAACAGTATAATTTAGCTCTGCTTCCTCAAGATTCTTACTAATGTAGTAAATTGCATACTCTTTATTTCCTTCTTTCTGACCCAAAACTGCTCCAATAGAAAAATCTAAAGAATTTGTATGTATATGAAAGGGTAAGGTCCAATTTTCCCCCCTCAAAATAGGTGTTTGAGTCAAGGATTTTTTCAGCTCTTCAAAGGATTGTTGGCACTCTGATATCCACTCAAATTCAATGTCTTTACTCAACAAAACAAACAATGGTGCAACAATCTTCTGAAGTATTTAATAAACCTTTTGTAGTAGCCTACATGGCTAAGGAAACTTCTGATATCTCTTTGTTTTTTTGGAACAGGTAATGTGGAAATAATTTGGATCAACCTGAATCCCATAACTGAATATGAAGTGCCCTAAAACAATTCCCTGAGTCATCATCATAAATCACTTTTCATTTTTGAGTGACAATTTGTGTTCTTTACATATTTTTAATACATTTTCTAGATTATTGAGGGCTTCCTCATAAGATTCCCCATATGTGGTAAAATCATCCATATATATCTCCATACAACCATGAGCATAATCAGAAAAGATGTTGAGCATTACCCTCTGAAAAGTAGTTGGAGCATTGCATAAACCAAAGGGTAGAATAGAGTAGGCATAAGTACCCCATGGAAATGTAAATTTTGTCTTGTCCTAATCTTATGGAGAATTTTTTATCTAATTGTAACAACTGAAACCATCTAGGAATGAAAATTACTTCTTCCCTGCTAAAGAATCAAGCACTTGGTCTATAAAGGGCAATGGGAAGTGGTCCTTCCTAGTGGCTATGTTGAGTTCCCTGTAATCTACACAAACTCTCCATTTTCCACCTTTCTTGGGAAAAATGACCAAAGGTGAGACCCATTCACTGTTAGATATAGAATAAATAAATCTTGCATCAAGGAGTTTTTGAAGTTCAACTTTGACCATTTCTCTCAAGGAAGGGTTCATTTGCCATTGAGGTTTTCTAATGGGTTTATAACCATTATTGATATAGATCCTATGCATAAATAAGTTAGGATCTATGCCTTTCATATCATGGTAGTCCCATGCATATTTTGTTGTGTGTGCTTGCAACATAGTAATTAGAGAATTTTGTTACTCCTTACTCAAAGCATTTTTTATGTTCAATATTTTTATTGGAATTTATTCTAATTCTTTGGATGATTCTTGCACAAATGATAGGTCAAGGCTTAGAATTATTGGTACACACGGTCGTGGAAGTAAGGAATGAAAGATATAAGATATTTCTTCTGAGGAATTGGTGGGTATAATGATTTGCAAGGGGTCTTGTAGGCATGTGAGATAGTCCTGTTGTTGCAAGATCCTACCGTAGCCATTTTGTATTATATGAGCAATGAACTCATCTTCATCCTAATCATCCAATAGAGGGTTGTGCTCTATAGTCATCAATGTTTGTAGGGAATAATTATCTTCCTCAACCAAAGTGTGCCAAATAGTTTGCTAAGATCAACATAATTTTGGGTTGGAGTATAGAGGATCAATTTATTGGTCACAGTCCCATTAGATATTATCATATTTCCAAACCTATAGCCTATGAATGCATCAACTGTAGCTAACCATGGTCTACCTAGGATGAGTGGGTATCTTACAAGATTAACCTTTGATTGCAAAAATATGAAATCAACAGGATATTCTCAATAATCTAATGCAATAACTAAATCTTCAATTATTCCTTTAGGATTGACTATTGACCTATCTGCCAACTATAAAATGGGTTTGTGTAGGTCTAAGGTTGGCTAAATGAAGTAACTGGAAATTGTTTCTTTAGTCATAACATCTATTGCTACCCCTAAGTCTATCAAGGTGTTCTTGATAAGGGTCCCATTAATGTTGACATCCACTACTAGACTACCAAGGTTTGTGTATTTATGGAAAGTTATGTTCTCTAACATGATATCTGCAAGGTTTCCTAGGACATGTATTGTCTGAGGATCCTTCCTTTTTCTCTCTGGTTTCCTAATACATAGGTCCATGACTGTTTTAGTATAGATTTGAATGTCCTTAATAGCTTGGATGAGAGGGATCTTGATATTGACATCCCTAAGTTGACCCAACATGTCTATCTTAGCTTGTGTGTGATGCTTTTGAATGGCTAAGACTTCAAGGAAAGGAGGCTTTGGACTTGGGGTAGTTTGGTGTACCTAATTTGACTAAGGTTCCAAAGGTGTTTTGTATGAAGCTTCAAATATAGGTTCCTCATCCTCCATCTTAGTGATTTGAGGGGATGAAGGTCTAACAAGTTGTTTTCTTGATTTGAGGTGGACATCACTCACCTCTACCCCATAAGTAGGGTATTGCATAGCCTTGTTAGTATAATCCTATTGAATAGGCTTGTTGTTAGGGTTAGGTGTAGGTTGGGCAAGTAATTATGGTGGCTTGGGTGGATGGGATGTAGGATTTGATGGAGGCATGATGGCTTGTTGTTGTGGCTAAGGAGGAAGCATAGGCTGTTGATAGTTCATATTTTGTTATTGCCACCGTTGACCTTTTTTCCATTGAGGCCACCACTGGTTCTATTGTGTTGACCATTGGGGATTGTAATTGGAACCTTGGAAATTTTGTTGTGACCATGGATTTAGTTGCTGTTGGTTCCAATTTTGCTGAGGTTGTGGTGATTGTTGAGGGTTTTTCCATTAATTTTGATTAGCTAGCCTCAACTGAGAGTTCCAAGAAGAAAAATTCTGATTTCCAATGGGAAAGGATGAATTGAAGTTAAGGTCTTGTGGCATACCTTGTATTTTTTGTCATGGAATTCTTTGACCTATGTAAAATAGTTTCCCATCCTCTCCTTAAAGTGGCTGAAAATCAGGTTTCTCAGTTTTGTCTTGTTGAATACTAGCCACCCTTTTGCATTTATAGTTTGCTTTCCTTTGCTTACAACTGGGGAAATATTTAGTGAGCATTGCTTCAGTTTCCTCCCACTTCTTCTTGATGTGGAGAGTATCCAAATGAGTTGCTAAATGGTTGATAATATCCTCATTCATGTTGGACAACAAATTGCTTAACTCTATCTTTGAAACCCCTATGGATTATTTTCCAAGAGTGGATGTTATATCTCCTCTTGGTCTCTTAGTGAAGGTCCTAGAATTATTCCTGTAGACCTTGCAGATGTCTTCAAATGGTATTTGAGAGATATCTCCTTGTCCAATGAGGTTGAGGGAATACATATAGTCCTCGTTGACTCCTCTAAAAAATACTAACTTGAGGGATTCTTCAAACAACTTGTTTTGTGTGTTTTTCTTCAAGTAAAATTGAAAGCTCTCCACAGTCATCTAATGGCCCATCCTCCTTTTGTGAAATTTTGAAAATTCCATCTCTCCTCCTATCAAGTTGTCTACAATAGTCTTGGTACTTCTCCAAGAACATTGTCTTCATGGCATCCTAATTAGGAACAACATCCTTGCCTAATCCCATAAACCATCTTAGGGCTACATCTTTTAGAGTGTCAAGGAAGAGTTTGAGCCTATGAGCATCAAAAGTATAATCATAACTTCTGCATAGGACATCAAATTCAAATAGAAATGTATCTAGATCCTTAGTCATCAACACATAAAAGACTAGTAATGCTGAAAGAGGGATATTCTTTAGCATAGTAGCCCTTTCTTGGTTGGTGATTGGGAACTCAAAGGTTGCATGCTCAGGATCATCCACTGCATCACCCATGGTTCAGTATGTCCCCTTTGTAAGTGTAGTAGATGTTGGTGATGGGGAAATTTCTTCTTCAGTATTACCCTCACTCTGAGTATTGGAATTACCAATTTTTTCTATGGCTTCTTGGCATGTAGAGGGGAGGAATCTACCCAAAGAGTCTCTTTGCCTCCACATACATGACATATGGCTTTATATAGTAGCGGTCTTGCAAAGTGTTAGTGTATTTTTTTGGTGCTGTGAAAAAGATTAAGTCTAACAATCCTAATTTTGGAAACAAAATGTAAACTATGAAAATTCAGAAAACTTCTTCTATGAAGATAGCAACATCCTTGAAAACAGTGCCAAAAATGTAGATTCTAAACTAATGTATCGTAAACATGGTATAACCTATGCAATTTAGAGATATGTCTAGCTGAATAATCCACTCAACATTGTAAAGACTACATTAAAGTGTCAACCCAAGGCTTATAAACTTGTGATGATGTTACACTATATGTGCCTTCAAAGACTTAGGATTTCCTAAGCTATCCTATCAAAGATGTTCTACTTGTTGAAAATTTACAGAATTGCATAAAAGTAAAAGAAACAAACTAGAGCTAATGGCTATAGGTACCTAAAACTTAACCTGTAACTAAACTGTTGCTAATAGAGAATTGTCAAACTAACTCAGAACTACTCAAACTAGAAATTAAAATTATTCTAATAAATTTCTAGTGTAATATAGATTAACCAATTACATGCATACTCATGAACATTCATTAATGATAATCAAAATATGAGGATCTATTCTAACTTGCATGCAATTTATGAAACAATGATGAACAAAAATAACTACTAAATAGAAAAAAAAAACTCTAAATGGAGTGAAGAACAGTTACCTTGAGTAGCCTACTCAAGTGTTTGTATTCACTTAACTAGAACCAAATCTAAATATCGGATTCTATGCATCCATGTGAAATTGAATTTCATTCATTATGCATCACAAAAGATTACACAAAATCTTCTTCACAGATTGTATTCAATGAAATCATTCTGAATAATCAACATGTCTGTAGATAATAATTGAACTTGAAAAGAAATTGATAAAAAAGTAAGAAAATCAACTAGCTTATCTAAGGACTCAACCACTGGCTATATACAAGCATGGGGGAGTTTATTCTAAGCAACAACTAACTACAATCATTAACTATCACTCCTAGATATTAGAGTATACAGTTAAGATTGAATTGTTCAAACTATAACCGAAAAGAAAGAAGAGTTCTAATAGAATTGAAACACTGTAAAATAGAATTACATGTAAAACACATAAATATTTATTCAGAATCCTATCAAAAAAATAATTCTTCTTCTCCATTGCTTTATTAACTATCATAATCATGCATGACCAACTCCATCAGGTGTCTTCATAAAGTAGTTAATGCATTCAGCTTGATTTGGCACTTCCCCTATTTCACTATCCTAGTCTTCCTTTTGTTGTAGTTTACAACTTCTAGTTGCTATGGGCTATAGTTCCTTTTTGAGTTACAATAGGTTAATCCACAAAACATATACACAAAGCTAACTACCATAATTAAACACAAAATTCCATCCACATTTCATACATACTCACATATAAACTATGCAATGCTACTATATTATAACCATATTTCCATTATTACGATTTAGGTCCAAGGTTGTATAATAAACATGAAAAGATAGCATAACATAGGAGTATTATTTGAAAGGTTTATCTAATAGTGTCTAAAATTATGCATAAAAGCAACATAAAATAGGTTAATAATTGAACCCATCAATGAGGATGTCGTTTCATTTGAAAAATGTGGGTTCAAATTTTAGAGAGCAATGGATGAGGCTTTTGTTGGTCTTATTGATTGGATCATGGTGGTGAATCAATATGACCTAACTATTTTTTCAAAGGAAAGAGGTGAGCATTTTGAACACCTAGAGTTAATTTTTAAAAGATGTTTAGAGCATGAGATCTCCCTAAATCCAAAAAAGTGTAATTTTAGTATTGAGGAAGGTAAGATTCTATGACACATTGTGCTAAAGGATGGGGTTAAAATAGATCTTTAAAGAGTTAAGGCTATCGACCTTATCCCTCAACCCAAGTCTACCAAAGGAATTCAATCCTTTTTTAGGAAAATCAACTTTGTTAGGAGATTTGTTCCTAACTTTTCTAAGAAGACAAAAGCCATATCTAATATGTGCAAGAAGGGACACTCAATTGAATGAAGTGAAAAACCAACTAATGCATCAAGGGATATCAAGTAAGCAATATATGATGCCCATGTATAGGTAATTCCAGGTTATTCTAAACCTCTCCAACTATTATTTTTTTCTTCATTTTATGATATTATTGTCGTGTTGTTGTAAAAGAATAAATATATATATAAATAACTAGTATTTCTCTTTAGTAAATCACTACAAGCAACAAAATTGAAGTATTAAACAATAGAAAAGTATGCTTATGATTTGGTCGAAGATATGAATAATTTTAGGCCATTCCTTGTGGGTGCAAAGATTATTGCATATGTGCCACACCCAAGTATGAAATATATTTTCATGCAACATGAAGCTTCAGGTAGAAGGTGTTGTTGGATTAAAAAAAATAAGGAATATTATATGGACATACAAACCACTAACTACAACATACACATCTCAGCAAAATGGAGTTGATGAATGACATAACTACATTGAATCATGAAGATGGTACATAACATGTTGAAGGATTCTCATTTGGGACATGCATATTGGGTTGAATTTGTGTATACAACACTTTATTTTCTAAATCACAGACCAATCAAAGCACTTGATTGCATCACATTAGAAGAATCTTGGATAGGGTAAAACAATCTATCTCTCATCTTTTTGTATTCAATATAATAACATGCATGAACATTCTTGAGAAAAAGAGAAAGAAGCTTGATGAGAAATCCTTGAAATGTATTCTTCTTGGTTATATCAATTAGTCAAAGGCCTATCAACTTATGGATCCTACCACAATGAAGATATACATTAGCAGAGATGTCATTTTTTATGAGAAGAGTGAGTTAAGTTCTCCTCCCACATCATCACCTACTCTAGATAATAACCCTATATTAAGCTTGGATGAGAAAATTAATGGTAATGTTGATAATCAATTTGATTCAACACTCACAAATGTCAAAAAACCTAAGCAAAAGTGGTATACTAGTACCATTCACAATGCATTTGCTATATGGAAGTTGTATCAAATGAATGTAAAGAGTTCCTTTCTCAATGGAGACCTTAAGAAGGAGGTTTATATGACCTAACCAGAAGGATACATTATACTTGTTAAATAATAAAAGGTATACAAACTTGTTAAGTCTCTTTATGGTCTCAAATAAGCTCCTAGCTTGGTATATCAAAATTAATGAATATTTGACACAACATAAATTCACCATGCATCCATATGATCCAAATATCTACCTCAAAGAACAAGGGAGACATTGTTATTATTAATGTATATATTGATGACCTAGTTATCACAAGATGCTCAAAAATAATGGTTGAAACAATTGAGGATGATCTCACGAAGGAATTTGATATGGCAAGTCTCGAGGTATTAAATTATTGTCTTGTCTTAGAGGTATGAAAAACTAATCACCATACCTTTGTATCTCAAATAAAATATGCTAAGACATTGCTTGAGAATTTGACAATGATGGATTCCAAACCCACGTCTACACCTATGGAATTATTGTAGTTATTTATTTCTAATCCATATCCTTGAGTAAATGCAACTCTCTATCAATAGATCATTGAAGGTTTGATTTACTTGAGTTACACTAGACCAAATATCATTTTTGATGTTAATTGTCTTTCATGATTCATGTGAACCAAAGATATGTCATTGGAAATAAAAAATGAGTACTAAGGTATATCCATGGTATAATGAATCATGGTTTGGAATATAAAAGAATGATCAATTCTTCTTAGGATCAAGTTATATTTATTTGGGAAGTAAGAAGTAATCAAAATTTATTTTTCTTCAACATAAGCAAAACATCGTGCAACAAGTAAAGTATTTTATGAATAAATTTGGCTACATTACATACTAGAAGGATTGGGAGTACCTCAAAATCAACCCACAATCCTCTATTGTGATAATCAAAGTGTTCTCAAGATTGCTCATAATCCAGTGTTTCATGAATGAACCAAGCACATTGGAGTTGCTTGTCACTTTATTCAAGAATAGGTTCAACAAAACAATATTCAAATCCAATTTTGTACTACTCAAGAGCAACACGTTGACATATTCACCAAGCCTCTTGGACATGTGAAGTTTGATGCTTTTCACGATTCTCTTATCAGTACTTTAAAACAATGATGTAATAAGAGGGGAATGTTGGATATTCCATCATTTACCTCTATGGTTTAATTTGATTGTTTGTTTTTTGTAGATTTGTTATTGTATAATTAAGATATATTTGAATATTTGGTTTGATGGTTGAACTTGTGAGTGTTATATTTTAAAGAACACAGTTCACCATTCATAGCCTATATATATTTGTGGGGAATCAAGGAGGGATTTTTTACCATTAGGTGAAATTATAATATTATTATAATCATTATTTCAATATATTTTTTTCCTATGGTTCTTAGAGCTTAATATATAAGCATGATCTTAGTGAAGTGTATGAATGATCATTTATCAATCATAATGAATGAAAGGGATTTTCTCTAATATTTTAGGTTTTATTCTAGTAGTGTTATCTTTAATTTTGGACACTCCTATGCTATTGCTCTCTATCTCTATAGAGAGAAAGATAGTGTATAATATTTATGTAGTATGAAGGAGTTAGAATATAGGGAAATTTTCCAAGGTCGGAATTAATTAGGTTGGTTATGTTCATCCACTTTAATCATATAATTTTTCAAGTATATCAAACATATTTTATTTTCTCAAAAATTATATTACAACATTCTACTTACTATCCTATCACTTATATATTATATATTTTCTATTAGCCTTGTTTAAGTGGATAGATACACATTTATTAGAGGATTTTCCATCTCTTTGAAGACTAAGAATCCTAATAGGATTTAACCTATGAAAGATTGGTTTAGGAATATTAGTGTAAAATTTTGAAAAGAAAAATTATGAAAAATAATTAAAAGAACAAATTATGAAAACAAAATAGGCCCATAGGTGAAAACATAAGTATAAATGTCCATGCACATGTCAAAAATAAATGTCCATGATATACATATATTTATAAATGTCTATATATATTTAACTATAAATATTTTTATGCATGTCCATAACTATCCAAAAACATATATAAATGTCCCTACACATGTCCATACACACATGTGTCAAATATAAATGTCCATATATGTGTATCTAATTTATAAATAAATATACATGTCCATAAACATAAATATAAATGTCCATACACACATGTCAAATATAAAAGTCCATATAAATGTCTGTAAACATAAATATAAATATTCACACATGTCAAATATAAATTTCCATGTACACATGTTTGAATAAATTCTCATAAACATAAATTTCCATAGATATATTAACAACTCTTAGTTGAGTGACCCTCAGAGTGAGAATCTTGCTTCGATAGATGCATAGAGCCCTACAAAAATGTAATTATTTACTAATATATATATGTATGTATGTATATATAATATTTAATTTGACAATTAACTCACCTATCCACTATCATTGAATGAAGCATGTTTGTGTATATACTCTAACCTCAAACTAGAAGTATCACCTACTATCTTGAGCTACAAATCAATGCAAAAATGAAATGTTAATAATAAATATATAATTTATTTGTGTAGAACTACAAGCCTATGTTTTAAATTTTTTAGTGTAAATTTTAACTTAAAAATTAAAAATTATATACCTACATCGATAAACTAGAACCTTAAGTACCACCCTCTCTAGTTGTAATGATGGAATCCATTATCTCACATAATTTTCTCTCATCCCTTAGTAGCTCTATTAACAATGAGTGTAATGGAATATGAAGGTGTGATGCCATCGATCCTAACAAAAGAATATGAGCTACAACATTCATACCCCCTAAAACCTACTCAAGTGGATCAGGTGCCTATGGAGAAATAGAATGGTCAATAGATGTTGCTTGTGTTGCTCTAGTATGTTACTCATGTTTCCCACCAAAAGATCTAACACTAGGGTGTGCATCAAAATGTTGTGAGCTAGTTGTTGGATTCTCTGAATTTACAAGGGTGTGACCCACATATGAACTGACATCTAACAAAGGGATCCTCATTTGTGAGGATATCACCTAATATTCCCTCAACAAGTCCTCAAAAAAATAGCATGCCGCTCTTTAAATATAATCATCACCTATAATGTGGTATAGATCCTCTAGATATGGGATACCTATGACTTGATAGGGATCTAGGTGATAAGATAACTTATGTAGATGCCTCATCAAGTACTATCCCATGCAATCTATATATATCATTTTGAGTATACACAACAATCTCAACAATACTATCAATTGCTTCCCTTTGGGAAGCAATGACCACATGATCATCAATATCACTAAGTGATTGAGATATCACAAGCATACTCTCACCAACCAAGATTGTATAAGAAAAAGGTTATTGATCTTTATGATGGTATGGACCCTTTTCACATATCCTATTGTTCC
Source organism: Sequoia sempervirens (assembly GCA_007258455.2). Classification (NCBI taxonomy): domain Eukaryota; kingdom Viridiplantae; phylum Streptophyta; class Pinopsida; order Cupressales; family Cupressaceae; genus Sequoia; species Sequoia sempervirens. The sequence continues at coordinate 260,584,863 of VDFB02270651.1, forward strand.
TTACTCAAAATATAGAGTTAAATCTAAATTGTTGACCTCGAGGCCTAAACAAACCTTAGCGTATGATTGTTATGCAAAATATAATAAAATTTGGTTGTTATTAAGATAATGACCATGTACAACAAGAAATCTAGGGTAAATCAATGGTTCCATTTTAAGGTCTACACATTTGGTCACTTGATATGCCCTAATACTAGTTTAGGGGAATAGTAAGGAAAACAATCCCCTTTGATAATTTATTTTGGAACATTTAGTTCAATTGTACTCAATGAAACATTACCAAAAAAATTTTCTCATATTTGGGTGAGAATAGCTACTAAAATCTCACTAGAATAAGCATTAGCACCTCATAATTACTATCTATTGTGAAGTAAACTGTCCAATATCTTCTTACAATTTTTTTTGTAAACCCCAATAATTTTGTGGGTTGTCTAAAATTAATCACAATATGGTGATCTTTGTATCTATATCTCTGAAAAGTGAATTATCCATATTTGTGTTGCACATTCAAAATAGTTGTTTAGTGTTTCAATTTGATGTAATATTAAGGGTCAAAAATAGACATTACATATACATGTATGTATATATTTATATACATACATACATACATACACACATAGACACATACACGTACATACATACTATATAAATATCCATATACATGTCCATAAATGTCTAGATAAACATAAATATTTAAATCATATATCCATATTCATGACCATGTACACATCAGATATAAATGATTGGATACACGTCCATAAACATAAATATAATTATATGTACATGTATACATATGTATGTATCTAGATACACACATGCATACATGCATACATACATATAATGTCTATTTTGTAACCCTAAAATGTCAAATTGTAACCATAAACAACTATTTTGAAACCTTGAAAAAAGATATATACATTTATATGCATATAGATATGTACATATATACATTTACATACATATATACATATATGTATGGGTCATCCCACAATATTATGTCGCAAACTTGGGACATCAAATTTTTTAGAGTGGGTGGAATTTTTTTCAACTATCTTCATTCAAAGAGATTTCTTCAAAACAAAGGTCCTTTGTTCAAATATTCTAGCAGAGGAACCTTCAATCGAAGGTGGACCTTCAATTGGAGGTCCTCTTCATATGAAAGTCTTGGTATATTGATAAAAACAATAAAATAATAGCTTCAAGTGAAGATGACCTTCACTTGAAGGTATCATTTTATTCTTTTATAAAAAGTATATGAACCAAAAACTATCCTTTTCAGTTCATTTTCTCGTCCCACCTACAACAATGGTGGACATGTGATTTTGTGAACGACAAAGACCCCCCATTTTTAGATGTGCTTCAAACAGATGTCTCCATAGTGCATAGTTAGCCATCTGCAAGTGTTTTTTTCTTATTTTAAAGTGGTATACCTGGGTTTTTGGCATGTAACTTCTTCATTCCCTAATTTAAATTATACTTGAAAACCCTAATTTACATGTAATTTCTTCATTTCCTAATTTAAATTATATTTTGAAACCCTAATTTACATGTAATTTCTTCATTTTGTAATTTAAATTGTATTTTGAAACCCTAATTTACATGTAAATATTCAAACCCTAATTGAAGCCCTAATTTCATATAAATATTGAAACCCTAATTTACATGTAAATTCTCAAACCTCCTATATTTTACCTAATGATACCTAATGATACCACCTATTCCTCAACCTCTTCCCTTGTAAAATCCTTAAAAAACCTCCTCACCACCCATCCTAAGGGGCTAAAAATATTACAAGGTATAACACACTTTGTCCATTCTCATTTCTCTCCACAACCTAGTTCCCCTTCCTTCATCCATCCTTCCCAACTTACCTCCTTTCCCTTTCCTACCACTCAAGATTCTCTCACCAAAATTGCTATGCCTATTCCTTCTCATCCTACTAAGATCCCTACCATTTTTTCTCTCCTACTCCTCCTAGCTTTGATCTCATCCCTTTGGCCAACTATTTTACCTCCTACTCCTATGTTCCACCCTCTCAACCCTTACCCTTCACTTATCTCACCTATTTCTTACTTACCACTACAACCATTCCTAACCATTCCCTTACATCCTATTTTGATAAATTCAACATTTCCCACCCTTAATTTCTCAACCTCCACTATTGACCTTGTCCTTTTCCAACTAATTCAAGACATGGGATCAACACAATAAAAACAAGCCACTCTCCTACTATCTTCTATGTTAGAGGATAAAACCATGGACCTCCTTAACACCCCTCTTTCTTTAGCTGTCATATTCACACAATCCCACCATAATTCATAACATGCCAAACTTTAAAATGTATAACATGGGATAGGCAGTTCTAGCCCATGTTTCATCATTCATATCCACATGTATTGATCATTAGAGTGATAATAAATTTATATTTATTTATTCACATTTTCTTAAGAAAATGGATTTAGAATGGCTCTACTCTTTATTTATCCATTCTATATATTCATTTATCTAGAATTCTTGTATTTTCATGGAATAATTTCAATTGAACATAGGCCTACATGTTAGTTTTGTCATCCTTGTATATTATAGATAAAGCCGAAGTCATAATGTGATAAATTTAATCTTTCTTACCAATACATTCTCTCTCAAGTCTCTTATATTATTCCTAATGCTAATGTTTATAGGGTATTTATTGGGAATCTTTTCATGAAGCTTCATGATTAAATTATCTTATATAAGTATCCCTCGTTTTCTATACACTATACTACCTTATTTTATTTTTAATATATAATGGTAATTTTTAATCCATCTCCTCCACCTCTAATGCCCCTACTTCTTTATCAACTCCATATTTTTATCAAGAAAATAATACTCTTACAAATAAGAACACTAATAACTTATTTGATCCTAACCCCATCCTTAAGCCAATAATTAAACAAGTTTACCCAAACGTTCATTCATCTTCCTCATCTAACCTAGCCTTATCCCTCCATTCATGGGGTGACCACTAATATATGAAGCTATTTTATCCCTTATATTCCATCCTTCATTAGTTCCTCATCCATAACCTTATCAACCTCCCTTTTATTCAACTCTTCAACACTAAACTCCTCTTACCTAAATTTTATGATCCCAAATCCTATTACTAAAAATTATACTAAAAATGAGAGATAAAGGGCATGGAAAACATAAGTAAAGGAGTATAGGGAACCAAGGGTAAAGTACACAACTAGTGTAAGGAATGATTAGTTAAATTGTTAGAAGACAATTTGGCCAAGATATAGTCACCATAGATTAAGCTCAATAATATCATGTAGAAGTCTCATACATGATGCAAGGGATCACCATAGCCATTGTACTTGTCAAATTAAGAGCCCCTATACCCAAAATATAGGGGTATGTGAAGGCATCAATGGAAAAAGAAAGAAAAGTAATGTAGTTTTTGGAGTGATTGAAATATGAAGAGAAGCATTTGAATTAGAAGAAAATTCCTAGAATTTTTTATAGAAATATAATATATTAATTGAAGTGGAAGAAGAATTAGGACATAGGTGAAGAGTTAATAATATCCAATGTGTAAGGTGAGAGGTATAATTTGGATCAATAGTTAGGAGGGTTGTTCTATTAGTAGGAGTGGAGTGAGTAGGAAGTATCTCACATTTAATAGATGGTGATGCCTCCATAAGTTCATGTGGTATGGAAGGGTAGTGAGTAAATAGGCTAAATTTATTGGGATGTGTCTATAGTTGGGAGAGGTGGCTCATATAAAAGAGAGGGAATAATGGATACACAATCATGAGAAGGATGATCAATATATCATATGAGAAATATTATCCACTATAAATTTATTAAGTGATCAATGATTATAGCATGATCACTATTGTTCGAAAGGTGAATTTTTATCCTTCAAAGAAGAAGAATGGGAAGAATGGGAGAAGATTTCACCTTTCTATAAAGAAACGATCAATATAAACATGAGCCTCATTATCACTTGATGAAAATTCACCAAAGGTATTAAAAGAAATATTATCCATAGAAGTCTAAGAGCCATGTGGTGGGAGTAGATAATCAAATATAATAATAGGATCCTCACAAGTAGTGAGGGAAGATAAGGCCACAATAATTTGGGAGAGATATATGGAGCTTGAACATGTAGCTATAAGAGGAAAAAAACTAGAGAAGGATATGGTTTTGATAATATAAGAAACATTTATAGGGTACTGTACCCTTAACACAAAATTTGACAAGGGAAAAAGTTCAAAAATACACATTTAACAAAAAAGTGACAAAAAAATAAACAAACAAACAAAATATAAACCAAAACACTGCCAAAGGGAGCGGGCAAGAGCTAACCCCTAGATGCCTACTTAGATATGTTTTCCCATTCCTCCATGAGGAATTTGAAAACATCTATTTTTTCTTGATTGGAGTTGGGATTGGTGTTTGGGTCATGTTTCTTTATCTCCTCCTACAACACAAACACAAGAGTAATGATAGAGTGATGAATCACCTTAATAGTGAAGCAAGCAAGATGATTCTGTTAGATGTACATGAAAACTGATAGGGGGTGAATTAGTTGTACATTAAAATATTCAATCCCTCATTAACTTTCAAACCCTTACCAAACTTTAAAATCTTATCATGCAATAGAAAAATGTAAACATATGAAAAAACAATCCAAATACATCCAAACACATAAGAAAACCAGATTTACGTGGAAAACCCAAGAAGGGAAAAACAATAGTGAGGATTAATTCACATATAAATGAATAGCAACACTGAATATAATTAGGCTCATTGCCAAGGGCTCACTGCCCATAAAAAGAAGAAAGGCTCATTGTTAAAAGGAATCACTATCTGAAAGAAAGAAGAATAGAATAAATTATTACAGAGAGATTCACTATCTCAGAGCAATAGGAAAATCCACCACTACAACTATATGCCATCCAAAACCTTTGGCTCATTGCTCTGGCAACTTCAAGCACACTAAAAATGTAGAGACCTACTCACGTTTTTCAGAGTCATAGGCATTAAAGCTCACATTCAGATCAACACACTTGATTGCATTCACATCTTTCACTTGCCACACAACATCTCCAACAACTCAACTTCATTTATACCATCTGTAACCTAAACGATCTCAATTAGGCCAGCCTTAATGAAATGTATTTACCTCAAACATGCAACACCAAATAGGTTGGCACCAAACACTTCCTTAGTGGAAAGAAGTGAAGGTAGACCACGTCAAGGGTTAACTAGGACCCATATCTAGATCGCCACACTACTCAAAACACCCACAATCCATGAGGTGCCTCTAAACATAGTGGTAGCACGCCAGGTTGTCCAAACTTGAATTAACTCTACAAGCGGCCACATACACAAATATTTAGGTTCAAAAACAACATGCGGACCATAAAGAAACACTCCACTACATTCCAAAATATTCCACATCATTAGAATATCCAACACCACTACAACAACCACCTAAAACTAAAGAATAATTTCATTCTGTGCAACCAAGGACACTGCCATAGAACTTCAACACAAGAACTAAACTTGTAGAGCAACTCAACACTAAAAAAGATGAGGGAAGATAAATAAAGAAAATGTAAGCATGTTCCAAAATCTGCAAGACAAGCAACGTCAATGCAGAGAAATGCAAAGCAATCTCATTTCTCCCAGACAACCTTCTACACAAACAAACAAACTGTCAAACACAAATTCCACTACCGCATGATCTAGAACCCAAAAATTTGGATATAGAACATTTGAGCAACTTTGATCATCACATTCAAACTACACAAGAATATCTTCAACCATTGTTAGAATTGGCTATGGCTGCTAAGATCTTGAGACCAAATGGAAAGCACAAAAATAGAGATGAGTATGACAAGAATAAACTATATTCTTATCAATATGATTCAATGATATGATTGTGATGTACAATGAGAGACCCCTTAGTTATATAGCCAAGGTGAGATACAAGATGTCATAGGATTATTACAAGTGTCTTAATCATATGACATGAGACAACTAATCACACTTACCTAGGTTCACATGTGTTACAAGTCAAAAGATAAGATAACAACTAATGACAACTAACACCTTCTAAAAATATTCCTTCCTAGGACCTAAGTAAACTTAACATGTGTAAATAAGTCCCCTGGTAATGAATGAACTAGGTACAAGACTTTATTTACACCAACACCCCCCTTAAGTGCAACTTAGGGAGTAGCAGATTATTATGCAAATGACACAAAGATGGGTCCCGACTAATAGGAAATGTTAGGTACCCATGTAAAAATGCAAATGAAATGACAAATAAATCTCTCACAAACAGAGAAAAGGAGAAAACCCAGTGGGAAAAAAATCCTCCCCAAAAGAGAGATAAAAGATACAAAAACTGAAATTCTCTCAATGAAGAATGAGAAGGCCAAAACTCCATGTGAGGAAAAATAACCCCCCATAAGAGAGAAGTAGAAGAGACAACGCAACGCCCACTCAATGTTGAGTCTCCTGCAATGATGGTAGAAGATCGACATTGAATGTTGAAGATGATCCAATCTCGCCGAACAACGTTCCTCCCCTTAGGAAGAAACAAAACCACAGATGTATGCAGGATGCTAGGAATATGGATGATGGGTGATGATATCTTTGAAGCATGCTCAAGTGTCTCCATGTTGATGTCGAAAGCTGACACACTCCAAACAAGCATTCTAGGCCACACTGTTGAAGAGGACAATCCAACATCTAGTAGAGATGGATGTAGAACATGATCCAAAGAGAAAGATATCCCCTCTGAAGAAAAAGAAGCCTCCTCCAAATGTTGTCCAAAAGCATCCACAGTCATTTTAAACTGGAAAGAATGATCATGTAGAGAATGAACAAGAGGGTCAGAGTGTTCCCTCACAACAATTGAAGAAGGAGCATCTTCATCAAAGATAAGATGAATGTCATCAATGATGTCCCCCAAATATGCTAGAGGAGACTCCATAAACAAGTCTAAAATACTTGTTAAGAAGTCATCACAAGTATCCAAATCTAAAAGACTATGAGTATCCTACTACACTGAATCACAAGGAGCCAAAACTCTTGGTTCACAAGCATCATCAACTGCAATAGTAGGTGGAGGAGATGAAATGCATGACTCAAGAACTGGATTTGATGTGAGAACATCCAAGTTCAAGAAGCCAAATGTCTCCTTTGAATCATGGCTTGTATCAATAGTTGAAGGAACAATTTCATCATCAGAAGAAAAATTTGTAAAGGTTTACAACCGAGATGAATGATCAACTAGCCTAGTAGCAATGATCTCTCTAGTCTCCAAGTCTCGAATGATGACTAAATCAAGTGTGAACTCCACAGTTCTCCCATCTCCACCGTGTGTAATCTAATATATGGAAAGAAGATTGTTCGTCAAATGAGGAACACACAAAATATCTTGGAAAGCGTTGTCCACAAAACTAATAGATCCATTCCCAATTACACTCATGTATGTATTGTTTCCCATCAAGATAGGAGACACAATACAAGGCTAAAATGAAGAGAATATAGACTATGAAGATGCCATATGATGAGATGCTCCTAAATCTAGAAGCCATCTCCCTAATCCTGGACCTAAAAAAGAACAAAGAGCTTGTCCTTTGTTTCCTGATATAGATGCTTGACCTTTGTCCTTTTTAGACTATTTTTAAGTGGAAGGAGAAGAATGTGATTCATACAATCTAGAAGGAAAATCAATGTGATTGTTTCTAAGAAGATGTTTCAACTCATCAGTATCCTTCTTGTAACAATAGTGTTCTTCATGTCCATCCTTCTTGCAATATGCACAAAAGGCCTCTCCTTCTTAGATGATTCCCCTTTGGAAGGGAATTTTTTCTTTGCTTGATCTGAATGTGGATTATTCTTTGCTTTTTTTGTTTCTTATCTGATTCCGATTCTTTTACTTGACTAACCAACAATTCCTAAGATTTAGAAGTCGTGATGAGACCCATTGAGATAAGCTTTTGTTGCTCATGTATCAACTATTGGAAAAACAAGGATAGACAACTAAGAGGGGGGGAATCAGTTGGCACAAAATATTTAAACTTTTCCAACTTAACTTAATCTCAAATCTGATGAATGAACAATAAACCATAAAAAATCAGCACATCAAAAACATAGAGAACACCAAGATTTTTACGTGGAAACCCTATTAGGGGAAAAACCATGGTGGATGTCAGTCCACAATATTATACCCTACTAAAAGTATAAAGAAGTATCAATGGGAATGCACATGCATTTAGGCACACTACCTAGAGTTCACTGCTCAATTACAAGAGGGATCACTGCCCAAGAGAGATTCAGATTAAAACCATCCAGATTGTGAACTAAGAAAATAACATCTACTAATGCCTGATTATAGTTCCAGTTAAGCACATGAACAATTCTTCAACCTTCTTCACTCTTCTTCACACTCTCCTCTGCCTTCGAATGATCTGAAAAATATTCACACATGACTCACACACTTTCACACTTATTCACCTCAATCATACTTCCAAATGATAGAACAATCACTCTTATATATCTGCAACATGGAATTACATCGCTACTAGTCAGACACAAAGAAATAATAAAATAATTACAAACATTCAGCCCAAAATAAATAAAGATTATTCATGTGAATCCACCAAGGTCAACCACAACATAGTGGAGACCCAAATCAACAACTCCAACACAAAAATACTTCAACTAATTTCTCCTCGAGGATCCACAACACATTTCAACACCTAGTCGGCCATGAACATGAAATACATGAACATGCAAGAGAAAATCTTGGATCACGAGCACAACAATCAGTGCGGACATGCAACACAGATAGAGCATGAACTAGAAACATCCACAAACACCATGAAACACCAGAGAAACATCCACATCAACTGAACTAATTGAAATCACATGATCTTCCTTCAAGAACACAAACTAAAGTGACAGAAAAACTGTCAGAATACAGATCTTCATAACTTGATCAAATCTTCACGTGGATCTCTGAAACTTGATGTGGACAATATAGATACACTCAAAAAGAAACCATTTAGTCCACAACAACTGATCATGAATGTGATGATCACACCAACAAACTGATCTTTACTACTTCACTAACAACCTAAAGCACTTCTTATTACCATTTTCTCAATATCCTTGACATATACAGCTTCTAATACACCAATGCTAATAGTGTTGACATCAATGACAACCACATATCAACAACATAACCACAACATACAACAATCTCCCCCTTTGGCATTGATGGAAACACATGATGTGAAAAATACCATCAACACTGTTGGTGTAATTAATTAATTAATTATTACACTAGCATAAGTTAACTTAGGTCTTGCATTTAATTAATTAAGTCCTAGGTTGCATAAATCATTTAATAAATGGGATAATATTCCCTTCCTAGTTTGTGGGATAAGATTCCTTCTAGAACTTATCTCATCATTTAATGATAATCTAGATAGGGTTCACATGTTGTCACATATTGTTAGATTATAACACTTGGCAACATCTCATGCATATTAGGGTTTACCTCTTGCCTATATAATCAGGCATCTTGTTCATTTGTAATATATTTTTTTCATCATATCAATAGAATCTTTAATCAACATTCCATTGTTGCAACACTTTCTTTGTGGTTGATCATCTTTCCTGGCACAAAGGTCCTCCATTGAAGACTACAGCTTCAAGGACTGTGCATCCATAATCTCAACAAACACAACAACACTTACTTCTCCTTAGGTTCTGACTCTTCTCCTCAACTCAAAAAGATTTTTTCACATTGCACTTCTCCCCCTTTGACATCAATGTCAAAGATCTCTTCTATGCAAGCTTTGAAACACATATCTACACATCTAACTATCTTACTACTCCCCCTAAGTAGCAGGAACCACAACATCAATCTGGATCAAAATATGATCATGAAGCACACAAATTGATGCAAACCAATGCATCTCTAGTTCATATCAGGAGGGGTAATCACCCCTAGCATCCCTTTGAGATACTCAAAAGTATCATTTGGAAACAACTTGGTGAAAATGTCTACAATCTATTCTTTGGTAGGCACATACTCCAATCTAACTTCTTTCTCTCTCACTTTCTCCTCAAGAAGTGGAACTTGATTGATACATGCTTGGTCTTACATTTTAGCATCGGATTCTTCGATATGTTTATTTCACTTGAGTTGTCACAGTGTATGAAAATAGGCTCATCATATACCACTCTGATATATTTTAGCATTTGCTTCATCCATAACACTTGAGTACAATTATTTTCAGCAGCAGTATACTCTACCTCAGTAGTAGATAGGGAAATTGAATTCTACTTTTTATTGAAACACGACACTAGCTTCTTCCCTAGGAAGAAGGCACCACTGCTAGTGCTTTTCTTGTCATCTACATCTCCTACCCAATCTAAATCAATATAAGTACTCAAGATAAGATCATCATCTTTAGGATACCAAAGTCCAAAATCAACTGTTCCTTTCAAATATCTAAAAGTTCTCTTTACAACAGTCACATGAAATTATTTTGGATTATCTTCAAATATAGCCACCATACACACAACATTCATGATGTCTGGTACAGTTTGAGTTAAATAGAGAAATCCACTAATCATTGACCTATATCTTGTTTGATTTTCCTTAGGAGAATCATCATTCTGTGTCAACTTGCATTTGGTTACCATGGGTGTACCAATAGGCTTTGAGTCTTCCATGCCAAAATTCTTCAACAACTCTCTCACATATTTGGACTAAGATACGAAAATCCCTTTGTCCAACTGAGTAACTTGCAATCCCAGAAATAACTTCATCTCTCTAATCATACTCATTTCAAATTCACTTTTCATTTCATCAACAAACTTCATACATAGATCATCATCACCTCCAAAGATAATGTCATCAAAAAAGAATTCAATAATCAACTCTTTATCATGATCCAACTTAAAATACAAGTTTTTGTCAGCAATACCTTTATTGAATCCAAGCTTCAGTAAGTATTTATCTAGTCTAGCATACCAGGCTCTGGGGGCTTGCTTGAGTCCATACAGAGATTTCTTCAATCAAAAAACCATGTCTTCTTTATTAGTCAGCTGAAATCCATTTGGTTTTTCAACATATACCTCTTCTTCTAATTCACCATTCAGAAAAGCTGACTTCACATCCATTTGATAGACCCTATAGTTCTTATATGCAACATAAGCAAGAAATAATCTTACAACTTCAATTCTAGAAATAGGGGCAAAGGTTTCTTCAAAATAAATACCTTCCATTTGTGAATACCCTTTACATACCAGTCTTTCTTTATTTGAACTACTTCACCTTGTTCATTCAGCTTATTCTGAAAGACCCATTTAGTACCAATCACATTTTTATCTTTAGGTCTAGGAACAAGAGTCCATGTATCATTCTTTTCAAATTGCATCAATTCTTCCTTCATAGCTTCCATCCAATGTTCATCATTGCAAGCTTCATTAACATTGTTAGGTTTAGTCTTGGAAATCAGACAATACTCTTCTTCAATCCTTCTTTTAGTTTTCACACCTTTATTCTTATCTCCTATAATTTGATCTTTAGAATTATTTAACCTGACATACCTTGGAATTTTAGGATTCTCCCACTTCTAGTTCTTCATTTCTTTCTTCTACACTTCCACTTGTCTCTCCTTCCTGACTTTCTTGATTTACAAGAACAATTTGAACTTGATTTTATGTCTGAGCATTCTTCCCTTGGCATGTACTAACTTGTTGGTCATTTGAATCATATCCATAGTATCTGGATGATCTGGCAGAGTCCTCATCAACTCTAACATTTGGACTTTCAACCATTTTCCTCAATCTTCTATTATAGCACTGGTAAGCCTTACTTTTAGTAGAGTAACCTAGAAAAATTCCTTCATCGATCCTTGCATCAAACTTTCCTATGTCCTCATCTCTCTTAATATAACACTTGCTTCCAAAGATCTTGAAATATTTGACAATAGGCTTATAACCAAACCATAGCTCAAAAGGATTCTTACTAGAAATACCATTGACATTTACCCGATTTAGAGTATACACATCAGTGCTTACAACTTTTGTCCAATAGATGTGAGGCACATTTCCTTCTAGCATCATTGTTCTAGCAACATCAAGAATTGTTTTGTTCTTCCTCTCTACAACTCCATTCTGTTGAGGGGTTCAGGGAGTAGATAATTGTCTTTTTACTCCATGCTCTTCATAGAAAGAATTGAATTTCTGGGAGGTGAAATCACCACCTCTATCTGACCTTAGACATTTGATCTTCAAACTTGTCTCATTCTCTTCCATAGCTTTGAAACTTTTGAACTTCTCTAATGCTTCACATTTTTCTCTTAAGAAACTAACCCATATCATCCTAGAGTAATCATCAATAAGCATCATAAAGTACCTTTCTCCTTGTAGACTTCTGATTCTAGAGGGACCGCACAGATCAATATGTACCAGCTCTAGTATTCCATTAGGATGATGTTGTTTTCTCTGAAAATAAACTCTTATCTATTTTCCCATCTAACATTCCTTGCATATTGTGTTAGTAGGCTTCACTAGTTTAGGTAGATCTCTTAATGCTTGAGTGGATCTTACCTTGACAATGTTATCAAAATTCACATGACACAACCTCCTATGCCATAACCAACTTTCATCCGCTTGAGCAATCAAACAACTTACATCAGCACTCATGTGAAAAATATTACTTTTTGTCTTTGTACCTGAAGCAATTTCACTTCCAAAGTTTCCAAGAATCTTGCATCTTCCATCTTTGAACTGAGGATCGTAACCTTTGTCCACCATCTATCCAACACTCAATAGGTTATGCTTCAAGCCTTCAACATAAAGGACATCACTAGTGTTATGTTTAATAGCAAGACAAATAGATTCTCTACCACAAATCACATCAGCATTGTTATCTCTGAATCTTACAACCCCACCGTCATATTTCTTTAGACTTACAAATTTTCTTTTGTCACCAGTCATATGATGTGAGCATCCATTGTCAATGACCCACTCATCCTTTTCTTCAATTCGGGCTGCAAGAGCTTTCTCAAATTTAGCAGATTCAGTAGCCACCAGAAAATTTTCCTTGATAGCAATGAAAGCCCATTCATCTTCATTTCCATTCTCTTTATTAGATTCTTCATCAGTCACACCTTCTTCAGCATAATAACATTTCTTTTGAAATTTAGGTTTGTAAGGTTTGGACCTAGGAACTCTTTCAAGACACCTTGAAGCAAAATGACCTATTTTACTGCAAGAGAAACATTTAATAGGAAACTTTCCTTTGTACTTACCTTGTCCTCTGCCTTCTTTCTTCACAATCAATGCTTCCAACTCTTCTCTCTCTTTCTTCATCTTCAAGTTGTTTCATCTCTTCCTCATACTTGAATGTCTTTCTAGAACTTTCTCCTGGATCATATCTTTGCTTGCTTCTTCTAGATATAGAAGCCTTAAATGCAGATTCAGTCTTAGGGGTAGAATCACCAAATTCACTCAAGTCAAAAGCAATGAGTTTTCCAATTAGCATATCTCTTGTCACAGTTGTTACTATTCTAAGCTCTAAAATAACATGAGTCTTTGATTTGTAAGAAGGAGGCAATGATCTAAGCACTTTAGCTAAAATTTCACATTCATCTAGGGTACCATCAAAACATCTAATACCCATCACAAGTTCATTTAGTCTTTGCATATAAGAAGAAATATTTTCATCTTCACCCATCTTCAAGGTTTCATACTTGCCTTTCAAACTTGTTAGCTTAGCGACCTTCACAATTGTATCTCCTTCATACAAAGTCTCCATCTTCTTCCAGATCTCATGAGATGTCTTCAGATCCATCACATTTTTCATTTCTAAATTTGTCAGAGCACTCAACAAAGCTTCAATAGCCCTAATATTAATCTCAGCCTCTTTAACCTCATCAGGAGTGGAAGGACCATTCTGAGGAATAACATATTTATTCTTTGTAATCTTCCAGAAGGGTTCACCAATACATCTCAAATGACATTATATTCTGGCTTTCCATAGTTGGTAATTTATTCCATCAAATCTAGGACTATCCTTCTTGTATGATTCCATCTCGGATCACCTCAATCTCTTAAACTTCTTTAGAGGAACCTACTCTGAAACCAATTGTTGTAAAAACAAGGACATACAACTGAGAGGGGGGGATCAGTTGTCACAGAATATTTAAACTTTTCCAACTTAACTTAACTTCATCTCAAATCTGATGAATGAACAATAAACCATAAACAATCAGTACATTAGAAACACAAAGAACACCAAGATTTTTATGTGGAAACCCTGTTAGAGGAAAAACCATAGTGAATGTCAGTCCACAATATTATACCTTGCTAAAAGTATAAAGAAGTATCAATGGGAATGCACATGCATTCAGGTACACTGCCTAGAGCTCACTACTCAATTACAAGAGGGATCACTACCCAAGAGAGATTTGGATTAAAACCATCCGGATTGTGAACTAATAAAATAACATGTACTAATGCCTAATTATAATTCCAGTTAAGCACATGAACAGTTCTTCAACCTTCTTCACTCTTCTTCACACTCTTCTCTTCAAATGATTTGAACAATATTCACACACAAGACTCACACACTTGCACACTTATTCACCTCAATCATACTTCAAAATGATAGAAAAATTGCTTTTATATATCCGCAACATGGAATTACATCACTACCAGTCGGCCACAAAGAAATAATAAAATAATTACAAATAGTCGGCCCAAAATACATAAATATTATTCATGCGAATCCACCAAGGTCAACCGCAACATAGTGGAGACCCAAATCAACAACTCCAACACAAAAATACTTCAATTAATTTCTCCTCAAGGATCCACAAGACGCATCAACACCTAGTCGACCATGAGCATGAAAAAAATGAACACGCAAGAGAAAATCTTGGATCATGTAAAGATTGAAAGATTTCCAATTCCATACAAAGTACTTTCTTTAATTACACACGTTTCAAGTAAAGTGGAATAAATACATCCATTACACGATTTATCTATAAATGCTCAAAGCAATTTCATTAATGAATTATCAATTTACATACACCAACAAGGTGTTACAAATCATCGATTTCAATGATACATAAACAAGTTTACATAAATGCTATATTCATAAAATAAAGATACAATGTACAAATAGGCTATGCAAGTCATTTAAATATAATACAAGAGATATATCCATGACAAAGTGAATCTTTGATCGTCATCTTCCTTGAATCCATTGGTCTTCTTACGCTGAGGCCAAGAGTGCAGATAAGGTGCCTTTTCCACCCAACCACGAAGCACATGACTTCCCCAGGTTTCTTCCTATCTCAAAGAAATCCCCGACCCTGCACGAGAAGCCTAACAACCTAGAACAACACAGTATGAGGGAACTCTCGATGCAATCCTAATTCCTATATGCATTCCTATAGTTAGAACAACATATTTCTTGCAAACAGGAGGTGGTAGAGACCTATATAACATTTAATTCTAGGCTTTTATTCCATCTATTTCAATGGTACATTGCTTGGCCAAGCTTAACATAAATAATTGATAGTTTTAGAAAAGGTAAAACTACCATCTCTGTGGGTCCACCTTCGGTATCCTGTCCTAGAAGTCTACTCATAAAGGAAATAACATAATGCATTTTCCACATAAAATTTCATTCCGTTATAACAAAATTTACTCATACACACATTTTATCATAAACAAATTTCATTGACAAGTTCTTAATTTGATTTGTATAAGTACAATAATTTTATAATATGTAACTCACAAATGATCGTACAATTTTATTAAGCATTTCATACTTCAACTTAACTAATCTCAAATGAATAAAAGCAAGTTTAAGCAATGAGTTCATTTCCAAGTATATGCAATATATCCCTCATTCTATCTCTAATTAAAAATAAAAATGTAGTCTAATTAGCAATTGGTGTAAAATGAAATAAAATTACACTCTAATCAGCATAGTATATACTTCTAAAGAATTTCAGTTCGCCTTTACTCCTATGATAATGTACACTCGTGTATCTATTTATGTAATCAACTATTTTCATACATAAGTTCTTAGTAATGAAATTCAGAAATAAACATTCTAAATAACATGGATAAGTAAATTTGAAATAGAATCCTCTCTAATTAGCAATATATGCATTTTCATAAATTATATTTTGTGCTTATATTATTATTTCAGTAAACACACCCACATATATCAGCAAGAATACATTACACTGAATCTTGAGAACTACGTCAATATGTACATGAAATTTTTATCAGCATACAATAGAAAAGTAATTTAATCCGAGCCAAAACAAATCTATCCACTCCTAATTTTAGAACTTGATAAGTTTCAAACAAGAACATATATACATATATATTCATATTGATAGTTGGATCTAAAATATAATGTGTGTATGTATATATATATATTCATATAAATATTCTTATCTAGAATAAAATACGTATATATATATATACAAACTCATAATTTATTATTTCTAGAATAAAAAGAGGTTTCAGCTGGTTAACCATTTTACAACAGAAAATTTCCAGCCACATACAGTCATAAATATTGGTTCATATATTTATATGTCTCATATTGTACATTATTATGTACACACACACACACACACACATATATAATAACATATATATATATATGTGTGTGTGTGTGTGTGTGTGTGTGTGTGTGTGTGTGTGTGTATGCATTTATCAAATTTATATGGCTATACAATTGAAAAAGCGAACAGCGAACTTTAAAAAGGTTTTAAGTCACGAATAAATGGAAACTGAATATTTTATAAGGGGTAGGCATGATTTATATGGGCCAACTCCCCCCCAATTGGGAAGGCGCTTCCTGTGGTGGGTAGCACCCCCTCCACAAGCCATGGCCTATGGAGGGCACTGCCCTCCACAGAGCATCCCTTCCTATATGGGAAGGATGTGGCTGGGGGGAATACCCCACCGAAGTATCTTTGTCTACCTTCAAAACCAAAATACTCAGGGAAAAATCGAAATGCAAAACTTTGATAGCATGATTTTCATATATATATACATGAACTTTGATATATATTTCTAACCTGTACTCATTTAAATATATGCATATATATATGTATTTATATACATATACAATCAAGTGTATGCATGTAAATATATATATATATATAATTACATTTAGATCTACATAATTTTTACACAATCTAAGTCAAGATTTAACTGTAAGAATCGCATAGAAAAACCACAATCTGGGTAGAAAGTATACAATACAGAGAGGTTGCAAACAATATATATAAATATATAAAGGATTTAGGAATAATGTACAGATTTATCTAATGAATTTTTTATAGAAAACACTTCAAATATAGAGGTTTTGTACAATGGGTTTCAACAGAATTAAATCTTTGAATAATACAAAAATTCTTTTTTCACATATTGGAATTTAAAAGCAATAGAAGAGATTTTAAAAACCTGGATAATTTTCCTTCAGCTGAAGATGCTCTCCTGTACTCCTTACTCTCCCTGGAGCTTTCTTTCCAAAAAAATTTCTTCTCCTTCCTTCCTTTTTCTTGTATTCTCTTTTATTCCTCCTTAATTTTAATCTACTGAAATCTGGAAAACAACTATTTGGAAGCCATTTTCTATTGTAGTTGCAAAGCAAATTCAAGAAAAGTACCCAAGAACGGTTGTGTTTTCTCGTTACTCATTTCTCTTCTTTTTTTAAAGATTTTCACCCCCTATTTTCTCAAACCTAATCTTGAAATTCAAATTCAATTCATTTTCCCGATGCTTCCTTTTCTTCACCAAAAATTAACTTTTAATTTCACAGTAGTTATTTATTTCAAAATCAATAAGTAAATAAATATCACTTTATTGTAAATAAAATATTACATTTCTAATATAAATAATGATTTACCAACTAATAAACAATTTTTTAAAATTGTTTTACTCAACAAAGCATGTGCACTGAATTGCATAGGAAAATTCTTTAAACTAAATTACTTTCTATTATTTCTATCACACTTTTATTTCCACTTCATAAATTTAAATAAACATTATGAAAAAAAAACACACAATTATGCATTTAATTAAATTAAAACTACATGCATCTAAATGAAACTGTGTGCACATGTGTGTATGCGAGATATCCGTTCTTGTTGTACCCTTCTAGGAAGCTAACTTTCTTTCCTTAGCCACACCCTTGGTCTTCGATGACCTGTAGCTCAATACCCTTAAGCACACATCAATAGATTAGTATCCACATAAAAATATAAATCAAAACATTAAAACTCATGAATTCAAATAACATTTTCCATTTTCCATCATGTTCAAAATAAATTGCATTCTACACATTCAACTTAAATTAAAGCAACATTTCATATTTCATCACACCAAAAATACCATAGTATTCATTATGTATTTTGCCAAACATATATCAAATCCACACAAAGCCAAAAACAAGGAGCATTAGAGTTCGAGATGTGATAGATCATGAGCACAACGATCAACACAGACATGCAACACAGATAGAGAATGAACTAGAAACATCCACAAACACAATGAAAACCAGAGAAACATCCGCAACAATTGAACTAACTGAAATCACATGATCTTCCTTCAGGAACACAAACTGAAGTGACAAAAAAATTGTCAGAATACAGATCTTCATAACTTGATCAAATCTTCACACAGATCTCTGAAACTTGATGTGGATAATCTAGATACACTGAGCAAGAAACCCTTTAGTCCACTACAACTGATCATCAATGTGCTGATCACACTGACATATTGATCTTCACTACTCCATTGACAACTTGAAGCACTTCTTATTACAATTTTCTCAATATCCTCGACATATACAACTTCTAATACACCAATGCTAAAAGTGTTGACATCAATGACAACCACAACATCCAACATCAACATCTTAGAGAATGATGCAAATGAAGGTGTAGTATATGCATACCCCATAGTCAATCTATGAGTATGAAAGCTAGAAAAAAAAATCATAATTAGGACCAAGTTTGTTCATTGTATTGTAGACCAACTGAATGTCCTTCTTATCAATTCCACATGCTTTACATTGCTCTCTTAGATCATTAACATTGGTGATGTAATATTGGATGTTGTCAAAGTTCTTAGGATCAAGGTTCATTAGTTCATTATCAATTTGATAGCCTCTTACTTCATCTCTAGTACCATACAATGTTTTCAATTTTTTCCAAGCTTCATGAGAATTTTTACATGATTCAATTTGAAACAACAAATCTTGAGAAACTAGTCTAGGAAGACACCCAAGAGCTTTGGTATGTTTGATCATCCATTTTAACTTTTTCTCATCATCAGTAGGTTTAGGTACCTTATTTTCAACATATAGAGTGTGACCTTCTATCATTAGAATAATCCATGCATTTTGATGTCATGTTGAATAATTATATGATGTGAGTAAAGGAACCTTAGAATGATCCATGAAAATGAGACAGCACAAGAAAAAAAATCAAGAGAATGCACCAAGAGATTCCCCCCAAATTAGTCAATCGATAAACCCCCCAAGCAATATCTGATTTGTGGCACTTTATATTTAGTGCGTTTACAATTTCCACTTGCCAAAATAGTGAAGAAGACTTGATCTTAGTGCTTATAAATGCCAAAATAGGCCACATAATTGAGTACAATTTTTGGTAAAAAAAAAGAGATCAATCTGATCATACCAATGAAAAGAACACCAAAAATTATTCGCTTTAAAAAAATTTGCACCCAATATTGTTACCGTAGGAGCAAGATATGAGCTCTCAAAGTTCCCAAAATGAGGATGAAGCAGCAACACCTGTGAGAATCTGAAAATTCTAGAAAATCCAGGCACCAAAACCAAAAAATAATTGCACCACCATAAAGAGCACAAAAAATTAGCCCAAATAAAAAAAATTGCTCAAAAAAAGGAGTCAAAATAAGCAAGATATGAGGTTTTAAAGTTGAACTGCCAAAATGAAAATACAATCCATGAGGGGGGAATTTTTTTTTTAGGATGTTGACGTAATCACTGATGTGGTGATGAAATCATCAATATATGCAGTTAAATTTGATGGTTTGTTCCCCGTCAAAAAAAATATTCCCAAAATAGCAGAATATTCTCAGACTTTTGGGCTTAAAATTGACAGTTTGAGCCCTTCACACCACGAATATTCTCGGAAACTACAAATCAAATATTCTATCACCGTGGAATCTTTGAGGGTGGGATCTCACTAGATTTTGAAGACATACACTGGTTTTAGAGGACTTGCTAGTTTTTAAACGACCGGCCGGAATTTGCTTTCTCTGCCGGTTAGAAGTCAACCGGTCTGCTGTTGAATGGAGGGCCCACTAGGCTATACGTGGCCTACCACTTGGTGGCCAGCGAGACCCACGGTATAGGTGGTTACAATGTACCTGCAGTGCAGTCTACGGGCTACAAATTTTTTTGTTTTTTTTGTTTTTTTGTTTTAATTTTTTAAATCACAAATTTCATATGATTTTTTTGAGAACTATTGCAAATAAAAACTACAAAATTTATAAAATAAATTTTGAAAAAAATATTTCGTAGAAAATAATATTTTTTTTAATCATACCGACACAATTATGGTGATTTGGGGGGCCGTATGGCTCTTTGGGAAATTCTTTTTACCTCATCAGACAACTACTCCGATTTGGACGATTTGGTAGATGATCTTAGGGTTTTTGGCCATTTTGGACGCGATGGTAGGGTTGGATTTGACCCAAAATGCTCCAAAAATGCAGCTACCTTTTAGATTTGGCAACCACTCTTCAGCTTCAAACCCTCTTAGATTTGGCCTTGTATATCTGATTTGGACGAAGCAAAAGGAAAAATCAACTTTCTCGAACCTTTCAGATGCAATGGCGAGATTAGATTTGCACCAACAAGCTCTGATATGAACCTGCAATACAAAACCAAAAATAGAACACCCCCAAATCTGGTATCTCTCTTCAGAAAAAGACTCTCCAATGGCACTCAACCCACTTTGATACCATGTTAGAATTGGCTATGGCTACCAAGATCTTGAGACCAAATGGAAAGCGCAAAAAGAGAGATGAATATGACAAGAATAAATTTTATTCTTATCAATATGATTCAATGATATGATTGTGGTGTACAATGAGAGACCCCTTGGCTATATAGCCAAGGTGAGATACAAGATGTCATAAGATTATGACAAGTGCCTTAATCATATGACATGAGAAAACTAATCACACTTACCTAGGTTCACATGTGTTACAAGTCAAAAGATAAGATAACAACTAATGACAACTAGCAACCTCTAGAAAGATTCCTTCCTAGGAGCTAAGTAAACTTAACATGTGTAAATAAGTCCCCTAGTAATGAATGAACTAGGTACAATAATTTATTTACACCAACAACCATGAAGAAATGTAGAGGACAACACTAAACACACCTCTATTACACTGCATGCTCTTTTATTCAAATTTTCTCAAAAGCACTTGGAATCCAGTTGAACTTACTGCCACTACAATAGTTATCCATCACAACCATAAAAGACATCAATGATAACACTGATGATAGCACCACAACACCTTCTTATCAAACCACAACACATCCATACTAGCACCGACACTTGACAACACCAACAATCTCCATACAATTGACATCAATCACTAAATGTTGACATCAATGACAACACTAGAAGCATACTTGCAACAATCTCTCCCTTTTTCATTGATGGAAACATTGGCTCTATAAACCATTAACAACAAAAAAACACCTCTGCATTAAGCAACACCCCCCCTTACTAGGGTGCACTTCACTCTCTCCCTTTACATTTGTTCTTCAATCACCATTCTCTCTACAATTGTCACTTTCTCTCCCCCTATTTGAGGAGTGTTAGGAATTTCATGCAGAAGATATCAATTAAATGCAGATAAAGATTAAATAGAGGAATGAAAAATACATAGAAATAATAACAGTGAGAGACAATTTTTAACGTGGTTCACCCAAACTCAAGCTACATCCACCAATAGAGAGTCCAATATTATTATCCATGAAATCAAACTGATTACAACCAACAATATTTGCAACTCAATACCACTACAAATGCTACAATACAATATCAACAAAAACCCTAACCCTTAGCCATTTTTTCAAGACTTATGTCAGTTACAAAAATAGGGTTTTTTTATATTGTCCAATAGAAAAAATAACTCTCGACCCCTTTATAAAATAACTCCCATGAGGGTGCTGCCCCTCGACCTCTCCCTGTATCGCAACAGGGAGTGCGCCAAGGGAACTGCCCTTGGACCCCGCAAGGGGAGCTGCTCCTTGAACCCATCTTGGGGGTGCTGCCCCAAAATCCTGATTAAATAATTTGGGGGGAAACCACACTGATAAAAGTGGGGAAAATTTAACCTCCGAGTTTGATTAGGCTCCATATAACAACAATCTCCCCCCTATTTGAGGAGTTCTTCAACCATTACACTCCCCCTATGTTTTTCAAATCATGCTCTCCTCCTTTGAAATCAATCATCAATTCTTTCCTTGTGTTTTTCCCTCCTTTGAAAACAATCGTCAATTCTTTCCTTTTATTTTTCAAAATTCACTCTCTCCCCCTTTAACATTAATGGAAAAGGGCAACATCTTTCCCTTTTAACAACACTTGCATGTAAATTTTATTTTTTTCTCTCCCCCTTTGACATCTGCATACATCACTCTGACACCACTTGCACACTTCTCTTTAGGAAACACGAACAAGCAACCGCTCTCTCTCCATTTCTCTACTTCATACAAATCTCACTACTCCCTCTATTTCTTTCTCTTTTTTGCACACTTCCCTTAGGGACACAAGATATGTTCCACTTGACTACACCAATCAAAACCACTAATACCTACTCCCATTAAGAGGTAGCCTTCAACATTAGTCTAGGACCAAGAATGTATCTTGAAATGCTTCCTGGATAGATGAACCAACTTATGCATCTAGTTAAAAGGAGGGGAAATAAACCCTAACTTTTGCTAGAGATACTCAAATGTATTTTTAGGAAGATCCTTTGTAAAAATATTTGCAACTTTATCCTTTGTAGGAACATACTTCAACTTCACCTCATTCTCTGCAACCTTCTCTCTTAGAAAGTGATATCAGATAGAGATGTATTTTTCTTGAATGCATTATCGGTTTCTTTGAAATATTGATAGCGCTTGTGTTATCACACAAGATAGAAAGAGGTTCATCATATGATACTCTAATATCCTTCAATGTTTGCTTCATCTATAATACCTATGTACAACATGATGCTGCTACAATATATTATGGTTCTACAGTATATAATGACACTGAATCCTGCTTCTTACTTGGCCAAGAAACCAACCTGCTTCCAAGAAAGAAAGAACCTCCACTTGTAATTTTTATGTCATCTATTCAACCTTCCCAATCTGCATCTATATATGCACTCAAAGAGAAATCAATATCCCTAGGACACCATGAACCAAAATCTGGAGTGCTCTTCAACTATCTAAATATTCTTTTAATTCTTGCAACATGTGATTCTTTGAGATCTTGAAATCTTGCCACAAGACATACTGCATGAATGATATTTGGTCTAGTAGATTTTAGATGTAGCAGTCCTCCAATCATTGATATGTAATTTCTATGATATTTCTTAGGATATTCATCATTTTTTATCAACTTACAATCATTAACCATAGGAGGACACATGAGTTTAGAATCCTCCATTCCAAACTTCTTCAATATTTTCTTGACATACTTTGACAGTGAAGTTAAAATACCTTTTTTTGATTGATTGATTTATAGCACACGGAAGAAATTCATCTCCACACACATTGAAATCTCAAACTCTTTCTGCATCTCCTCTGAAAACTTCTTACACATACCTTCATTTCCTCCGAAAATAATATCATCCACATACACAACCACAATTAGGATTTGTTCTCCCTCAACCTTGAATTAAAGGTTGCTATATGTAGTACCTTTATTGAATCCTTCTTGCAACAATTACTAATATAACCTTGCATACCAAGCTCTAAGAGCCTGTTTGATTCCATACAATGCCTTCTTCAATTTTTAGACCATATGATCATCTTCTGATGAATAAATCCTTTCAGTTCTTCAATGTATAACTCTTCTTCTATCTCACCATTCAAGAATCTAGACTTCACATCCATCTGATATATGTCTTGAAGTATTTATGTGTTGTAAAAGCTAAAAAACATTCTAATGGCTTCCATCCTTGCCATTGGAGAAAAAGTATCTTCAAAATATATTCCTTCCACTTGTGATTATCCCTTACACACAAGTCTATCCTTATTTGTGACAAATTTTCCATCCTCATTCCACTTGTTCTTGAAAACCCATTTGGTTGCTATCACATTCTTATTTACAAGTCTTGAGACTAGTCTCAAGTCTAATTCTTCTCAATCTATTCCAACTCTTCTTTCATAGCTTTGTCCAATTCTCATATTTGCATGCTTCAGTCACTATTTTAGGTTCCAACTCTGAAAGTAACCAAAAATTTACATGTTCCTCTGCCATAGAAACTTTTCTTCTTGTCAACACACCTCTGCTCTCCTGTCCAATGATCTGATCTTCAAAATGATTCTTTTGCACATAGTTAGGAGTCTTAGGGCTTTTTATAGAGCTTCTTCCTCTTCAACTATCATCTCTTTTTCTTTCTCTTCATCCTTTTCTTCTTCATTGCAAGAGGATTCATCAGATTCATATCCTACTATCAATAGAGAACTCTGATGTGGTTCTTCATCCACTTTGACACTTGCACTTTCAATAATATTCTTCAACCTTTTTATTATAGTAATGGTAAGCTTTGCTTCTTGTAGAGTATCCAAGGAAGATTCCTTCATCAAATCTTGCATCAAACTTTACTAATCTTTCTTCATCTCTTCTGATATAGCATTTACTTCCAAACACTCTAAAATATTTCACAGTAGGAAATTTTTCATACCATAACTCATAGGGAGTCTTTGAACTATTCACTCTTGCTTGACCTCTGTTAAGAATGTATACAACAATATGAATATCTTCTCTCCAATAAACATCTAGTAGATTTTCCTTCTTCATCATTGTTCTTACATCTTCTTGAACTATTCTATTCTTCCTCTGCACAACTCCATTCTATTGAGGAGTTCTAGGAGCTGACAAATGACTCTTAATTCCATGATCTTGAAAAAAACTATTAAACTCATTGGAGGTGAACTCTCCACCTTTGTCAGACCTCAAGCACTTGATTTTTAGATCCATTTCATTCTCAACCATACACTTAAATTCTTTAAACTTGTCTAGATCTTTCAATTTTTCTTTGAGAAATGACACCCAAGTCATTCTAGAATAATCATCAATTAATAACATGAAATATTCTTGGACCTCTTCTTTGTTTTCTTTCCAAATTGACATTCTTTTCACATTGCATTAATAAGCTTTGTATCTTTGGTAGATCTCTCATAGCATTAGTAGAGATGATTTTTGCTAGGCTTTCAAAATTGATGTGAACCATTCTACTACTCCATAGCTAAATTTCATTAATTTGAGACATAAATCACTTAGCACCACTACCTTTGAGCTAATAAACATTACCTTCTGTCTTTGTCCCTGCAACAACCAAAGTTTCAAACTTTTTTTTTTTTTTTTTGATTTCACAACCATCATCTCGAAATACCAAATTGTATCCTCTGCTACACATCTATCCTACACTAAGAATATTATGTTAGATACCCTTGACATAAAGAACATCACCTGTTTTATGCTTTCCATCAAAACTAATTGAACCTTTTCCATAGATCTTAGTAGATGTATCATCACCAAACTTAACAAGACCACCATCATACTTTTGAATTTTAACAAACTTACTCTTGTTAGAATTGGCTATGGAGATAGCCTACCAAGATCTAGAGGCCAAATGGAAAGCACAAAGAGAGAGTATCAATATGACAAGAATAAACTGTGTTCCTATCAATTATGCAAATATAATTAAATGGATTTACAATGTAAGACCACCTAGTTATATAGCCAAGGTGAGACATGAGATAGCATAAGATTATGACAAGTTTCTTAATCTTATGATATGATACAAATTATCATAACTACCTAGGAAAAATATAAAAAACTTGAGACGACAACTAAGTATTCTAGAAAGATTACTAGGACCTAAGTAAACTTAACATGTGAATAAGTCCCCTAAGTCTCCTAGTAAGGAATTAACTAGGTACAATACTTTATTCACACCAACACCCCCCCTTAAGTGCAAATTAGGGAGTAGATTATTATGCAAAGATGCAAGGATGGGTCTTGGATACTAGGCCATGTTAGGTACCCATGTACAAATGCAAATGAAGTCTCTCACAATTGGAGAAAAGGAGAAAACCCGATGGGACAAAACTCCTAATGAAAAGAGAGATGAAATACAAAAAGTATTTTGATGATGCATGAGAAGGACAAAACCCCATAAGAGAGAAGAAGAAGAGAGATGATGTAGACCCCCCTCAATGGTGAGTCTCCTACAATGGTAGAATCTCAACATTGAATGTCGAGGATGATCTAATCTCGCTAAACAACGTTCCTCCCCTTAGGAAGAAACAAAACCAAGAATGTATGCAAGAGTTCCTCCTAATCCTGAAAGGAAGATGAGGGAAGACAAATGATGTATGATGTCTCTAAAGCATGCTTAAGTGTCTCCATGTTGATGTCGAAAGTTGACACACTCTAAAAAGGTGTTCTATGCCACATTGCTAAAGAGTACAATCCAAAATCTAGTAGAGATGATTGTAGAACACAATCCAAAGATAAAGATATCCCCTCTGAAGATAAAGAAGCCTCCTCCAAATTCTATCCAAAAGTATCCACACTCATGTCAAACTTTGAAGAATGAACAAGAGGGTCAAAGTGTTCCCTTGCTACAAATGAAGAAGGATCATCTCCATCAAAGAGAAGAGGAATGTCATCAATGGTGTCTCCCAAATCTGAAATATGAGACTCCACAAACAAGTCTAAAATTCCTATCAAGAAGCCATCTTGAAGACAAGATAAATCCTATTGCACTAAATCAAAAGAAACCATATCTATAGCAACACAAGCATCATAATATACAACAATATATGAATATGTGATCTCAATAAGAGGAGGAGAAGCAAGAAGAGAAGTCTCTTTGTCAATTGGAAATTCAAGACATTTAGTGTAATTAAGCTCCTCTAAAGTATCATCATCAAAGGCTATATTATAAGCATTATCAAGGGGAATTAAATAATCTACTACAGGATCATCTAGGAATAGAGGGATATGATGGTCTCCAAAGATCTCCCAAATCTTGGTCCAAAGTGTGTGTGGGAACTCAATATTTGAGATCTTGATAGGAATATCAACACCAATATATGTACCAATTAATCCTACAACGTGATCATTATTATTATTACCCCAAACCGTTTTCTTCCAAGCTTTGTCTAGTTCAAGTATGAGTCCATAAAGATATGGAAAAAGCTTAAGACACCTAAGATGTGTCAGGATACCTTTCTTCCAAGACTCATAATTATTCTTTTTTATAATTACCACAAAATGATGAATGAAAAAACCCATGATACCTCCTCAAATGATCAAGACAAATGAATCAACCACACGATTACCATTCCAAATTCACTCAATCAAAGAACCCCCTAGAAATATATGAGCTTGGCACTTTATGATTAGTGGGAGTACAAATTCCACTTTCCAAAAACAACAAAGTGCTCTTGATATTGGTACATGCAAATGCCAAAAATAGGCCACAAAATCAATTACAATTTTTTGGTACAAAATGAGATCAATCTAATCATACCACTAAAAATTACACGAAAAATTATGTGCTTTAAAAAAAAATTGCACCCAAAAAATGTTACCATAGGAGCAAGATATGAGACCTTGAAGTTCCCAAAATGAGAATGATGCAACAACACATGTCATATGATTTGAGAATCCACTATCAATTATCTAGTAATTACTTTCATCTCCTACATGAAAAATAGTCACCATAGTTTCTTCAACCTTGTGACCTATTACCGGAGCACTTTCCTTCACACATCTTTCAAAATTAGTAGAATTAGTTCCAAAATTTAGGGCCATGAACAAGAATTCATCACTATCATCATTAGGATAGTATGATTCCTCATCATCAAACACACCATTATATTTTTCAACATAATAACTCTTCTTGAAAAATTTTCCTTTATGATCCTTAGGTTTGTCATTTGAAACTTTGATTGGAAATTTAGAAGCATAATGACCTATGTTTCCACAATTAAACCAATTAAAGGGTAACTTACCTTTGTATTTGCCAGTGCCCTTTTTCAGTTTCCTTACAAAATTTGCTTCCACCTCATCAAGATCATTTGGATCTGATTCATCAACCTTCTATGCCTTGTATACTTTAAAAGCAATTCCTTTTTTGTATCATCTTGATCAAACTCTCTTAATTCATAAGAAATTAAAGCACCAAACATATGATCTCTATAATAATTATCCAAATTATGAGCTTCCTCAATAGAAAAAACTTTATAACTATAAGCTTTAGGAAGAGTTCTTAATACCTTTTTCACAACTTCACTTTCTTCTAGCTTACCACCAAGACCGTTGATGGCATTGACAACTTCATCCACTTTGAGCATGTAGGTTGCAATGTCTTCATCTTCATACATCCTTAGGGTTTCAAATTTAACTTTATAGTTCTTCATCTTTGCTTGATTGACTTTATGATCTCCTTCATAAATACTCTCCAACTTTTTCAAGATCTCTTTTATAGTTTTTAGACTTATCATCTTCCCAAGATCTAAATAAGAAATTCCACTCTATATAGAATTCCTTAGTTTTCCATTGTTCTTATTGTGTGTGTGAAATGTGGTAAAGTAAATAAATCAACACAAACCTTAATGAAACAGATTACATCAAAGATTTGAATCAAATGAACTACTCTATTTTGCAGTTAATCAAATCTTTTGAGAATGTCTCATTGTCCTCTATTTCCAAGGATTCGTTAAACCATTTGGCTCTTCGGATTTTAAAAGAGCACTACGATTGTTAGAATGACACTTGAAAAATGAGAATGTTGTTCTAAATGCAAGAACTAAGTTCCTACATTGAACAATGTGATGATAATGATAATGGATCTATTTGAAAAAGTGATAAATGATGTTGGATTATACAATGTAAATGCTATGATATGAAGCTAAACATGATTCTATAAATGCTCAAAGAATAACTAAGAATATGCTAATCTAAAATGCAACTATAAAGCAAAGTGTTATTCTACAATGCGAAGTATGAAGCTAAACATGATTCTATATGCAACTACAAAGAAAAACATGATTCTAACTATAAGACTCCAAGTGCTCCAATGCTCAAAGCTATTCCTGCATGATAAGTCTACTCAAAATGTGGGATGTAAAATACAATGGCAAAGGTTTGTATTTATAGGCTCTTCCAAGCATCTTGTGATGTGGCAAAGATCGACGGTCTAGATTCAAACAAGAGGGATGAATGATGAAGATGAAGAGAATCAAGAAGGTGTTCCCTTGACGAAAGACAACATGCCAAATGGATGGGGAATCAAGTTTGTGAGGAAAATACCATGTGTTTGAATGCCAAATGTGTGGGAGAATCACTTGTGTGAGGAATAAGCCATGTGTTTGAAAAATAATTCTATTTTAAAAATTAGAATTATTTAATTTCATGTGACCTTGGTGAGGTGGCTTAAAAAGTTGTAGACATTTGTTTGAATTCCTAATATGAGATTAGTGAAACTTAATTAAATAAAACAAGCTTATGGAAATTTTTTTATTTAATTAAATTAGAAGAATATGATTTTAGATTTGGAGAATTTAGAGGATATGAGCTATATAAATAAATTGAGAATTTATTTATATGTAGTCGAATATTAATTAAATAATTAGTATTTAATTAATTTAAATGTCTTGATCATTTTTATGTGTATACATTTTGCCCCTCTTTGAAGTAATGTGTTTACACGTTGCTTCAAAGAAAAATTTGATACGGATGCCAAGAAAAATAAATTCGATGCCCCAGACACTAATTTTTTAGGTGATGACAGATACATGCCCCCTCGGGTGATAAATCGGTGAATTTTTGAATTTTTAGGATTTTTGAATTTTTTGAAAATTTTGATGATTTAATGATTATCTCAAAATTTTATGCATCGAAAATGATTTATCTCCCGAAAACATGATATATAAGCCAATAGGTGATGATCTGATTAATTAAGGACGCTTTAAAAAATAAAAATAAAAAATCCCCATAAAATCCCACTTAATTAACCTTTAAAAGGTTAAAAAGATGAGTAGAAAGTTCATTTGTGCATTTTACAATTTGAAAACTTGAGAGTGAGAGTGACTTGTGCAAACTTGGAGAAAAATGGTGATCCCCTACCACACACACCGGTTCAAGCGGGATAGGTGCCACAACTACTTAGTAGCATACGGACCTCCGGTGAGTACCTCGAAAAATTGCCTCGTATTTCGTGCAGTTAATTTCCCACTTGTTTTTCTTTGAATTCGGATTTTGAATTGTTTTAGCGCATTGGATTACCACAATGGCTCATAGGTTAACTGTTCCAACACATAAAATAGATTAGTGCATAGGATTAAGGAAATGGCACATAGGTTAGATTTAGTGCATTGGTGACCCAAAGTAGCGCATTCATGAACTATTTTGGTGCATAGGATAGATTAGCACATTGGTTACCCAAAGTAGCGCATTCATGAACTGTTTTGGCGCATTGAAAGTCTATTTTAGCGCATTGATGGATTTCTCTAGCTCATTGCGTATTTCAGCACATAGAAGCACTATTTTAGGGCATTGGGGAAATTTGATGATTTTCTTCTTGAAACTTCTTGATGTTGATGATGTTTTATCACATTAGCCTTTGTGTTGATGATGATTGATGATGTTGATAGATTAGATGTCCATTGATCTCATGATAGGTGAGATGTAATGATAGGATGATGATAATTGACCTCATGATAGGTGAGGATCAATTATAAGTTGCTTGATTTGATAAACCTCATGATCGGCGAGGTTGGATTGATTGAACTTCATGATAGGCGAGGTTAATTTGATTGATGAACCTCATGATAGGTGAGGTGTATTGGTTGATTTGATAAACCTCATGATAGATGAGGTTGAATTGATTGATTGATGCTCACAAAATTTGATCAAAGTCTCACCAGAGTTGATTAGATTGATAGGTTGATTGATTTTGATTAATTAATTGACTGATTTGTGATTTTGTGATGATAGGAGCCATTGACTAGTGTACAGATCAAAGAGAGATTCATGAGGACATGGGAGTTGATTCACCATCTCACACAACCTGAGACAACTATTATTGCACGATGTGGTTTGTCATCTCTTATCAGTATGCCCCAGATCAAGATTAGCAGGGGTTTGTTGACAACCTTAGTTGAGAGGTGGCACAGTGAGCATAACACCTTCTATTTCCCACTGGTGAGATTATAGTTACCCTCGAGGATGTCTACCAGATTCTATGGATTCCTGTCATGGGGGAGCTTGAGTTATATGATTCTCATGAGCAGGGAGGGACTGAGGCATTGCGGAGAGTATTTCAAGATGACCATATATGCGAGTATGAGATTCTGTGGAGGGACATGGTCGATGCATACTCCACTTTGCCTTATATTCTAGTTGGTTTCATTGGAGGGTTCCTTTGTCCTGACCGTAGGTGAAAGGGACTCTCAATTGGATGGGGGCGGATCTTGGAGAGCATGATTGTTCACATCACTCGATATGCATGGGGCTGTTGTATGCTTGCACACCTTTACCATGATTTGCACCAAGTTGTATATCTACGAGAAGCAAGTTTATCAACCAGGGTCAGATTGCTCCAGGTCTGGGCCTAGGAGCATATAGCAGTTAGTCGACTCATTGGAGAGAGGCAATGCCAAGCCATGAGGCCACATGTTCATATTTATGCTGGTCAACTTACTCAGCCTAGGCTGGGAAAGTTGGAGTATTGGAGGGGGACCTTGGATGATTTAGAGTCAGTGGTGTGGTGGCCATATGTTGATTGCGAGCAATGGCCAGAGGATGACATGAAGATGCCATTTTTGAATTAGCCTATATATCTGATCGGTCAGACCCATTTTATCATCGAGAGATTCATGCTACTGAGAGTGCTGAAACGATGACATGATGCTATAGAGTGGGGGCCAATATTGTCTTATGATGTAGTAGTGCAACACTTTTAGGGGTTACAAGTTGTTATTTGGGAGGTGCATCCACAAATCACTGATGCACCGATATCAAAGGAGTACACCTTGCATATGTCTATGCATCCATTCCCATAGATCATGGTTCCAGATGAGCCAACACCATTGTTAGAGGAGGAGGAGGTAGGAGGTCATGGGCTGAGGTGATAGAGAATGGAGGAGGAGTAGGGTGAGGAGGAGGTGCAGGGCAGTGAGGAGGGGGATAGCAGCGATGATGGTGATGATGAGGAGAGTGATGGGGGAGATGATGGAGGTGATGAGGGGGGTGGCAAAGGACCAGGGCTAGATGTTGGAGAGATGAGAGTTCCTTACAAGAGGTGATCAGTAGTGGCCTCAGCACAATAGCGTGTGGAGATCAAGTTACCGTCCCAGCAATAGCTGACAAAAATAGTTGCTCTACAGGTATAGGTTCATACGTTGCAAGGTCAGCTACAACAGGTGTAGGCTCTTCTTACACAGGCATAGGGACAGGTGCAGACTCTGACGGTTGAGAGGGTTGCTGCTAGGCAATAGGTGCAGTAGGTATAGGCCCAGGGATAGACATAGGGGGAGATGTAGGGAGAGATTACCATATTGACTGCTGAGAGGGATTCCTTGAGGCGGCAAGTGGAGTAGGCTGAGGGTATCACTGAGAGGCTACAACAGGCTACAATAATGGACGGTACCTCAGATTACTTCTGAGAGGTTTGTCATACTGTGTAGGAGGCTGAGTTCTATAGAGGTTGATATTATGGTGCAGTTCATCCAGAGTGGTGGGAGAGATTTGCATAGTCTAGGTCTGGAAAATCCCTATCTCATACTATTAGTGCGGGTGTCACGTAGCCACTGCTTGGAGATTAGAGAGATCCTTGTTTGGGTCCATTGGGTACAGGGGGAGGTACTGGTCCTGTGATGCTAGCACCATATGGGGGGAGCACAACATAGCTCCAGTTTATAATTCTATGATGTATCTTGGACATGTATACACCTCATTATTCGGTTGAGACATTGATGGTGTACCTCTTGTTTTCAAACTTTATTATAGCCTACCATTGTTGACATTGATGTATCTCTTTAGACCTTTGGATATCCTTGTACACTTTGACATTACAATTTTGAGTTTATATTATATGCAACGATGATTATGATCTACGTGCCTATATGATGTTGATATGTGATGATGATCATGATGATTATGATGGATGCAATTAATTTCTATATTTATGATGATATGTGATGTTCTATATGAAACTGATGATATGATATGTTATGGATACAAATGATGATGCAATTGATGTGTTATGATTCTATGATGCTTTATGAATGATTTATATATGATGCATGTGATGGATTTTATTATGCCAATGAAATGTGATGTATTTGATGTTTCTGTACTTTTTCTCATGCAAAATAGACAATGCAATGGAGATATGCATATATGATAATGTGATTCTATGTGGTTATGATGTTTATATGATGAAGATCATGATGATTATGCAATGATGCCTATGTGATGATTTATTGTGATGCATGTAGTGATGATATGATAATGCATGGTTGATGATTTGATATGCTTGATGGATGATGAACTTGATTATGCAAATGATGTATGATGTTTATATCCAATTAGTCCTTTATCAGTCTTGGATTTGAGTAATAAAAAATTCATCTTCACTATTGGTTTTAGATGTTCATAACAAAGGAATTATATCCTTTATTATCAAGTCATTTTCTTCAATAACTTTTTCCTCTTGGAAATCTTACTTTACTCGATATGTCTTTCAATCTTCTTATGTGAATCCAAGATCCATTTTATTAAAGGAATAAATGATTTTAGTGATGCATCAAGTTCAATTATAGATGCATCAAGTTCAATTATGCCTCTATTAAAATAGAGATGTTTCTGCTCTTACTCTATTGGATATGTCTTTAATGGACCAATTTCTTAATCCATTAATGATGAATGCGATGATTTTTGATCATGCAAGTGAGATGCAATGCACTTATTTTTGTGTTTTCTAATGTGAATATTGGTGTAATGCATGGATTTATGAATGATGTGATCATGTACGTGTGATATGGTAATGATTTGTAATGTATGAAAATGATGATGGAACTAATGTGCTAATGTGTGAGAATGAAGCCTAATGTATGAAAATGATGATGCAACTAATGTGAAACTGTATAAAAATGATGTGTTTTTGTTTAATATCAAGTGTACTCAATCCATTAGTGTCAGAGATAACATCGTTGTAAAATTTTTGCAACTTTGGAAACCCTATAGATATAGATGCAATCTAACATGTATGCAATCTACTCTAATCATGCAGATCTCATATTCAAAATTTGTCATTCGTAATAGCGATTTGTCATGCTTTTTATCATCATCGAGCCTTTAAAATGTTGAAAGTGAGTACAAGCATCAATGGCATAATCTAGACCATGATGACCTAAGTACTACTTGCATGATGTTTGATAGTGAAAGTTAACACAAGCATCTAAGTATAATTAAACCGAGATGACCTAAGTATTACTTAAGTAAATAGACAAGAGTTAACCATTTTCCTATGAAAATTTGGAATGTCATTAGTGATACTTTGTAGAGCACATCTTGTGACAATTTGCACAGTAATAATGATTCACTCATAGACAACAGACAAAGAAAAAATCATACTCCTTCTTGGATCCTCTAGTCCAATACATCATCGAGGTGCTCCAAAGATATGATAGCAAAAATCAAAGTACAATAATTGAACATTTGTTTTTGACGTGATAAACCCATGATTCAAAAGGAACATCATCCATTTGAAGCGTGCTTTTGGTTTGATCGATTTGGTTGTTTTAATTTTGGATGGTTGATATGTTTCTGATGGTGTTTGATGTTCAATGTTGAGTTGCACTATGATCATTGTTTTGTGTTGTGTTTTACTACTGTTGTTTGTCTGTTGGTTCAAGCTCAGAGTTTATTGCTCCTAGTGAGTTTAGGATTTTTTCCCCAGTCTAGGGTGAGACACAACTGCGATGCCAGGATATGTACATGAGGATTTCTAATGATAGGTAGATGGATGGGAAAACAGAATGGCGAAAGCAAATGGTCAACATGCTCAAATAGATGGAAAAGCTAACCTATCACAAATAGCGCCTGTTGCAAGGTTTTCACTAGTTTTTATTGCACTTTTTTAGATTTTATGATTTTTTTTGTTTTTTGTACTTTTTTATTTTTCTCTTTTTCTCTTTTTTTGTTGTTACCAAGATGCCTATTTTCTAGGTTTTCATCAAGGCAACCATTTTTTTAGGATATTTTTTGATGTTTTTGTTATTTTTTAGGACTTTTTCCGATGCACTAGATGATTCGAGTGTAGAATTTCTTGAGATGTAGGCTATTGAGGGGTTCATCAAACAAATCCTCTTCTAATGTGGACAATTGGGATGCTCCTGATCTGAAGGCTGAGACAATGATAAAGTGACCTAGCCAATTAGGTTCAAATTTCCCTTTCTTCTCTCCATCTTGTTGATTACAGGGATTTTCTTTCAGGACCAAGTCAACCACCTGAAAGGTTCTTGGTTTGAATCTATGGTTGTAGCTCCTAGATATTCTCTGCTGATAGGCTTTCAAGTGATCAACTACTTGCTGACGATGCTCATCTAATAGTTCCAATTCTTGCAACCTAGACACTCTATAATCCTCATCGGATATGATCCCTTTTAGTGATACACAAAGTGATTGTATTTGAACCTCAATGGGTAGAATGGCCTCAGATCCATAGTCTAATGTGTAAGGTGTAGCTCCTATCGAAATTCAGATATTGGTTCTGTAAGCCCATAAATTAGAGTTTAGTTGAACACACCAATCATGTCCAGCCTCGTTGATGGTTTTCTTCAATATTTTTAGGATAGTCTTGTTTGAGGCCTCTGCTTGGCCATTTCCTTGGGGATAATATGGTGTAGAAAATTGATGTTGTATATGAAACCTCTCACAGAGTTCTTGGACACCCTGATTTTTGAATGGTCTGCCATTGTCCATGATAATATATTGAGGGATGCCATACCTACAGATGATATAATCTAGGATGAATGATGAGATTTTCTTTCCTATGATGGCAGTCAAAGGGACAACTTCAATCAAGTTCGTAAAATACTTTGTGGCTATTATAATAAACTTGTGTCCATTTGATGAAGATGGATGAATTTTCCCTACGAGATCTAATCCCCACTGACAAAAATGCCATGTTGATGTGAAAGATTGAAGTTCTTATGCTGGTGCATGGATGAGATTTCCATGAATTTGACAGTTTTGGCATTTCTTGATGAACTAAAAAGAATCCCTCTCCATAGTCGGCCAGTAATATCCCAAATGAAGGAGTTTCTTGGCTAAGGTTAAACCACTTGAATGAGTTCAACAAACACCTTCATGAACCTCCCTTAAATTTGGTTTAGACTCATCACATTCCAGACATTGAAGGAGAGTTCTATCAAGACCTCATCGATAAAGGCCATCCACAATAAGGGCATGTTAGGTGACTTGATGAATGAAGTTTCATTTTTGATTTTGGGAAAGGTCAGGTGGGAGTGTACTGTCTTTTAGGTAATTATAATTTTTCACATAGATGGAAGTGTCATCCTTGACTAGATGGTAGATGACTTGGGATTCTGGGTTGTCATAGGATGGGTTGAACAATTGTTCCACCATGAACTGGTAATAGGCTCGTTTCTCAGGAATCTGTAAGAGAGAAGCAACGGTCACCATGGCATCAACAACTTTGTTGTCACTTCTAGGAATCTACTCAAATCTTATTTTCACAAATTACTTTCTGAAGTCATCAACCATTCTTTTATAAGGCATCAACTTGTCATCCTTTGTTTTATAATCATCGTTTACCTGATTAATGACCAGTTGTGAATCCCTATAGACATGTAACTTGATGATCTTCCACTCGACTGCTACTTTGATTCCAATGATCAATGCTTCATATTCGGTTGTGTTGTTGGTGCAAGGAAACATTAGTCTATAGGATTTAGGAATGGTATGTCCATGTGGTGAGATAAACAATATTATGACACCTGATCCATGTTATGTATAAGAGCCATCAAATTACAAGACCCATTGTTGTGTTGATATTGTTAGGACATCAACATATGGAAACTTAGCGTTCATTGGATGATTGTCTGGAATGGTGCCTTAGCTAACTAGTCTATGATGGCTTGTCCTTTGATTACCTTCCTATCAACATATTGGATGTCAAATTCACTCAACATCATGACCCACTTAGATAGTCTTCCAGTTAGACTAGCTTTTCTAAGAAGGTATTTCAGTGAATCTATCTTGGCTATTAACTTGATGGTATGAGTTAGCATGTAGTGTCGTAATTGTTGGGTAGTGAACAATACTGCCAAGCAAGCCTTTTCAATGAAGGTGTAATTGATCTCGTAGCCATTTAAGGTTCTGCTGATATAATAAATTGCTCTTTCTTTTCCTACTGAATCCTCCTGTGCTAACAAGGCTCACAATGATATCTCAGTTGTTGCTATGTACAATAAAAGTGGCTTTCCTTCTACTTATGGTATTAAGATAGGTGGACTCATCAGTTATTGTTTCAATTGGTTGAAGGCCTCTTCGCATTTCTCATCCCATCGGAAAGGTACATTCTTATGTAGCGAGTAAAAGGATGGGTCTTGTCCGCTAGTTGTGAGATAAATCTTCAGATTGATTGGAATCTATCTTGCAGAGATTGTAGTTGACTGATGTTCTTGGGTGGTGGCATCTCCATGATGGCTTTGAATTTTGCAGGATCAACCTCAATTCCATTTTCTTAAACTATGTATCCAGAGAGTTTGGTTGAATTCACCCCAAACACACATTTCTCTGGGTTTAGTCGTAAGTTGAACTTTTCTAGTCTAGTGAAAATTTTATCTAGGATCTCTAGGTATCCTTCCCTAGTGTATGATTTGGCTAATAGATCATCCAAATAGTCTTCCATGAAGGTGTGCATCATATCATGAAAGATTGTCATCATGGCATGCTGATAAGTTGCTCTTGCGTTCTTCAACATGAATGGCATGACATTCCAACAAAAGGTTCCCCATAGACATGTGAAGGCTATTTTTTCTTAATCATCAGGTGCAATTTTGATATGATTATAGCTAGAAAAACCATCCATGATTGACAACATGCCATGCCCTACTATTAGGTCCAAAATAATGTCAATGTTAGGTAGGGGAAAGCCATCTTTTGGGCAAGCCTTGTTGAGATCCCTAAAATCTATGCAGATTATGATGCTTTTGTCCGGTTTTGACATAGATACAATGTTTGATATCCATTCAGCATAGTCAATCAGTCTAATGAATCCAACATCTAATAAATTCTTCAATTCTGCCTTTACCAATATGGCAATATGTGGATGCATTTTCCTAAACTTTTTCTTGACTGGTTTTACCCTTGCTAGTAATGATAGTTGGTGCATGATGAGTTCTGGATCAATCCCTGGCATGTTGACATATGACCAAGCAAAATTGACTTGTCTTTCTATGAAGAATTTGATGAAGTTTGGCTTTTCTTGATCTGTCAAGGATTCTGCTAGATGAAAAATCTTTACTATTTCTTCATTGCCAATATTAATAGACTGAGTGGGTTTAGTCAATACCTTAGATCGCTCCTAAAAGTGTTTGGGGAGTGTGTGAAATATTCCATCCTTTAGCGCCTCAGAGATGTTTTTTCCATTAGATACACTCTTTATTTTTACTTTTTCTAGATCTGATAGTGCCATTGAATGGTTTACACCATTAGATATGTTCCTTGTATTATTCATTTTGCAGCTAGAAAATTTGACACTCTCCTAGTTGGAAGCTTCGTTACGATGTTCAATAGTGGAATCTATTTCAAGATTGGCGGAGCTGAGGAAGTTGACAATGGCCTCATCATTTGAAAAGATGGGGATATTAGAAGGCTCAGTTTGATCCCAATCTATGAGTTTAGGATGTACGAGGGGTAAGGGATCATTGGATTGGTTAAGGTCAGATGCAGTAAGGGTCCCAATGGTAATGTCTTCAAATTTTCCAATAGCGAAATAAATTTCTATAAGGTAACTCTCATCTGAATTATCCATTTCACTCCAAGTTTGATCATCTTTGTTGGAGTCATCAATATGTTGTGATCCTATTTCAAGTGGTCTATAACCTGAACCTTGAACCTCCTCATGTATGGGTGTATACTTTTGTACCACATCAATTTCCTTATCGTGACAAGACTCTTTAGACAATGAATATCACTCATATTCATTGGAATTAGTTTCATGATCATCACTAGCTTGTAGCTGTAGGATTATTTCAACAAATTGTTGTCTATTTTCTCCTCTTGATTCTTCTTTATACCCCAATCCTATTTTATCCTTGGCTTACATTGTGATAGGTTGTATCAGTTCTATGATGCCTTCTTTCCTTTTATCGATATAACCTTTTCTCTCGTATCCCATCTTTTCTAGGATTATTTTTCCTTTGTCGTATTGCTCTATTTGCACACTTGAGGTGGATACTTGTGATGATTCTTCATCTTTGTCTAACTAGTTTAAAATCTCTTTTTCATCTGACTCATCCACTAATGTGCCTACTCTTACAAAGGTGCCCTTAAATAGTGTGGTGGGTTGTGATGATTGTTGTCTTGATGTTGATGGTTGCCCATGCGATTTAGGAGAAGAGGAAATTTGTGATAAACATAAGGATTTCTCAAATGAGTATTCCCCCATGCCTTTGTCTTTTAATTGGATATATTGAACTTGTTTTGATAAGGAACCAAGTTGAATGTCATGATTTGACAAAGGAGACTCACTGATTCCCTTGTCTTTTGACTAATCTTTCCTCTCAACCTACTTTGACAAGGAATTCAATTGTCTTTCACTATTGGGTGAACTAGAAGTTGTAGCTTCCCTATTGTGTGGCACAAAAGTGTCTTGGGTTATCTTAAGTGTGTTGCAATATTGTGGATTGTTTGAGTTAGCTGCAATAGTGATTTTTTTCCCATTGAAAGGGAACTTAAAACACTGGTGATATGCGGATGCCACTGCTTGCATGTCATGTATCCACGGTCTTCCCAAGAGTATGTTGTATGTTAACTCTTTTTCTAAAACTTGGCATACTATATCTCTGAAAACTGGTCCCACTTGAATAGGTAGCACTATCAACCCTTGTGAAGATCTCTCCTCATCATCATATGCTTTTATTGTGATTTTCCTTCTAGGATCAATAGCATTTTCAGAATATCTAAGTGCATAGACAAGTTTTAGAGTACAAATAGCTCCTCCATCTATTAGAACACATTTAATATGGTGTTTGTGGATTAAGACCTCAATGTGGAGGGCAACGTTGTGTGGATGGTTGATGGATACATCATCATGTTCGGAAAATGATAAGAAATACGATGCAGTCAAGTGTCCCACCATAGATTGGAATTGGAAAACTTCCAAGTTGTTTGGTACCATGGTGGCAACTAGAGCTTGTTCCAGGATTTCTTTATGCACTGGTGATATTTTGAGTAATTCCAAGATGGATATTTGTGCTGGTATTTTCTACAACTAATCAACTATGTCATATTGAGTTGCAAGGATAGCAGCAGATTTGGACGTGGAAGGGGTAGCTCCTTTCAATGTTACCTTGGCTTTTCCTCTTGTGATTGCATTGATCGGTGAATTGTTTTGTTTCTTTGTGATTTTGATAACATTGATTTGATTGTCATTTGCAGTGATGTTAGTGATCAGATTTATGGGCACAAGGTCATTGATTTGATTTGATGTGGTGTCAATTTCATCACAATGATATCCAGTTGCAATGATGTTTTGTTCATGTTCAATAAGGCTATTGTTTATTGGGTTATCCGTTGCAACAAGATCTGGTTTGTCATGGAATTGATCATCAACCACCTCAATATGTAGAATAGTGGTGTCATAGACATAGTTTATGTTTTTTCCTTTGGTGTTTGATGATGATGACTCCCCCTTTTCATAGTTTGGTAAAGGGTTTTTGAATGCTCCGTGATCATTATTTGTTTGGGGTCCTTCTACAAATATAGTCTTGTTGTCAATCAAGTCTTGTATCAAGTGTTTCAATTGCATGCAGTCATTTATTTTATGTCTCTTATTTCGATGAAAATGATACTAATGGGCATCATTCCACCATGGAGGCTTAACTTGTGGTTCCCAATTTCTTAGCTTTGGTAACATTATGAATTTAGCTTCAAGAAGTTCCTTCAATGTTGATTATGGTGATTGTCATAAAGGTGTTAACCTTCTTCGATTAGAGGATGCGTGATATGATGGTGTTCTTGATCCAACATTACCTTGAATGTTGCTTTGGTTGAAATTTTGGTTTTTGTTTTGGCTGTTGGTTTGGTTGTTGGGTGGATTGTTATTCTGATTCATTTGGTTGTAGTTGCGGTTAAGTTGAAGACAGGTTTAGCATTTTGAGTTTCAACTGCACCATCGTTATTTCCAACATTCTTGTTTCATTGCCAAAACTTGGGTTTGTCACCACTATTGTAATTGTTGGAGGAGTTTGATGAGTTGTTTTCATTGTAAATTTTGACGACTCCTCTCTTGAATAGAAATTCTTTGATTTTTATTCTTTTTTCAATCAACTTTTTGAAGGTTGGTGGACATTGCAATTCCAATCTATAACTCATCTCATCAGGTAAGTTATAGATGAAGATTTCCATCTTTTTTTTTTCAGGTATGGGACAAGAATATCATGCAAATAACCTTATCCATTTTTGCAAGAATACGAGGAACGATTCACCCTTCTTTTGTTTCAAGTTATAAAGGTCCTTCATTGTGATGTCATGTTGTATGTTGTAAGAATATTGGGTGATGAACTTGTTGACCAATTCCTCAAAGGTGTTAATTGGTGTTGTGAGTTTGGAGAACCATTCAAGACATTGTCCACCTAGGCTTTGTGGAAATAATCTCATCAAGTATATTTCTTCATATGCAAATTCAAGACTCATGGTTGTAAATTCCCTCACATGGTCTATTGGATCGGTTTTTCCATTGAATTTATTGTACTTTGGGAATTCAAAATGTTTAGGAAAGGGAATCATGTGGATACTTTGATCAAACGGATATGGACAAATGTCTTGGATCAAGTATCATTTTGAGGTTCCCTTTTGCATATCAAGAATTTGTTGTTGAAGGTTCTTCATTTAGTGAGTTAGGGCAACCACTTGTTCGGTTTCTTTTTCATGCTATTTTGGAGGTGCTTTCAATTGATTCACATCAAAGTATTCGGGTAATTTGACACCTTGTTTGGCTAGCATAAGGAGGTACTTTTTCCCATTTCTTTCAAAAATATTTTCCAAGCATTTGTGGAAGTTGGGATCTTGTTCAACATTTTGGATATCCTCCTCAGTTATTTCGTCCCCTTCATTGTTGTGGATTCCATGGAAAGGATTTTCAATGTTTTGAGTCTCAATGATTGGAGTTTCAATGGTTGGAGTTTCACTGGTTGGATTCTCAATGTTTTGATTTTCAAGTCCCTTTTCCTTGAGTTTTTGTTTTTGTAATCTTGTTTGAACAGGCATACAAGTGTTATAGTTTCAACCAAACTTTGATCTAAGTTTGAAAGAGTACCAAGGATTACAATTAAGTCAAATAGAATGACAAATTATAATGAGACTAAGTTTGATTTGACTATATAACCCCATTTCATGATGAGAGGATGATAAATCCTGATGATGAAACTAGGCTCAATAATCAAAGGTTTGATAAGTTTGATGATTTTTGGTACTTTGAGATGTTAGATATTGGTTGATGTTGGAGAGTTCCACTTATAGAGGTCAATTCTAATAAGTTTAGACTCTATGGTACCTAAGGAATGATTTTGGGCTTGATGAAGATTCTGAATTTTGGTTCAAACTGAGAATTAGGGGACAAGTTTTCTTCCTATATGAGAAACTCAAATCATTGGAAAAGTCTTGAATTTTGACAATAGTAAAATGAATATAGGTTGGGATTGTTATTTGAAGCTCTTTTGTAGAAATTGAAGACCAATCTCTCTCTAAATTTGTAGAGTGTTGAGAGACGTTTTTGATGATCTTTTAGACTAAGAACCTTGGACTTTGGTTTCCAAATTTTAATCTTTCATGAAATCATTTGATAAAGCACATGTTTGGACTCTGTTGTACTTGAGAGTGATTCTGGATTGAAAAAGATTTTGAATTCTAGTTCAAATTGTGAAACAGGGGATAAGTTTAACTCTCAGGTTTTGCATTTAATGGATATGCTAAAACAGAGCCCAGATGCACTAAAAGACTTGACAGATGCACTAAAATAGAAGATGGATGCGCTAGAAAATTGCACAGATGCACTATAAGATTGCTTGGATGTGCTAAAACAGAGGGTCAATGTGCCAAAATATTCCACAAATGCATCAAAAGAGAGGATAAATGCACTGGAAAAATTCTTAGATGCGCTAAAATATTGGTTGAATGCACTGGAATAGAGGACAAATGCACAATATTTTTGCACAGACATGCTATAACAGCAGGTGGATGCGCTAAAAGATTACATAGATGCACTAGCAAATGCAATGGATGCGCTGAACTGGAAAATGACGCAGTTTGTTGGAAATTTGTTTGATTTTTTGGATTTTCCAGATAGAAATTTGGTTGTTTCAATGAATGTTTTTTTGAATCATGGTTTTCACTTTCAACATGTGGTGTATTTTTTTGAAATTGGTTAAAAAATGCATTGGTAAAGACACATCAAGCACATGTCTACAACTTAGGCTGTGTAGGACTATATTTGTTGAATTCCCATTTGGATTTTACTCTAGTTGCACTTATAGTAAATGATTAGATGCTTGACCCCACTGGATCCCCTCCACGACACTTACTTCTCGGGGCATCCAAGCATCAATATCCATGAAACTCCCATGGCATAATTTTCATCTCTACTAAAAGCTGCAAGAATGTGGGACGGCTTCAGAACGACCGTTCTTGCACCAACAAATAGATTAAGGATTTTGGCCTTGCTACAACAAAGGGTTTTAATATAGGCATTCCGTTCATGGGGGATCATCCATATGGAAAGAGACCATTGTTTCCCTTCTTTTCGGAACAATCCTCATGATACTTCAACTTTCCCCAAGTATCCACATTTATATCCCGGTTGGAAGTCACTTGGCTTTAGCGTGTTACTGGTTGGGTTGTTCCCTTGGGTGATTAATTTTTCCCACAAGGAAGACCACTCTATGGATAAACAAAAGCGAGCAAGTATATCCGTAGTTTGATCAATCTTTGTTTATGCATGAACAAAGAGAGAACAAACATCGTATACTCAACTCACAATGGCAAATAAAAGCAAATGGGTTTGGCTTTTTGTTCACCCAGTTAAGGGGAGAGCATATGCCTACCATTCATCAAGCACGAAAGATATGGTGTTCTTTATCCTTTTAATTAAACTAGATTCCTAATTTAATCAAAAGAAAGAATTTAAATGACTCCATCCCCTGCATAAATCATCAGTAGTTTGATAAATTTTTCTTTGACCAACGTATAAAAGTACCTGCAAGCAAAAAACACAAATTAGTTCTTGAGTTTTTGAAAATTTTCAAATTTACA
Source organism: Sequoia sempervirens (assembly GCA_007258455.2). Lineage (NCBI taxonomy): Eukaryota > Viridiplantae > Streptophyta > Pinopsida > Cupressales > Cupressaceae > Sequoia > Sequoia sempervirens. The sequence continues at coordinate 260,629,799 of VDFB02270651.1, forward strand.
CAGATGCACTAGAAAAGTCATTCAATGCTCTAAAAGATCTTTCCTATGTGCTAGAACAGATACCTAATGCACTAAAAGAACTCATGTATGTGCTAACATAGCTTATGAATGCACTAAAAGAAGTAACGTATGCGCTAAAAGGATTGATGTATGCACCGAAAGACTCCCTGTATGCGCTTAAACAGTTGATGTATGCATCGAAATATTGATCGTATGCATTGAAATGTGGGAAAGTAAATAAACTAACACAAACCTTAATGAAATGGATTATATCAAATATTTGAATCAAATGAACTACTCTATTTTGCAGTTAATCAAATCTTTTAAGAATGTCTCATTGTCCTCTATTTCCAAGGATTCGTTAAACCATTTGGCTCTCATATTTTTATAAGTGCACTACAATTGTTAGAATGACACTTGAAAAATGATATTGTTGTTCTAAATGCAAGAACTAAGTTCCTACATGCAACTATGTGATGATAATGATAATGGATATATTTGACAAAGTGATAAATGATGTTGGATTATACAATGTAAATGCTATGATATAAAGCTAAACATGATTCTATATATGCTCAAAGACTAACTAGGAATATGCTAATATAAAATGCAACTATAAAGCAAAGTGTGATTCTACAATGCTAAGTATGAAGCTAAACATGATTCTATATGCAACTACAAAGAAAAACATGATTCTAACTATAAGACTCCAAGTGCTCCAATGCTCAAAGCTATTCCTACATGATAAGTCTACTCAAAATGTGGTATTTAAAATACAATAGAAAAGGTTTGTATTTATAGGCTCTTCCAAGCATCTTGTGATGTGGCAAAGATCAACGGTCTAGATTCAAACAAGAGGGATGAATGGTGGAGATGAAGATAATCAAGAAGGTGTTCCCTTGACGAAAGACAACATGCCAAATGGATGGGGAATCAAGTGTGTGAGGAAAATACCATGTGTTTGAATGCCAAATGTGTGGGAGAATCACTTGTGTGAGGAATAAGCCATGTGTTTGAAAATAATTCTAATTTAAAAATTAGAATTATTTAATTTCATGTAACCTTGGTGAGGTGGCATAAAAAGTTGTAGACATGTGCTTGAATTCCTAATATGAGATTAGTGAAACTTAATTAAATAAAACAAGCTTATGGAAATTTGTTTATTTAATTAAATTAGAAGAATATGATTTTAGATTTGGAGAATTTAGAGGATATGAACTATATAAATAAATTGAGAATTTATTTATATGTAGTCGAATATTAATTAAATAATTATTATTTAATTAATTTAAATGTCTTGACCATTTTTAGGTGTATACACTTATATTCCTTGATCTCATCATCACTTGTCAAACCAGTAGTAGGCATAGTATATCCTTTTTCGAACTAACTGTCAGACACCAAATCTAAGGGAGACCAAAAAGGACTCCATCCTAGCTTTCTAGTAAGCATAATTCATTCCATAAAACATAGGAGCTTTGATACCCTTCATGTGCACCATCTGTATCTACCTCAAGTAGTTAAGATTTCTCCAAGGAACTATAAATCTAATACCAATTGTTATATGCACAAGACAAAAGAGGGGGGTGGTGAATCAGTTATACATTAAAATAGTCAATCCCTCATTAACTTTCAAGCCCTTATCATGCATTAGCAGAATGTAAACATAGAAAATAGAAATGAAAACATATCCAAACACATAAGAACATGAAATTTACGTGGAAAACCCAAGAAGGGAAAAACCATGATGAGGATTAGCTCACATATATATGAATAGCAACACCAAATACAATTAGGCTCACTGCCAAAAGGACTCATTGTCTGGAAGAAAGAAGAATAGAAGAAATTATTATAGAGAGATTCGGTATCTCAGATCAAGAATAAAATCCACCACAACTTTATACAATCCACAACCTTTGGCTCACTACCTCAAACAATTTCAAGCACACTAAAAATGTAGACACCTTCTACTCACTGCATCCAGAGTCATAGGCCTAAAAGCTCACACTCAGATCACCACACTTGATTATATCCATATCTTTCACTTGACACAAAACATCTCCAAAAACTCACCTTGCATTTATGCCATTCATGACCTAAACAATCTCAATTAGGTCAACCTTAATGAAACGTATGCACCTCAAATGTGCAACACCAAATAGGTTGGCACAAACACTTCCACAGTGGAAAGAAGTGAAGGTAGACCACGTCAAGGGTTAACTAGGACCCAAATCTACATCACCACACTACTTAACACATCCAAAATCCATGAGGTACCTTTGCAAATAGCGCTAGCATGCTAGGTCGACCAAACCTGAACTAACTCTACATGCAACCACATACACACTTCTCTAGGTTTAGAAACAACATATGAACCACAAAGAAACACTCCACTACATTCCAAAATATTCCACATCATCAGACTATCCAACACCACTATCGCAACCACCTGAAACTAAAGAATAATTTCATTATGTGCAACCAGAAACACTACCACATAACTTCAACACAAGAACTAAACTTGCAGAGCAACTTAACACCAAAAAATACAAGGGAAGATAAATAAAGAAAATATAAGCATGTTCCCAAATCTGCAAGACAAGAAACCTCAATGTAGATAAATGTAGAGCAATCTCATTTCTCCCATACAAACTTCTACTTAGACATACACACTGTCAAACACAACTTCCACTATTGCACAATCTAGAACCTAAAACTCTGGATATAAAACCTTTAAACACCTTTGATCATCACATTCAAACTACACAAGCATATCTTCAACCATGAAGAAATTTAAAGCATAACATTGAACACAACTCTGTCACACTGCACTCTCTTTTATTCAAATTTTCTCAAAAGTACTTGGAAACCAAGTGAACTTACTGTCACTACAACACTTATCCATTACAACCATACAAGACATTAATGAAAACACTGATGACAACACCACAACACAACCATACTAGCACGATCACTTGACAACACCAACAATATCCACACTAGCAATCTCCATATTGTTGACATTAATTACAACACCAACAACAGACTTGCAATATATTTAGCTTCCTTTCCAATGTGCTGACCCGAGCCAACAAAACATTGAGATCATTAGTAGTACCATGCCCAAGATTTCTAGCATCCTCCTTCCCTTGATGATGAGTTGAGGAGTTGAAAGTGGAGTCCTCCATAAACATCTTGTCGAGTGTGGGGAAGTGGCTGGGGTCGTCAATGTTGTCATCTGCATCCTCCATGAATATGTTATTATCATGAACTATAGGAAATAAGGTGTAAAATGAAGAAGGATTATCAATGTTATGAGAAGGATAGGGAAAGGTGAAAAAAAAATTATTGGCATCAATTTTATCTTGAAATATACTGTCATGATGGTCATGGAGAAAAATAAAATAAAGCATTCTAATATGGAAGGAAATCCATGCATAATTCATGCAAAGGGGGAAATCTTAGATAAGAATTCCAAGATCTTAGACATGAAACATATATATTCATATGTTATAGAAGAATAATATGTCATCTAAGACATATAGATATGAATTAGATAAATGAGAAAGTAAATCATAATCCATAATGCAATTTTTTGAAAATTTCAAAGCGAGAGAACTAGCAAGATGCATGTGAAAAATAGAAAATAGAAAAATAATCATGAAAAGGAATAAGTAATAGGATGTATGGGTGGAAAAGGAGAGTATAGGAACAAAAAAATGGAATGATGTGAAGGGTATAGATTCAAGGGGAGAAAAGAACGGTTACAATTTTGATGAATAGAGGAAAGAAGGGAAACATGAAAGGTGCATCTAACTTGCTTTCAAACTAATATGTGGTATTCATCCATTTTCATATGGGATTGCTATACAAATTGTATATGAGTACATGGATTGAAGGATTTGGTTTTATTGTTCCCGATCTTATAGAAGACGATTTAATTGAAATAATATTACATGATTTATAAAATACATACTTTAATGAAAAAATGCATACCTTCTATTTGATTGTAATATCTTTGTATCCTTTCTTCATGTAATTTGTGTTCCTTTTCTACTAAATATGACTATGTAGTCTTATTTTTCCTTGTCATTTTATTTCCCATCTCCTTCTTTGCAAAATATCATGCGAAAATTCCTATGCCAAATATTTTGTTGTCCAAAGTCTCCCAAAATTGCAATTACAAATTTTCCAATTCCTTTCCAAATGTTTCATTTGCAAAAAATTAGAACAAAAATGCAAAATTTTCTTAATTTTTTAATTTAAAAAGCACAAAAAATGACCTCATATATATATATATACATGCATTTGTATAAACATTTGTTTAGAAAAATTCAGCTCAAAAGACCTTCATTTGAAGGTCAAAAATTATCATTTTTAAAAATATTTTTTATTAGGGGACCTTCATTCGAAGGTCTATTAAGAATTTTTAATATTATTTTTTAAAATATTTTATATTAGAGGACCTCGATTCGAAGGTAAAACCTTTGTTCAGAGGACCTTTGAACAAAGGTCCTTGGCTAGCCACGTTCACTCTTTGCCTCAAATTTTCCTTAGAAATTTCAATTTCAAACCTTTTTTGACCTTCAAATGGAATGGAATTAACAAGATAATTCACAAGATTGTAGTTCTCAAAATGAGCTTTCCAACACGTATAATTTTTAATGTATTTTGATTTTATTATATATTTGTTTTCTATGTTTTTACTAAACATAGGTTTTTCATCGATTATCAAGTTATTTGTTCTACACGTGAAAAAATAGTAAAATATTGAAAAAAAATCCAAAAAATATTTGCGCATTAGGTATTGATATTTTTCAACAAAAAAATGAATTTAAATACATACGAAACAAGTTATGCGTTAAAAAATACACTTGTGGCCAAATTATAATTACTCTAACTTCAAAAAATAATTTTAAACAAAATTCAACAAAAAAATATGAAAAAATATCCATGCACTAGATATTGATGTTATAAATCTATACTTTTAAATTATAATTTTAGCCTTTTTATAAAAAAAGTTAGGTGTTATGACATAAACATCACTTTTTAAAAATGTTTTACTATAGAAAAAGGTTATTAAAATTTACATAAAGAAAGTCACTATATATATATATATATATATATATATATATATATATATATATATATAGTAACTACACACAAATCCTCACAAATAACTATTTCCCTTCATCTTTGAATTCTTCACGGTTTAGTTATAGGTGTCAGAAAGTGAAGATTTAGTTAAAAATGTTGATTTTAGTGTCCTACTTTGACCAAAAAGTGGGACTCATTATTGTGCGATCATCCATTATATACATACATATATGTATGTATGCATGTATGTATACATACATATATATGTATATGTATATATAATATTATACACACACACACACATATACATACATGTATGTACGCATATATGTGTAGGTATGTATATCATGTTTGTATATATGCATATGTACATACATACATAAATATGCACACATGCATATAAACATACATACATGTGTACATATATATACAAACATATATATATACATGTACATAGATATGTATGCATACATAAATACATGTATATATACATACATATATGTACACGTACATGTTCAATTTATAACTTTGTTTAGGGAACTTGAATTTGACATTTTAGGACCTTCAAAAAAATACATTACATATATGTATATGTGTGTGTATCTATACATGTACATGTACATATATAAATCTCCACAAATGTCCATAAGCATAAATATAAATGTCCATACACATTTCCATAAACATAAATATAAATGTCTATTTTTAACCCTAAAACGTATGTATGTATGTATGTATACATACATACGTACATGTATATAAGTAACTTTTCTATTTTTTAACCCTAAAATATCAAATTGAAATTCTAGACAACTATTTTGAAACCCTAATTTTAAGAAATTATGGTATAACCCTAATTTGTAATTTAGGAATGTCTATTTGAAACCCTAGTTTCTAGTTTCTACACCATAAAGTGTCAAATTGAAACACTAAACAACTATTATAAAACCTAAAATTTCTCTCTCAAACCCTTGTTTAATTATAAACCCTAAAATGTCTATTTCAAACCAGGATTTTTCAATACCAAATATGTGGCTTTTGATTGATATTTTGAAAGTTTGCAATTTATAATAATATCTATTTTTGAACCCTAAAATGTCAAATTAAAACCCTAAACAACTAGTATAAACCCTAAAAAACTAATAAAAATAAAAATGATGAGACGTCATAATGCTTTTGCATTTCATAGGAGCATCAAGCAATGTGCAAATTATAAACCCTAAAATATGTATTTCAAACTCTAGTTTCTAGAGTGTAAACCCTAAGATGTCTATTTGAAACCTTAGTTTCTAGATTTTAAACACTAAAATTTCTAAATGAGGGTTTAAAATATACATTTTAGGTTTATTTAAATTTCTAAGTGAGGGTTTAAAATATACATTTTAGGTTTATAATCTAGAAACTATGGTTTGAATAAACATGTCTAGGGTCTATAATCTAGAAACTAGGGTTTCAAATACACATTTTGGGGTTTATAACCTAGAAAATAGGGTTATAATTTGACATTTTGGGGTTTAAAATAGTTGTATTTGTTTTTAATTTGAAATTTTATGTGGGTCAACCCACAATACTGTCCCACTTTTTGGCCAAAGTAGGACATTGAAATCAACATTTTTCACCAAATTTTCACTTTATGAAACCTATAACAACTAAACCATTAATAATTTGGAGATGATGTGAACTAGTGATTTGTGAGGATTTGTGTGTAGATTCTAAATATATATATTTAAAAAATTAGAAATAAATTGTGACTTTTTTATATAACTTTTAGTAACTTATTTTTTATAGTAAAAAACAATTTAAAAGTGATGTTTATGTTGTTGAAAGTATGAGCAAGTTTGGTTGTGTTTGATGTTGTCATTGATGTCAACACAGTAAAGGATGTTCTAGGTTGTGCATGTATAGTTGAGATATTGATGAGATGTTGTGAGTAAACGAAGATAACTTTATGGTGTTGCAGGTGAGCTGATATGATGGGTTACCAAGTGCTTTTGAGAAAATTAATAAAGAGAGAAGTCAGAATTGAGGGTATGTTCAGAATGTGCTCCGGTATGTGCTCCACATTTCTTTTGTGTTGAGCCTATGCTTGTGCGGATCTGAGGTGTTGTTTTTGGGCTTCTATTGGTGACATCTCCTAATTTGTAGCTTCTGGTTTGATAGAGAATGAAAGTTGTGTTCAACGATATGTGAATTGGTTTGACAGAGTTGTTTGTTTGTGGACTAGGAGAAATGTTTCTACTCCGCAGTCCTCCGCTAGTTTGTTTTAGGTCTTGTGGATCTGGAATATGTCTTGTATTGGTGTTCTCTATAATCTAGCGAAGATTTTCATGGTCTAAGTGCTCTAGAAGTTGAATTTCAGTATTGTTGTATGTGTTTGTACAGTCCATATGGACAGATGAGAAGTGTTCTGAGGTTGAAGGTTGCTTCAGTTGATGCAGATAAGTCTAAAGGAATTTGAGATGTGTTATAGTGATTGGTGAAGCGTGTTGTGTGGTCCACGTGTTAGCTTCTTGATGTAGAAGCATGTACTTCAAAGTTCATTTGTGTTTTCATTAGGTTTGGCCGACCTGGTGTTTACACTTCATACGAAGGATTAAGAATTAATTAAGGAAGCGTGTGATTGATCTGAGCTAATATTTTGGGTCTTGGTTAAGTGTTGGTTTGGTCTGCTCTCATTCCTTTCCACCGTGGGAATGTTGGGTTGCTGACGTAATTTGAATTTATGAAATGAAGCATGTGTAGCCGACCTTGGAGAAAGTTTCTAAGGTTGAAGATGGCATAAATACAAGTCAAGATATAGTGAATTAATCAATCAATCAAGCCAGAAGTTCAAGAAGTAGAGTTGTACGAAAGTGAATTGAGGCAGCAATACTTTAATGTGTTAGATTCCTAAAAGTAGTGAGTTGATAGTGTCTACAATCCTTTTGATTAGGCTGTGAATGTGTGTAACTTGTAGTGGTTGATTTTTTTGTAATATTGTATTTTTGTAGGTAGTAAGCCTCCTTCTGGACAGTGAGCCTTTGTATTCGAGCAGTGAGCCCTTGGTAATGAGCCTCTTGTATTTGGTTGTGCTATTACTTTATATTGTGAGTTAATCCTCACCGTGGTTTTTCCATTATTGGGTTTTCCACATAAAATATGGTGTCTCTTGTGTTGATTTTTCTTTCTCTTATTTGCATTTCATGTTCATACTTAATAATAGAATTAAGTGGTTGTGAAGTTGATAAGTGTTTGAAGTTTTTTGCTTTATTTTGGTGACAACTAATTCACCCCCCCTCTCAGTTGTCCTTGCACCTTTCAAAAATTGGTATTAGAGCTTTGGTTCCTTGGTGAACAACTTAACCGCTTATGGTAGATCCGATGGCACACAAATTGGCGATCCCTATGTTTGATGGAATTGAATATAGTGACTAGAAAGTGAAGATGAGAGGTTACATAATCTCTCTTGGTTACAAGACCTAGAAGGCTGTTCAGACGAAGTATGTTGCTCCGACAAGTGGACCTACTACTACAAATGAGGTCTCTTCCTATGAGGAGAATGAGAAAGAGAGGTATGTTATTTAAAATGCTTTATCTAAGACCAAGGAAACTAAAGTTATTACTTTGGGCACTCAATATGAAGTTTGGAAGAAGTTGGAAGATATTTATGAAGGAAATGATAGAGTGAAATTGACAAAGAAGCTAACAGCAAAGCGAAGATATGAAAATTTGAAAATGGAAGAAGGTGAAGATATTGCAGGCTATTTCCAGAATTGTGATGGTGATTGATTCATCAATTTGGTGTGGTACTAAATTGTGATGGTGATTGATTCATCAATTTGGTGTGTGTGGTTGCGTAGTTTAGTGGATTGCTACAATTGATATTATTATTATGATTTATGATACTCTGTATGTAGGGTTTGGATTATGTTATTATGCAATGCTTTCTCTCTAATGTTTTATATGTCAATGTGATAATCCTATGGTGATCATGTTATTTGAATTCAGTATTATTTTATAATGCAATGGTTTAGTAATTAGTTATGATGCAATAGTTAAGTATCATGTTATCTTATGATCAATTTGGTTAGAAATGTTAGTTTGTTATTGATATTGTAATTGTTAGAATAGATTAGGTGAGAGGACAGTGTAGCATCACTCGTTCACGAGTGCCCTGCTACACTGCAATTTCTTCTCATGATAGGATGTTTGATTATATATATATACATGTGCTACTTGACGTTTATTTGGATGCAGGATTGCAGGAATAAGTCTCGATTCCACCTGCTTCGGCAGGATAGGGCGAGCAATAAATTAACCCAACGGGTAAAAATGTTGAAAAAGGGAGTAGGTTTGGAAGCGTCCCCGTCCCAAGTCCGTCGTTTGTTGTGAGTCGTGTGTTATGACTGAAGTTTTCGTTCTCGTTGATTGTGTAGTTTGATTGTTGAAGTATTCATTTTATTTATGGGTCATGTTTATTTAATTAACCTTATTTTATAAGATAATTGATTTAAAGTTGTCTAGTTGTTTTGATTTAATTGTGAGTTAGTAGAATGTTAAATTTAAATATATAGTAAATTAAAAAGTGATTTAATTTATTAAAAGAGTAAATAATTATTTTAAATTAAATATTGTTGATAATAATTAAATTAAATGAATATTGATGAGGATAATTAAATATTATATTTTTATTAATATTAAATTAGAAATCATGTGGAGATAATATCTTGATTAAATAAATTATTTTAATTAAAAACTGTAGATAAATTGTGCTTTTAAAAGCTGGAAAAAGGACCAATGGGGGAGAGGCTTTTTGAAAAAAAAGAAAACAAAAGAGCTTTATTGATTTTTATTTTGATTTATTATTTTTATGAGAAGAGGATTCACACACAGAAGTTCTGCTCTGTTGTTTTTGGATCTGGAAAAAGAAAAATAAAGATAAAAGAAAAGAATTTTTGTTGAACACTGGGGAGAAAATAATTGATTGAAGATAGATAGATTCGAAAAGAGAGTTGCAGGAGGCGAGCGAGAAGGAACTGCAGGAGGAATTCGAAAGGAGGTTACATAAGGGATTCTTCTTCAGACAAAGGACTCCAGGTATTCTCCGTTTAAGTTATTAATATTTCATTGTTCTGTAACAAATCTGGTTGCTAGGTTTTCGAAAGTTGATTGAATGAAGTTTTGTGATTTGAAAACTTATTTGTATCAAAACTCATGAATCTTCTGTAGAAAACTCTCATTGACCCTTTTCAAAATTCTTTAATATGATTTAGTAATGAAATTTACTGTTTGAAATAAAAAAAAATATATACGTTTGTTATTATGGAATTATATTATTTACTCCATTTATTTTATATCTGACAAGAAGATCTGATTGATCATATTATTTATTCTATAAGTTTTTTTTTTAAAGTAAATAGATATATACATACCTGCTGTTATAAATTCATGTAGTGATACAGATTAAACAAAACAAAAATATATGTATTATATATTTTATCTATTATTTATTTTATTTTATTTGAAAAGACTAAGACTACATGTTTGTCAGATCATGTGAATTTTCTTGAAATATATTCTGTTTGTGAAAATTTATGTCTTCTGAATTTTCGTACTTAAACTTCTGTATAGGATAAATATATATTAAAATAATTATATTCTTTTCTAGGAATTCGAAATTTGCACTGAAAATTTTAATTAAATTTATGAAATGAAATAAACGTTAGAAAAGTTATTTAAAAAATTTATATTCATAAAAAAAACAAAAATTTAATACAGGGGTGGGTGGTTGGCCGAAGCCGTACCACCCACGGCCCTAAGCAGCATCTACAGTTAAAGCAGTGCTCCACCTGTGTGGAGGTTCGGCCCCATTCGGTTTTAAATTCGTTTGTTTTTTTTTTAATTTGTTTTTATTTAATTCATTTATTTTATATTATTTTTATTTTGATTTATATTTTAAATAAATATATATATATATATTTATATTTAATTAAAATTATAACTTCCTTTTAAAAAAAATATGATATTTAATGAAGTTTGTAATATATTTTTTGGTAAAATGATTTAAAAAAAAATATTTTATCTTTAATATATTTTTAATAATTTATATGTGTGTGTAGATTTAAGACTATTTTTATAATAGATTTTAGTATTAATAGATGATTTTTTTTCATAGTTTGTATTGTTATAGTTAATCTGAAAAATTAGAATTAAAATACGTGTTTCTATTAGTTAATTGAATTTCTTAGTCTAATTGGTTCATTGATTCGGTGAAATTTGTGGTGCAATATAATTGTTCATGGCATTGATTTATGTAGTTGTCTTCTCTCGAGCTCACTTGTTTGATCTAATTATAGATTTCTTTGATTCGAGTTTATGTTTTGCGAGTGAATCCCTGAGTTAGTTATCTTGCCTTAAGGAATATTTTGTATGTTTTGAATTTAATCAAACTTTCTCAAGATATTGATTTAAGGAGTTGGTGAAATTTACTGTGTTTGTAGTTTGTTTGGCGTTGATCTACGATTTATGCACATTTGAGCTATTCATTTTATTTAATTTAGTTTTCTTTGTTTTGGGTTTAGGTCATGTGGAAACCCTAGAGTTAACTCTTCCACGGATAGGAACCTAAGTAGTGTTTAGAACTTCCAGAGGCAGGGATACTGTGAGTTGTATTTGAGATTGTAATTTGATGGTTGATTTTAGGTTTTGGCTTTGGTTAATGTACACTGGGATTGTACAGCTTTGTGAATGTTATGCACGTGATTGTGGGCGAGATGGTTAAGCCTCATAGATGGAGTATTGGTAGGGTTCAGTAATCCTTGTTGATACAATCCTGTTGAGTTGGATATTCTTGTGCTAGAGTGTCTAGAGAGAGTGGCTCTAGTGGGGGCCGACACACAAAGGGGCTGTCAGGTTAACCCACGTAGAGTTAGATTAATCAGTGATAACTTAAGTAATAAACCACGGGTGGGGATTAAACACTAATAAGATAATTGTGAAGCCTCGTCCACCTGTTAGTGCTATCACAGACTAAAGGGGACTGAGAAGGCCATGGTTGGCAAGGTCATTGCCTTGTCTTCACGAAAGGTTAATGACTTCGCATGAGTAACCCTATGGAGCGGCGCCTTGAGATAGGCTGTCAGGAGAACCATAGATGGAGGCGGCACCTTAACTTGGTTGTCTGGAGAATCCATATAGAGATGGAGGCGGCACCTCGTGATAGGTTGTTTGGATAATCCATGTGAAACCATGCGATGACACTCTCGTCTAACATTCTATTTGTGTTGATTTACTGAAGTCCTCTGGAAGTGATTTATTGTTTTGTGTTTGGTCATTGTTGGAAGTAGTATTTGATATTATATCTTGAGTTTCATTGATGTTGTGATTACGACTGGTTGTTATGTTCATCAGTGGTTGTTGTTGTGCCTTTTGGATTTGTCGTTGTTAAGTTCCTAAGTGGTCTGTCTAGAGATTGTTTTGTGTTATTGTTAGACGTGCTTGGTCGGAGACCCTTCCTTGTCTACTCTCAGTACGGGGGTGGTTGGGTGGAACGTGCTTCGCACCCCATTGGGTTTCCCTTTCTGTTGCAGATGTATCTTTTATTGCAGGGTTTTGGAAGATGTTGATGATCTAGTGATTCTTTGTACCCGATGGATGTATATACTTCTAATGTAATGTATTTATTGATGTATCGTCTCCCACGTGTGTTGGGATGACCTTGTTGTAAATTGTATATGTGGTTACTGGGATGTATGTTTAGACAGTTGTATTTTTCTATCATTTGGATGTGATGTATATTCAGGCCTTGTATTTATTCAAGAACTGTCACTTGTAATAGCTGGTTATGTTATGTTGTATCTATCGAAATATGTAACACTTTATATCTTTATAATCACATGTGTTATCATATATATTTATGTTATGAATATGGTTATTGTTTAATGGATATTTTAATGATGAAATGGGAATGAATAGATTTATGTAATTGATTAATTATTGTTATCTTATTATCGTTGTTATGTGATTGAATAATAATGTCAACTTCGTGTACCCCATTGGAACTAGTCGTGTAACTTAATACATTGTTATATTGGAATACTTAAGTAAGTTATTATGTTCTTTTTAAAAAAAAATAAAAAAATTGTTCCATTGTTATTAGTTCCTTTGGGGTTCGCACGGCGGGGCGTTACAGCTTTGGTTCCTTGGTGAACAACTTAACCGCTTATGGTAGATCCGATGGCACACAAATTGGCGATCCCTATGTTTGATGGAATTGAATATAGTGACTAGAAAGTGAAGATGAGAGGTTACATAATCTCTCTTGGTTACAAGACCTAGAAGGTTGTTCAGACGAAGTATGTTGCTCCGACAAGTGGACCTACTACTACAGATGAGGTCTCTGCCTATGAGGAGAATGAGAAAGTGAGGTATGTTATTTAAAATGCTTTATCTAAGACCAAGGAAACTAAAGTTATTACTTTGGGCACTCAATATGAAGTTTGGAAGAAGTTGGAAGATATTTATGAAGGAAATGATAGAGTGAAATTGACAAAAAAGCTAACAGCAAAGCGAAGATATGAAAATTTGAAAATGGAAGAAGGTGAAGATATTGCAAGCTATTTCCAGAGGGTTGATCTTGCAGCAAATGAAGTTAGGAATCAAGGGGATGCTCTGATAGATGAGGATATAATAGAGAATATTCTAATGATCTTACCAGAGAGTTACAATGATAAGGTCTCAGTTATTGAGGAAGTGTATGACTCGAGGAAGCTTACTAAAGAACAACTATTTGGCACCTTGACTGTATTTGAGATGAGGAAGTTTGAAAAGAAAGAGAAGAAAGAGTCTTCCTTTAAATCTTCAAAGACAGAAGATGATCTGGAGGATGATAGTTTATATGAGTTGGAAGAAAAATTTACAAGGAAGTTGAAGAAAGGTACCGATAAGTACAAAGGTATGCTACCTTTTAAATGTTTTAGTTGTGGAAATATTGGTCATTATGCTTCAAGATTTCCAAATAGAACTATACATAAGAAGAACAAAGATAATGACAAATACATAAAGGATAAGAAGTACAAGAAGTTGTATTATGTCAGAGAAGATGTAGTAATTTATGATGATGAATCGGACTTTGAGGATAATGATGATGAATGCTTGTTTCTAGCTTTAGAGAGTAAATCTATGTCTGCTAAATCTAGAAGATGTGCAAGGGAAAGTGGTTCAGAAAGTAAGAAGGATGAAAAGGAAGGTACTCTGGTTACTACATTTCATGCTAGACAATATTAAGACTATTGGGTGATTGACAGTGGTTGCTCTAATCACATGACTGGAGATAAAGGTAAGTTCACTAAGCTTGAAACATATGATGGTGGTTTAGTTATGTTTGGAGATGATTCTAGAGCAAAGATTGTTGGGAAATGAACAATTAGTTTTGATGGAAAGCACAACACTGATGATGTGTATTATGTTAAAGGCTTAAGGCATAATATTTTGAGTGTTGGAAAAATGTGTAGAAAAGGTTTCAAGCTCATGTTTCAGGATAACACCTATGAAATTAGAAAAGGGTCCAGAACTGTGGTTGTAGCAGGAAGAACACATGGAAATATTTATCAGCTTAAGGGTGTTGATGGTTAGTGTCTGGTATCTCAAGTTAATGAAAGTTGGTTGTGGCACCAGAGGATGGGACATGTAAACTTTGATAATTTGATCAGAATCAATTCAAGAGGGGTTGTCTGAGATCTCTCTAAGATTACAAAGCCTAGTACTGTGTGCAGGAGTTGTCAGCTAAGAAAGCAAACTAGAAGCAGTTTTAAAGAAAAAAATTAGTCAGCTACCGAAATGCTAGAATTGGTGCATACTAACCTCTGTGACCCTACAAGAATAGGAAGTCTAAATGGAAAAAGGTATTTCATGATCCTTGTTGATGATTATTGTAGAATGACATGGGTTACATTCCTTAGAGAGAAGACTCAGGCTTTGGATATATTTAAAGTGTTCACGGAAAGGGTAAAGAATGAAGTAATCCTAAGAATTAAATGTTTAAGGTTTGATATAGGTGGAGAATTCACTTCCAGTGAGTTTAATACATTTTGTGAAGAGCATGGCATAAAGAGACAATTTTCTACTCCTAGAACCCCACAACATAATGGAGTTGTAGAGAGAAAGAACCAGACTATACAAGAGGCTGCTAGAACCATGATGAAGGAAGAAAATATCCCTGATGCATACTGGAGAGAGGAAATCCGCACCTTTTTTTACATTCTTAACCAAGTTTAGATTAGAGGTAATAACACTAAGACTCCTTATGAGTTGTTGACTGGTAAGATTCCTACTGTAAAGTACTTTAAGGTGTTTGGAAGCAAGTGTTACATTAAAAGAGATGATGAGAACCTTAGGAAGTTTGATGTTATATGTGATGAAGGAATTTTCCTTGGGTATTCAACTAGTAGCAAAGCATATAGATGCTTCAATAAGAGATTGAGGAAGATAGTTGAGAGTGCAAATGTGAAGGTTGATGAGGATATGCATAGACCTATTGAGATATGTGAAATTGAACCAAATGAGCCTATTTGTGAACTTGTATCTGAAGAGAATAAAGAGGAAGAAGAAGAAGAAAAAATTGAAGAAGAGGAAGAGATTCCAAAACCTGCTCCTAAAACTCCTAAGTATGTAAAGAAGAATCATGCAGAAGACTAGATAATTGGAGATAAGAGTGAAGGTGTGAAGACAAGAAGCAAAGTGGTGGCAAGTGAGGTAAATATGTGTTTACTTTCAAAGATAGAACCTAAGTCTGTGATTGAAGCATGTAAAGATGAGAGTTGAGTAAGAGCTATGAAAGAGTAATTACAATAGATATAAAATAATTAGACATGGGAACTAGTTCCTAGACTAGCAAACAAGAATGTGATTGGTACTAAGTGGGTGTTAAAAAAAAAATTGAATGAGAATGGTGAAGTTGTGAGAAAAAAAGCAAGACTTGTATGTAAAGGATATTCACAAGTTGAAGGAATAGACTTTGAAGAGACATTTTCCCAAGTGAGAAGAATGGAGACAATTTAGATGTTCTTGGCATTTTTTTCTTATAAAGACTTCAAGGTATATCAGATGGATGTCAAGTATGCTTTTTTTAATGGAAAATTAGAAGAAGTGTACATGGAAAAACTAGAGGGATTTCAGCTATCAAATAAACCGGATATGGTCTGTAAGTTGAAGAAGGAATTATATGGATTGAAACAAGCTCCCAGAGCTTGGTATGCAAGGCTAGATAAATATTTGACACAACAAAAGTTCAGCAAGGGCTCTGTAGACAACAATATTTATTTCAAGATTGAAGGTAACAAAATGTTGATAGTAGTTGTGTATGTGGATGATATCATCTTTGGAGGAAATGAAAGCATGTGTAAGAAGTTTGTAGAAGAGATGCAAAAAGAATTTGAAATGTCTATGATTGGTGAGTTGAATTTCTTCCTTGGACTGCAAGTGAATCAAATTAATAAGGGGATATTCATTTCACAATCTAAGTATGTCAAAGAGTTGTTGAAGAAGTTTGGAATGGATGAATTTAAACATTTCTGTACACCTATGGTGACTGGAATGAAAGCTGAGTAAAGATGATGAATCTGCTAAGGTGGATCAGAGCAAGTACATATCTATGATTGGTGGATTGTTGTATCTTACTGCTACAAGACCGGATATCATGCATCTAGTATGTTTGGTTGCTAGATTTCAAGTAGAACTGAAAGAAGCGCATGTTATAGTTGTAAATAGGATATTCAAATAACTTAAGGGCACACTGGATTATGGCCTATGGTATCTTAAGCATACTGATTTCACTTTGAATGCCTACACTGATGTAGATTGGGCCAATTGTGTAGATGACCAAAAGCGTATAAGTGGTGGTGCTTTCTTTCTTGGTGGAAGATTGGTTTCGTGGCTTAGCAAGAAACACGGTTTTGTTTCTTTATCCACTGCAAAAGCTGAGTATATTGCTGCAACATCTTGTTGCACACAGGTTTTATGGATGAAGCAAAAATTGAAGGACATAGGAGTGATATGTGATGAGCCTATACCTATCTTATGAGATAATACAAGTGCTAGAAACATTTCAAAGAATCTAATAATGCATTCAAGGACAAAACATATATCTATCAGATATCATTTCTTAAGAGAAAAAGTATTGGAGAATAAAGTTAGATTGGAGTATGTGCCTACAAAGGAACAGATTGTAGACATATTTACCAAGGCCCTTCCGAAGGATACTTTTGAGTATCTTAGGGATAATTTGGGGGTCATTGGCCCTCCTTCTTTGAACCAGGTGCACATGGAGGTGCATCAGTCCATTGGATCTATAGATTCTTCATTTATCTAGACTGATGGATGGGTCTACTCCATAGGGGGAGTAGAAAGTTCCATTGTTGCATTATAAGCTGTGTAGGTGCACTCCTAAGGGGGAGTGATCATAAGTTGTTATATTTTCCATTCATGTCTAAGGGGGAGAGAGTCTCATGTGAAAAACAATAAAAGGGAGAGAAAAAGAAGAAGCTGAAAGGAAGAGAGAATATTGAGAATGTGTCTTTGATGTTTTTTCACATCATGTGTTGCCATCAATGACAAAGGGGGATATTGTTGCAAGTATGAGCAAGTTTGGTTGTGTTTTCATTAATGTTGTCATTGATGTCAACACAGTAAAGGATGTTGCAGGTTGTGCATGTATAGTTGAGATGCTGATAAGATGTTGTGAGTACACAGAGCTAACTTTATGGTGTTGCAAGTGAGCTGATATGATGTGTTACCAAGTGCTTTTGAGAAAATTAATAACTAGAGAAGTCAAAATTGAGGGTATGTTCAAAATGTGCTCTGGTATGTGCTCCACATTTCTTCTATGTTGATCCTATGCTTGTGCAGATTTAAGGTGTTGTTTTTGGGCTTATGTTGGTGACATCTCCTGATTTGTAGCTTATGGTTTGACAGAGAATGAAAGTTGTGTTCACTAGTATGTGAATTGGTTTGATAGAGTTGTTTGTCTGTGGACTGGGAGAAATTTTTCTGCTACACAGTCCTTCGCTGGTTTGTTTCAAATCTTGCAGATCTGGAATATTCCTTGTAATGGTGTTCTCTATGTTTTGGCAAAGATGTTGATGGTCTAAGTGCTCCGAAAGTTGAATTTCAATATTGTTGTATGTGTTTGTATAGTCCAAATGAACTAATGAGAAGTGTTCTGAGGTTTAATTTTGTTTCAGTTGATGCAGATAAGTCTAAAGTAATTTGAGATGTGTTACAGTGACTAGTGAAGCATGTTGTGTGGTTCGTGTGTTGCCTTGTTGATGCAAAAGCATGTACTTCAAAGTTCATTTGTGTTTTCATTAGGTTTGGGTGACCTGGTGTTTACACTTCATACAAAGTATTAAGAATTAATTAAGTGTGTGATTGATCCGAGACGATGTTTTGGGTCTTGGTTAAGTGTTGGTTTGGTCTGCTCTCATTCCTTTCCACTGTAGGAATGTTGGGTTGTTGGCCTAATTTGAAGTTATGAAATGAAGTGTGTGTAGCCGACCTTGGAGAAAGTTTCTAAGGTTGAAGATGGTATAAATATAAGTCGAGCTATAAAAAATTAATCAACCAATCAAGCCACAAGTTCGAGAAGCAAAGTTGTGTGAAAGTGAATTGAGGCAACGGTACTTTAATGTGTTAGATTCCTGAAAGTAGTGATCTAATGATGCCTACAATCCTTCTAATCAGGCTGCAAATATGTCTAACTTGCAGTGGTTGATTTTTCTATAATATTTTCTTTTTGTAGGTAGTGATCCTCCTTTTGTATAGTGAGTCTTATATGTAGGCAATGAGCCTTTGTATTCAGATAGTGAGCCCTTGGCAGTGAACCTCTTGTATTCGGTTGTGCTATTACTTTATATTGTGAGTTAATCCTCACTATGGTTTTTCCCTTTATTTTTTTTCCACGTAAAATTTGGTGTTTGTTGTGTTGATTTTGCTTTCTATTATTTGCATTTCATGCTCATACGTAATAACAGAATTAAGTGGTTGTGAAGTTGATAAGTGTTTAAAGTTCTGTGTTTGAATTTGGTGACAATTGATTCACCTCCCTCTCTCAATTGTCCTTGCACCTTTCAACATATGTCATAACACAACTTTTTTAATTGAAAGGATAAAATTATAATTTTTAAAATATAGATTTGTAACATTAATATCTAGTGCATGGATATTTTTTCATAATTTTTTGTTACATATTTTTTAAATTAATTTTCAAAGTCAAAGTAATTATAATTTGGATAGAGCAGTTCTATCCAAGGGGGTTTGATCTAATGGGGTCTTATCTTACCCTCTTCAATTAAAACTCTTTATATGGAACCCTTCAAGGCTTAAATCATTATTTTTTTCTAAAAAATATACAATTTTAGGCAATAATCAAGATGTCTTAAGTTTGGGACCCATTATTGTGGGATGACCCAGTGTTAAGAAATAGTTGTATAGGGTTTCAATTTTGACATTTTAGGATTAAAAAATAGTTGAATAGGGTTTAAATTGAATATTTTTGGGTTTCAAAATAGCTATTTAGGGTTTCAATTGAACACTTTGAGTTTCAAAATAATTTTTTATTAGGGTTTCAATTTGATATTTTAGGGTTAAAAAATACTTGAATATGGTTTCAATTAAACATTGCAGGGTTTCAAAATAGTTGTTTAGGGTTTAAATTAAAGAATTTAGAGTTAAAAAATAGTTTCTTAGGGTTTCAATTTGATATTTAGGGTTAAAAAATCTATTATGGTTTCAAATAAATGTTTAGCATTAAAAAATAATGTTTTAGAGTTTCTAATTTAGAAAAAAATATTCAAAATATCAACAAAAACCACATATTTGATATTGAAAATTACATGTTAAATAGTTAAATATACAAGTGACTTGTGGATAGTCAACCTTTTCTCAAAACCATGTGGCAAAATGCACAAAAAAATGAGTGCTTGAAGACCCTATTCTACCTATCATTTGTGCCTTCTCCTTCAACCCATAAAAGTGATGACCAACTACAATGCTTGATGTTCTTGTGAAATGTGAAAGAGAAATGACTTCTCATCATTTCACTTTGATTAGTTTATTTTGCAATAAAATAATGCCTTTGAATTAAAATAATTTCACCCAAAGGTATTATTTTATTTCATTTTTACAATAAAATAATAACTTCGGACAAAGGTGACCTTTGATCAAAGGTAAACCTTCATTTGTATATGTTTACCAAAGGGACTTTGTAAGAAGGTACCTTTGTTTGAAGGTGTTTCATATTTTTTCCCCCCTACAAAGTGAAAAAAGTGATGTACCAAGTTTGGGACTCACTAACATGAGATGACCCTCAAATTTTCCTTTGGTTGATGAACACCATCTAAGTTTAAGTATAATAGTTCTCCAAAAGCTCCTCAATCCTAACCCTAATTTGTAGTCAAATTGTTTGAATGCTTCTTAAGCTCAATTACTATTCTTAGCATACATCAAAAGAAATATTCCTTCTTGAAAATGGTCTTTGTACCATCAATGTAAATATATGATGTTTGGATCCATCTAATTTTTAAGCTAAATATGGTTTTCCACCTTTTGATACAAATGTTAGAGAGGTGCTCCTTGATCCATATATCTAAATGGATCAATTTTTTCTTCTTATTATGGCCTTTCATGTAATTTTTTGATATGATTGACTTTCAACTTGAAGCATTCTTAAATTTATTTTAGGAAAATAATTTTTTCCTAGTATATTAGTGGTTAAGAATTCTAGCAAGCTTGTTGGAAACACCTTCAATGTAAGGGGTGACTGATGGATAGAACCCTAAATCTATAACAAATTTTTATCCTTTAAAATGTGCTTTATATTGTTCCTCTTATCCTTGAAAATAATGACCAAGCACTTTTTCTCTTATTCCAAATATTTTCCATTTATAATACTGAAACTTGTAGTTGCTAATGTTTGAAGGAGCCTTTCTTCTATGTTAGATGATGGTGATATTGTGCATGTGAGTAATAATCTCCATTGGTTCCATTTTTATAGACCTAAAGAGAAAATTATACATCAAATTTTCTATTAAGTAATCATCTAAGAAGTTAAGAACATCTTCGAACTCTTTCCTTATTGAACTAAATGTTAAATATATTTCTCATGTTAGCATGGAACTCCCACACCTTTTTTTATGATGCTAATTCAAATTAGTATTATCCATGAAATGTTTGACTATTTTCAACTAATAAATTTGGGATACAACCTATTAATTGGGTGTTTAACTTCAAAATACTAGTTTGTAATATATGTAGAATGACTAGTTTATAACTACACATATTAATTAAATAAATGAATCATAAAAGAATGAATACTTGCTTCTTTCATTTTTGAACTTAATAATAGAAATTACCCAAGGATCTATGGACAAAAAACCTTCCCAAATAAATTCTTTCCAATTTGACATGACAAACAATTGCAAGAACAACATTATGTTTTTAATATTACGTGATTCTATCTTAACAATGTAGTAGATTACCTCATTGATTGAAGGTGATTAAGAGTTAACACATAAGATGAGTCAAGTGAACTTAGTCATCTAGTTTGACATTGACTTCAAATAGGGAGCCAACAATGATGCTAAATTTTCTTGCAGATTTTATTACATGAGGTGGATATTATTAATTATCCTCTAGTAAAAAAATGTATAATCAAATAACATAAAGCCATATAAATAAAAAAGGTAAACTTAACATAGTAAAGTGTAAAAAATGTTATATGTCAACAACCCCTCAAGTTTGACTTGGGGTAGTGGAGGAATGAAAGAGGAATAAAAAACATATGCATTTTGAGAATTTTTTAAAGCCCAAATAAGATTTTATAATTAGGAAACACACCCCATTAAAGAAATGAGAGAAAATTTGTAGAAAGGATAGTTGAAGACCCACACAAGTATCATGCTACAAAGAGACTTGGCTTTTGGAACTCATTTGACTTGATCAACTTTTTCTGACAATGATCAACATTTATAGAACCATGTGCCAAAAAAGAAAGATCAAGTGTCTTCTATAATAAATTATTGATAATCTTGGTATATGAAAACATTGTGGCTTAAGAAATATGGGCTTTATGAAGTGGTATATTGCTAAAAGATAGAGGTACAAGAGCTAGTGTCCCAACTAATTAAGGAATATCAAGGTATTTTCTCTCAAAATCATCATCCAAAGTGTCATCATTGTCAAACAAAGATGGATTAAGGAATTATAGTAACAAAATTTGCATAGAACATGCAAAGATAGTTAAAAGTAACAAAAAAAATAGTGAAGGTCCAAAATTGTAGAATTTAACAATCAAGGAAAGTCATAAACCTTTCCACTAGCAATGGCTAACTAGTCTTTTACACCTCAAATTACAACTCCATTTAATGAAAGATCAATGGTTTTTTTCATCTCTTGAATTTTAATTCATAAATTTTTAGTAGGATGTGATAGTGAGGATTCATAGAAAATGCTTTGAAAATGTTCCATGTCTACCTCTATATTACCTATTCCTCAATTTTTTAATAACAATCACCAATATATATATATATATATATATATATATATATATATTGTCAGTTATTAGTAGAAGTTATAATTTAGACATGAATGGTGGATATTTAAATAAGAAAGAATTTTTTTGATGTAGAAATCACTCTTTTTTTTGGTGAATTTGAGATCAAACAAATATAATTTTTGGTACAATTCCCAATGTATCTTAGAAAGATTGCATGGAAGAAAAATTGCACTTGCAATAATAGGATATAATGTTTTATTGAGAAGATATAGCTTAGCAAATTTTTAATTGAAACAGTGAAGTAATTAACATGCTTTTACATCTAGGAACACTCACATGTGAGGGATAAAGTAGAGAAAACCACGAAGCATATGGGGGTTGATATAATGATCTAGAAAACATCCAACATCACCATATTGGTAGTTTTAAATATATATATATATATATATATATTTATTTAGTAGTTTACTATATTTTTTATATTTTGTATCCTTGAGGCCTTTTACAACAAAATTTTGCAATGTGGTAATTAAACCCTGCTTATATGCTATAATCTAATATAGATTGATTAGTTCACAACCTAATCTTTCCAATGCATATGAAAACTTTGAATTTTAAGCACAAGCTAGTAGTTATGATATTGACAAGCAGGGATACTAATATTAAATATCTGCAACAAACTTTATTATCTTTTTATGAGTTCAACTTTATTTGGTGGTTCATTTCAAGAAATTTTTTTAATTGTCTTATATTGAAGGTCTTTTATTGTTTTCTTTTCCTATTTTAAATTTCAACCTTTTGTTGCACTCCACTAGAAATTTTCTAATTTGTCACAATTATAGCACTTGATTTTATTCTTTTGTTGCGACCTCTTTTCCTCTCCTTAGTTCATGCTTTGTTTTAATTGCATAACCACCTTTCCTTGTTTTTACATTATGTTATTTCTAAATTTTCCTTTTCAAATATATGTTTTCTCTATGAAAGTAGGTTCTTCAAACTTTCATCCAACTCTTTGTTCTTCTTGTAATAGATAACCACTCAACTTTTCAAAGATTGAAGCATGAATTTTATGAGCAACTTATTTTTACTTCAAGGGTCAACACACCCCTTTGAAATGTCTCAACACTAAATACTAAGTAGGTCTAGAGTGAATCTCTTATGAGAAGGAAATCAATTGTATGCCCATGCTCATAGACAAGGGAAGACCAACATTTTTTCTAGATATGTATCATTTACCATACTTGATGGAAATATTTACACTTGTGAATTTGTTGGCTTTAAAAAACCTTAACAAAATGAAAAATTACATATTTACATTTGTAACAATCTTGGTGTTCTACTAGGTGAATAACCATGAATGCCAAAACATAGTAATAAAAAAAATTATTTCCATAATGTAAATTACATGCACATTTGATATAATACCATTTCCAAACTTATATTGTATTTCATTGTAATTTCACAAATCTTCCCACAACATAGAAGTCATATTGAATGAACTCAAGTACATATCATTCATGCGTACATCCTTCCATATGAATGGGTACATGATACATACATAGCTCAATCGATCTTCATCCAGTAATAGATACACAAACTGGTCCTGATGTCAACGCATCGGCTCATACATTTTGAATGTCCTTGCTTGCTGGTGCAAACACTCCAGTTGTCCCTGATACTGGTGCAAGTATCTGCAAACCTTAGCTGCCAACTGATGAGGAGAAGCATCACTCAAGTGATTTGCTTCCAACCACAGACTTAAATGTGGTCCCCCACACATCTACCTCATTGGTGAGATGGCCCTATCCTTTGTTGAAGAGATTGGTTGGTAAACCTCATAATAAATGTCTATCTAAGCTTAGTGTTGTGTCCCACAAACTAGAACCTAATCATACGGTAGCTACTCCTACGAGTATGAAAATCCTGAACTAGATTGCATATAAGGAACACAGTGAAATGACGGTGTAAACAGTGGCAACTTACACTACTTTGGAAAAAGTATTCTCACTTAGTACTTCAAGTGATAGTCCTCACATTCACATACACTACTACGGCTTGGTTTGGATTATGACCGTTCTTATACTATGCCTAGGTAATTTCCTCCAATGGGTAATCTTTAACCCTAGAAATAACCTACTTACCTTTTCCCAAAATACAATGGCATTTCTACCAATCAAGCCTAAGTATTAGTTACCCCTTTAATGGACATTTCTATCCTAGGTATAACATATGAGCTTATCTTTGCATGAACAAGCTATTCACCTCAAAGTCAATCTAGTCCCAATTTTCAAACTTATAATCTAGAGTACAACTACATAAGCCTCATCGTAATCATAGATTAAATAACTGACCCCATTCAATAAAATAGCACAAAATAAGTGATACTCATTAAGAGTATGACCTTATCAATGAATGATCTCAATTGAAGCATCATCATGACAATAGCTAATTCCATTCAAGAGTATAATCTCCTTAACTAAAAGGGTTTAAGCAATGAGTCTACTCTTGTCAATACTATATCTCTATATTTAAGAGTGCAATACCAGTAATCACGCAACAACTCAAACTCACTAGGTTTCAATATACTTCTCAACCCAGGAGTAACCCACTAGCTATCCAGTATAATCAAATCACTTTAGCTATGAGTAACCCTTAATCTACCTTTGTTTATTCATATCTAGCATATTAATACCTATGAAAAATAGTTCCCCTTATTACGAAGTAATTACAAGCACTTCACAAGATAACATAAACAACTTCTAATTTCCTTTCAAAGCAAATGCTATATTTCCATAATGCAAGTAAACTCAATAGATCAAATAAAGCACTCAAGAATCAATATTTCATAAACAAAGACAAATAAAGGAAGATTATTCTCATGCCTGTTATACACTTGTCCAATTGACTGTTTGTTGCACAACTTTCTATAACAACAACTATCTTTGCTTTGATCTCACAAGCGGTGCCTCAATAAACCTCTCTCAAGTTGATAATATACTTCTCTCAAAATGATGAAATTCTCTCACAAAATACTCAAAGCTCACTCAGAATACAACAAAATATTGTGGATTAGAAAATGCAGAGTAGAATGGAATATAATGCAAATGGAATGCATCCCAAATGAGAGCTAAGCCTCTCTATTTATACAACAGAAATGAGACTACATAGCCTACAAAAAAGGAATGTAATTTCATAGCAATACCTATGCAAGTTGACTCGCTTCACTTGGAAAAAAGGTGGCAACAAATAATTACTCAATCTTGCATTAAGCTATAGGCCGACTTCTAATTTTGATAGCAGCTTATGACTATTTCAATCTGCACATGATCAAATAGTGAAATTTGAATTGTTCCCAGAATGGACTTCTACAACTTTTAGAACTTCTTAATATGGCACCAAGCAAGCAGCCATTCACCCTATAAGTTTGGTGTGGCCTTTCTCTATGAATCAGTCTATTCTCCAAATACAACACTTGCATATGGTTGACTAAGTCTATGATGAGTTGCTTTGTCTCATAAATAAGCTTTGACTAATTCATCACCCTACTGTAACTCATCCTTTCATTATGCATTTGCATTTACTTGTTGTTGATATTTAATCCATGATAAGGTGTCTCAAGTAATTGTAGTTTGTAAAGTCAAAGTTTTTCTATCTTAAAGCATCGACTAAGTCAAATTCTCCTTATCGACTTAATTGTTGTGTATGCATAGCATATAAATCGCTCTTTACTCATTATGATATATGCCTCTCAAGTTTGAATAATTCACTGCTCTTAAAGGCCATGATGTCTTCCAGCAAAATTGACTAAGTTTACTCCCCAAACACCTTTAAAAGTTGTACAATATATTGCAGATAAGTTGGCCTCAACATATATTCCATTTATATTCAAATCGATCTCTATGACATATATCAAATTATATGATGTATTCCCCCTATAATTCTTGTATAACATATATACAATTCGTCCTTCATTTAATTATCATATATCCATATATATATACATATATACATGTACATGTACATATATATATATATATATTCCATGACAATCGAACACAAATACATCCTCCCTTTTCAAATATATAGTAATAATTATAAATACCTATATATATATATCAACTCATATGGTAGTAAACATACATCATTCGATATCACAAATGCATACAACCCAATTATCATCAATATGTGTGTGTATGTATTTACACATATACATATACATAATATATATATACACTTCTCTAATAAGCATTAATGCCTACAAGTATATTTGTATATACACACAAACATATATATATTATATACCAATATGATAGTTCAACGATCCATTCAATATTGAATGATTATGACCATGTGCTTATATTCATAAATGCATCATATTAAAAATTTATATATATACATGCCTATCTATACATATGTTGACGTACTTGTATGTACATCCCATTATATCCAACATATGTGTATGTTGACATATGCATATATATGCATATATGCATATTTCCCAAATACTCATTCGACAATACAATCAAGCATAGTAATATAAGGAAGAACTCTTAAGCTCAAACATATAAACATCATCCAAGTATGCATTCAACGATAATCAAGACCCTTACTAATGAAACACTAATGCTAAAGATTACTTACCAATTCCCAACACATGACTAGACTCAACCAATCTACTATGAGTGTGTGTGTGTAGCTCAAATAGGTTTTATTTAGGGTTATTCGACCAATCATTTCTCCTGAGTGATACTTCCCCTCCACCCAGAGGAATGAACCTATCCCTTCAACCAACATAGCTCATTTGCAATGGTAGTTAGATGTTCATAATAAATCCATATGCATCATAAACTTAAGCATATTCATATAGCAATAAATGTAAACATATTTACTCTTTAAAAGCCATATTAAGCATTTATCAATACTTTCACATAATACCTATTTTAGTATCATATTCTTTAGCAAGCATATCAAACTCATGATTGCATTTACCAACCTATTTACTCATAAAGGTAAAAGTAAATCAGTAACAACAAGATGAGGTGTAACATACTTCCCCCTTATGAATCATCATCCCTGATGAATTAAAACACTTTAACATACATATAAAGTTGAGTAAAGGTTTATACTTACCTTTTTCAATTCATCTAAGAATCACACAACATTCTTCCTATGTAGCATCACTCCTTGCAACCTTGTCCTTCCTGGATCTTGCATCAAGTGTCCTTGCTATCACATAGGGAAAACTTGTATGCATTACACATACTTACTCTCCCAAAGAGAGTTTATGCATGGTAATCGTCATACCTCATATGTACATCTCATGTACAACAATATCTATATACCACATGACACCTATACTATAGTGACTGGAAAGCACATTCTCATTGGTTAATGAATTTATCCTTAGTGTAATCCAAAGAGAAAAGGAATGTCGATGGATTGCACACTACACCGTGGGTCCCATCCTTCCCTTTGGTATTTATACCTTTAGACAACTCAGAAGCCAAGTCCATCCATCACTTACACATCCATTTTCCTTAATCACAAAAGTATGTTCTTGACTATTTTTCCATCTTGAGCATAGCATTTCTCTTGGACATCTGTCAATTCCGAACATAATGATATTGCTTCATACTTCAAGCTTTGTATCGACAAAGTTTCATCGATCTCTTCGATCTATTACACCTTTTTGACAAACTATCTTGTCTGAGGTTAACCCTATTTCTCAACCTATTTCAGCCTAATAGAGTTTCCAACCTTCCTTTCCATAATATGGATCAAACCTCAATGGTAGAAGTTTATAAGTATTCAACAAATCATTCAAGATTTGGTTTTTCACTTTTTCCTGTTCGGCTACAATAATATATTGTGCATTCGTTCAATTGAATGTCTCATAGTATGATCTTGGTTCACACAACCTCATCATTATTTGCTCATTCACAACTGAGACTACCTTCTTAGGAATACTAAGCAACTGCTTCACACACAATATATTATTTAGGGTTGAAATCCCATAAATCAGTTTCCAACCAACGTTGGTTACCTTGGTGTGTATGTCCACCATAATGTTATGTCAGTTCTGCCGACATAGATAGATTAAACTATCTTGTGTTCTACCACTCCCCCTCTGGGATCTTAAGAGAGTACACATGTCCTGCCGATGATGACATCCTGTCTTCATTTCTTGACACACTAAACATTATCTTGCCACATTTTGTGCAACATCTTACTCCTTTTTCCTTGTTATAGTGGTTCCTCATCTGACAAATAACTATCATTCCAATGTCCTAACTTTGACATCAATTTCCTCATTTCATTCCTTAATCTTCCAAAATTTTGGGTACATAGGCTCTTTACATACCATAATAGTCTATTCTTTGACTAAGTAAAAACCTATTTTGTGGACTCATGCCACATTTATTTCCCAAGTAATAATGGTTAGGTTTTTTGTGGAGATAAATCTCATTTATCTTAGAACATCCATACCATGAATTTCTTCTATCCTTAAATCATTTCTAAAATTGTTTAATCCAATTTCCAACTCAATTTATCTTTCCCGATGAGTATCGGTACCAATTTTGAGTAATAATCCTTGTTCAATCATGCTGGTTCCTAAAAGGTATCAAATTTAATTGCATACCTAATTACCAAGCACGAACGTTTCTCAAAATCATGAGGAATCCATAGATCTTCCCTTGCTGATCCCATAGGCAATGATCTTCCCTTTCATGATCAAGTTATCTACCTATCCTTTTCCTAAGGGATCAATGATAATATCAATTGATCTTTCAATCATATATATATATATATATATATATAAGGTATGGTGTGATAATAGGTCACAATCCTTGACCTTTCCACTATCTTTCCCCAGAAATTCCAATACTTTATCCTTGTGGTCATAAAATGCATGACTTAATTGACATCATGACTTACAAAGAAGTCAAAAGTTATTCCAAATCAAAAATATATTCATGCTTTTCATTGGGTGGGGTGCTTAATATGAGTCAATCCACTCTCTTCCTTCCCCCCTTTGTTTTTCCAAGACATTCGGTCAACTTAAGTTGAACTTATAACAACCATTTATTTTCTTGAAATGATTTATCATTCCTTGTTGTTGGCTTTCTATTGCTTTTTTCTTGCCCCCATGGAATATCTTGAATATACTTTTTCCCAAAGTTATTTTCATCACCGATCTCTAATCTCATAGATTCAACATTTTGGATTGTCCAATAGGAGATCTAATGAATAATCAAAAACTTTACAATTTAAGAGGCACTCTAATATTCCAATTCTCTTTCCAATATCCTTTTTGTGGAGGAGTATCCATACCCACAAAGCCTCTTTTGTTGATGTACTTTTCAACTTAAAGCATCTTTCCTTACTATGTCAATAGTTTCGACACATAGTTCCCCACTGTATTCCATTTCCTCTTGGAACCTCCAAATTTTATGTTGACACATTGGTGAGTTCAATTTATACTCCAACAAATCTATGTACTATCCAAACCTTTGTCGGATTAATACAATTTACCTTTTCAGGCGTCTTCCTCATCTTAATCAAAAATCCAAATGAATCTCGTCAATTTTGGTTGGTGGAACCTTGTCCACTTCATTGATTAAACCATTTTTTGACCATTCTGGTCTTTTCCCTTTTTCCAAGGTACTATCTCCTTTCTTGCAAGATCTTAGGCTTGCTCAAAAATTAGACTTTTTTCAAGAGTTCTCCAACCTCTTGGATACTCCATTGACTATCTACTTTGTTTGAAGTTTCCAATTTATGCCAATAATACATACTCATAGATTTGTAGTATTCAAGTACTAAATCCAAAATTCCTTGACTCTTTGCAACTATATGTAGCTGCTAATAAGGGGGTTATCTCACCCTTCCCATCGCCTTAGAGTCACTTAGCTATTTTGTAGGATAAAGGTACCTATTGGTTTTCCTTCATAACTTTCCTACATATCCTGATTGCATAATCTTCCACAATCCAAGGGAATATTATAATAAGTTGTTGGATAAGGAGTTTCTACTCTAGGGACAACTCTTATCTAGTCCCAAACTTAACAAGTTTCCAGGAATATTTTCCTTCTTTTTATTTCTCCATGTTCTTTTCTCTTGCCATCTTGCAATAAGAACTTTTCAACCATTATCTTTTGATAAGGTTTACGTAAAACTTACGTAATGAGCTCATAGGTTCTAGAGTTGAACCTGGTAGCTCTGATACTACATGTAACAACCTTGGTGTTCTACTTGGTAAAGTTCCAAAGATTTCACGTTAAGTGAATAACCATGAATGCAAAAACATAGCAATAATTTTTTTTATTTCCATAATGTAAATTACATGCACATTTGATATAATACCATTTCCAAACTTCTATTATATTTCATTGTAATTTCACAAATCTTCCTGTCACATAGAAGTCATACTGAATGAACTCAAGTATATCATTCATGAATACATCCTTCCATATGAATGGGTACATGATACATACATAGCTCAACCGAGTGTCATCTGGTAATAGATATACAAACTGGTCCTAATGTTGCCGCATCAACGCATACATTTTGAATGTCCTTGCTCGTTGGTGCAAACACTCCAATTCTCCCTGATACTGATGCAAACATCCACAAACCTCAGTTGCCGACTGATGAGGAGAGACATCACTCAAGCGGTTTTCTGCCAACCATGGACTTAAATGCGGTCCCACACACATCTACCTCATAGGTGAGATGGCCCTACCCTTCGACGAAGAGATTGGTTGGTAAACCTCATAACAAATGCCTATCTAAGCTTAGTGTTGTGTCCCACAAACTAGAACCTAATCATATGGTAGCTACTCCTACGAGTATGAAAATATTGAACTAGATTGAATATAAGGAACACAGTGAAATGACAGTGTAAACAGTGGAAACTTATACTACTTTGGCCAAAGTATTCTCACTCAGTACTTCGAGTGACACTCCTCACATTCACATACACTACTATGGCTCATTTTGGATTATGACCGTTCTTATACTATGCCTAGGTAATTTCCTCCAATGGGTAATCTTTAACCCTAGAAATAGCCTACTTCCTTTTTCCCAAAATACAATGGAATTTCTACCAATCAAGCCTAAGCATTAGTTACCCCTTCAATGGACATTCCTATCCTAGGTATAACATATGAGCTTATCTATGCATAAAAAAGCTATTCACCTCAAAGTCAATATAGTCCCAAGTTTTAAACTTATAATATACACTACAACTACATAAGCCTCATTGTAATCATAGATTAAATAACTAACTCCAATTTCAATAAAATAGCATAAAATAAGTGATACTCATTAAGAGTATAACCTTATCAATGAATGACCTCAATCGAAGAATGATCATGACAATAGATGATTCCATTCGAGAGTATAATCTCCTTAACTAAAAGGGTTTAAGCAATGAGTCTACTCTGGTCAATACTATATCTTTGTATTTAAGAGTGCAATGCCACTAATCAAGCAACAACTCTAACTCAGTAGGTTTCAATATATCTCTAAACCCAGGAGTAACCCACTAGCTATCTAGTATAGTCAAATCACTTTAGCTATGAGTAACCCTTAAGCTACCTTTGTTGATTCATATCTAGCATATTAATACCTATGACAACAATTCCCCTTATTACGGAGTAATTGCAAGCACTTCACAAGACATCATAAACAACTTCTAATTTCCTTTCAAAGCAAATGCTATATTCCCATAATGCAAGTAAACTCAATAGATCAAATAAAACACTCAAGAATCAATCTTTCACGACAAATCAATGAAGATTATCCTCATGCCTATTATACGCTTGTCCAATTGGTTGTTTGTTGCACAAATTTCCAAAATATCAACTATGTTTGCTTTGATCTCACAAGCAATGCCTCAGTAAACCTCTCTCTCAAGTTGATAATATACTTCTCTCAAAATGATGAAATGCTCTCAAAAAATTCTCAAAGCTAACTCAGAATACAACAAAATATTGTGGATTAGAAAATGCAGAGTAGATTGGAATAGAATGCAAATGGAATGCGTTCCAAATGAGAGCTAAGCCTCTCTATTTATACAACAAAAATGAGACTACACAGCCTACAGAAAAGGCATGTAATTTCATAGCATTACCCATGCAAGTTGACTCATTTCACTTGGCTAAAAGGTGGCAGCAAATAAAGAGTCTACTCAGCACATTAAGCTACAGGTCAACTTCTAATTTTGTAGCTTATGACTATTTCAATTTGCACATGATCAAATGGTGACATTCGAATTGCTCCCAGAATGGACTTCTACAACATTTAGAAATTCTTAATATGGTGCAAAGAAAGCAGCCATTCACCCTATAAGTTTGGCATGGGATTTCTCTTTTAATTAGTCTATTGTCAAAATACAACACCTGCACATGGTTGACTAAGTCTAGGATGAGTCGCTTTGTCTCATAAATCAACTTTGACTAATTCATCGCCCTATTGTAACTCATCCTTTCATTATGCATTTACATTTACTTGTTGTTGATATTTAATCCATGATAAGCTCAAGTAATTACTATTTACTAAGTCAAAGTTGTTCTATCTTAAAGCATCAACTAAGTCAAATTCTCCTTATCGACTTAACTATTGTGTATACATAGCATATAAATCGCTCTTTACTCATTATGATATACGTCTCTCAAGTTTGAATAATTTATTGCTCTCAAAGACCATGATGTCTTCCAATAGCATTGACTAAGTTTACTCCCCAAACACCTTTAAAAGCTGTGCAATATTTTGCAGATAAGTCGACCTCAACATATATTCCATTTATATATAATTCGACCTCTATCACATATATCATTAGATGAAGTATTTGACCTATAATTCTTGTATAACATATATACATATATATATGTCACGAATAGCCTAAATGCTATCACACACACACACATATATATGTATATGTATATATATACTCATATATACATATATATATATTCCATGACAATCAAACACAAATACATCTGCCCTTTTTAAATATATAGTAATCATTATAAATACCTATATATATATTTATCAACTCATATGGCAGTAAACATACATCATTCGATATCACGAATGCATACGATCGAATTATCATCAATATGTGTGTGTATATATTTACACATATACATATACATAATATAGATGTTTACGAGTGTATTTGTATATACACACAAACATATATATTATATAGCAATATGATAGTCCGGTAATCCATTCGATATCAAATGATTATGACCATGGGCTTCTATTCATAAAAGCATCATATTGAACATTTATATGCATACATTTCTATCTATACATATGTTGACGTACTCGTATGGACATCCCATTATATCTGACATACGTGTATGTTGACATATGCATATATGCATATTTACCAAATACTCATTCAACCATACAATCAAGCATAGTAATATAAGGTCTTAAGCTCCAAACATATAAACATCATCTAAGTATGCATTCAATAGTAATCAAGACCCTTACTAATGCAAACACTAATGCTAAGGATGACTTATCAATTCCCAACACAATGACTAGACTCAACCAATCTACTGTGAGTGTGTGTGTGTGTAGCTTAGATAGGTTTTATTTAGGGTTATTCGACCAATCACTTCTCCTAAGTGAATACTCCCCCTCCACCTGGAGGAATGAACCTGTCCCTGCAACCAACATAGCTCATTTGCAATGGTAGCTAGACGTTCATAATAAATCCATATGCATCATAAACTTAAGCATATTCATATAGCAATAAATGTAAATATATTTGCTCTTTCAAAGCCATATTAAGCATTTATCAATACTTTCACATAATATCTATTTCAGTATCTTATTCTTTATCAAGCATATCAAACTCATGATTGCATTTACCAACGTATTTACTCATGAAGGTAAAAATAAATCAATAACAATAAGATAGGGTGTAACAACATTTTTCATGAATTTACACCAAAATCTCTAGAGAAGGTTACCTTCTAATCTAGTGCTACTCTACCTAAAGAAAAGAAACTAATCTAATTTAATCTATCATAATGGAAAAAAGAGTTAGGAGAAGGTTTAAGGGATAAAAGAAGAAACAAAGATACAAGAAAAGAAGATGAAAATGAGATAATCTATTATAAGGCCAACGATCAATCAACTCTTCCTTAACATTCAACTAACATAAAAATGCCAAAGGTCTATGATTAGGGCTAGCTCAGTATACTTCCATAGAACTTGAACTGCTTGGCTATAGAACTCTAAAAATTGGCATTGCCGTGACCTATAATTTTCAAATAAACACAAACAAGCATGCTTGCATTTGAGGCCCATAAACAAGCAAACATAAAGCATGCATGAAATAAAGAACATAGGACACCATGTAGGTCGAGATATCACCAAAAACATGCCAAAAGCGTCGCTTCCACTCATCAATAGTCGACAGTTATTTTCAAAGGGGGTTGCACCCATATTTATAGCCATAGGCTAGCGATATCATGCAATGGCAACAAAGGGAACCAGTGAGAATTTACAAAGAATAAAGAAAGGATAGATATCGAGGATTCGAGAGGACCAAAACATCTGGTTAATATTCTACTAAAGATGTCAGATTTGTGGCTGAGATGATACATGCGCAGGCGGTTAGAAGTTTAGTCACTCCATTTAAAACCAGGATGGTTTATGTTAGTCGGTCGTGTCGTCGACTAATGTCACGTAGAATCTAATAGGAAATGAATGTACAGGAGGGCATAAGAGGGAGTTGTCGCAAAGATAGGTAGTTGGGGTCATTTAAATGCATGCTACATATGAGACAAGAGCGCCAACTTTGGATTCGACTTTGTTGACTGGATGATTAGAGAAACTATAGCAAAAATAGAGATCCATTGACATTAGGAATCTCACAACTTTTCACGAGCAAGGTGCTTCTCGTGGGAGGATACTGGAGGTGGGCTTAGCTAGATGCAAATGAAGATTTTAGAGGGATTTGGGCTATCAAATGCATTGAGATCAATAGCTAGCAGGAAAAGGTAAAGATGGCATGGTAGGGACTTATAAAATCTTCGGCCAAAGAAAAGAGCAAATAAGGAAAAGTGGGGCAGGGTCACCCCAACTTCATTGTTACAGAGAACTTCTTCTCCACACCATTGGATCTAATAAGGATGGTCGACGAGGAAGCAATCTGTTGAGTCAAAATGAACACTCGAAAAGTTTTGCAAAGGAAAGAAAGAGTTTTGCCAATTTTCAAAGGGGAGAACTTCCCCGACATCTTCATTTTACGAACTACAAACAAAGAGATCAGTGGCTGCTAAAAAGGGTTTGCCAATGCTCAAAAAGAGAAACCACTAAAAGGAAGTGAAAGTAGAGATTCATCAAACAAAAAGATGGACTGTCCAAAAAAAAGGAAAGGAAAAATTACCTTGGAGAAAACACAAGTGTAAGTGAATATGCACTAGATTTCTAGTGACTTGTAGGGAAATCTTCTTTGGAAGGTGAAGATCCTAGAAACATATACATAGGGCTTGGACTCCTACTTTCTGATGGCAAGTTGCATTGGAACTAAATGGAACTTGGTCTTTTCTCTTAGATAAAAAGTGTGTGAAGGGGCCTAAATTGATGACCACCATAGATTCACACATCACACTATTATTCTTTTTGTGATTTTGTTTCAATCAACTGTTTCAAGGGGTAAGCCTCTATCAGCTAGAAAACTATTGTTCAAGGGGGCATCATAGGTTCCATGTCGGATACAAACTAAGTTGTGGGGATTTGTTTATAAACACACACACCACACAAGGAAGAGGGAGATAACATTAGAGGAAAAACCTATGTGGTCCAATCGAGCACTTCCCCCCTTTGACAAACTTTATGTTTCTCATCTTCTCAAGCTATAGGAAGGGTGGAGGCTTAGGAGATTCCTAGTAATTATATATTAGGTTCTTACAATCACCAATAGTTGGCAAAGGACGTTATTATGATGACGTAAACATGCCCAAGATTAAGGTAAATTTCTACTTTTTCTTAGATCATGCCATTCACTATGAATAAACACTAATGTCCCCATGGAGCTTTACTAAACACATCACATTGATTTGGTCACTATCTCACCATGCACATTGACTTGTTAAGATGGTACTTGTTGTTGGGATGTGAGCCAAATAACATAATGTATTTAAAGAGGAGGGGAAAGCAAATAGGAGAACCTAGGAGGTCTTATTGATAAACATCTCAAGAACAACACATGGTTTAGGGGGAGCTAACAAATCTCATGGACTAATTCTACATTCTCCATGCTAACATAACTCTGAAAATAGATAAATAATAGCCATTTTTCACCATACTTGGCATGTCGTTGGGCTATCACATTTATATATAGGCACGTGGCCTTTGAATTAAATGTTCATGCTTATCCTATGTTGGATGTCAAATCTTGACATGCTGGAGTTGCACTTGCCCTACAGTACCTGCAGATTTCTATTTATGACCAGATCTAATTATCTTTGTAGCAAATCTTGTACTTATTTCCACCTTGATGGTGTTAAGCAAATTTTTGTTTTTGCTTCATAATGTGAGCTACCTAAATGTCACATTTGGAAGCTAAAAGTTTCTGAACTGACGAGGCACAAATATTTTCTCCTTTTAATGACCTTGTTCCTTCGAACTATCCTACCAGCTAGGAGGGATGAGAGAAGCCATTTTGGGATTAACAAAACCTTTATTGGGGAGAGGGTTGCTTGACAACTTTAAATAAAGAATGAAGGAAGGAATCAATCCAAGATCGCATCAAGCTCTGTTTCTAAGGCGACTAAGCGACTCAAAACTCTAACAAAATCTTTTTCCTTGAGATTATTTGGTATATCCTTCATAACAATCGTGCCTTTTGCTTCCCTAGTTGACTAAAGCTTTGACAATCACCCAAAACAACTACTTGTGATCTTCCATCGCTTTTAGAGCCTTCAAGCTTGAATCAATATGCTCAGTGTATTTCATGACTTTGGTGGTCACTTTGGCTACCTCAAAGTGATCTAAGATGCTGACAATGTCCAAAACTTGTTGTGAAGAGAGTCGCGAGAGGTCAACCATCTAATTAGCTTCCTTTATCCATAAGCAATGCTTTGCTTTAGTGGCTAGAAGGCTTTTCTAGGCTTCCGTTGTCCTCACTTTTTAATCTTGAAATATTGGAACCACTTCAAAGAGGAGCGTAGAGGTGTTTATTCTCACTTTGATGGTTGAGAAGAGGAGGTTATTAACTGGAAAGTACTTTCTACAATTTCTAGATTTCTCATTTTTTATTTCATTATCTAAACTTGTTCTTCAAGTGGGTTATTAGTCTTAATTAATTCAATTTTCTTTTAACTTGTGCTAGAACAATTAATTTTGGACGGCCAATAGACTATCATGAAGGTGATTAACCTTTTCTCTTTCTCTTTTTTCCACTGTTCAAAAATATATAAATTATATTTAATCATACTCAACATATTTGCCATGTACAGTCATGTATCGTGCAAGAGACACATCTCTCCACGTATGTTATCTATTTAAGGATCTTTGGATCCATATGTTTGAATAAGAGTGAGATTTATTCAAGCTCTCTAATTTTAACAATTGGTATCAAAGCCACAATAGCTAATTAATGATGGACAAACAAATCAAATGTGAAACATAATTTCCTCAGAATTTAAAGTGCCATACTATATGATTCAAAAAGACCTCTGTGAATTACCCTTCCCTGATTTATTATATTAAGCATTGAATTATCACCACATGGTTGATAATAAAATTTGCATTGTTTTTAGGATGATTACAATTATTGAAAATCACTACATAATCGTTCCATAGAGATTGGACAAAATTTTCACAAGCCTATAGTACAATTCCTGATGATTGAAAGGAGAATTTAAAGACTAACATTGAATTGGAACATGGATTCTTACCAAGCCCGGGTTTACGAATCATTATCCTATCATTTATTGTCATCAACCACATATGCATTGAAATGGTGGTCCAAGCAAAAAATATGTAAGGTGCATATTTATTTTGAGAGTTTGGAGTGAATTCCAACATGATTGGCGAACATGTACATTTTCTCAATACACACATAGTGTAAAATATCCATTCATTCCATAAAGATTGGGGTAGGCACAAGTGTCTATATAACAAGTACTCGAGTCTCTTTTAGTAGGAAACTATAACATCCCTCCTCTTAATACTCAAGTAAACTAAAGAATTTACTAGAAGGTAAATAAACTTAGTAACCACGAGAGAGAATTTTTTTTAAAAAAAATAAAATATTTGCATAAGGTTAAGAAATAAGTACAACTTTTCTAGATAGTTTCAACTTGAAATCATATATAATCACAGCTAGAAATAGAGAGAATTCTTTCCACTTCCCATTTATATTACATAAAATACAATTGGAAAAAGAATAGTTTTACCTCATAAGTTTTGACTGTTGTAAGCCAGAACATGGAGTTCATTGCATCTGGAATGTTGATCTCTATCTTCACAAGCCTCAGAGAGTCTACTGCTACAGAGGGAGAGCATCATCCAAGTGCTTTTCCTCCAACCATGAACTCAAGTGGTCCCCCGCACACTTCCTAACTGGAAGTGACCCGGCCCTTCTCGAAGGGTATAGATATAAGGAACTTGTCAAGTTTCACCATCTAAGTCCTAATGATGAGTCCAACAAAACACAATCGACCTTAGAACTCTAGATCCATCTGAGTCCTAGTGATGTGCCCTACAAGACTCAATCGACCATACAACTCTAGATCCCTTCTAGCTAAGTATGATTATTCCGATTGGTCATGCCGTCTAGACACACACCTCTGACTCGTCTTAATAACTGTCTCATCCTATAGTTTTACTTACTCTATTGGTACTCTAGACACAAACTAGTCTGTATAGAAAGTCCATTCTAGCTAATCTGACTTAGAACTAATCCTTAATCTAGGATATACATGTAAAGTAAAGAGTTTAGGTATTTCATCCTTTTAAAAGTCCCTTATTGCATTCTTGCAATATCTAGGGTTTATGACTTCCTATCATTTACTCTCAAGATTCAATACCCAACATCTTTGATGTGTTAAATCGAGTTTCGACATTATCATAGAATCTCTTAAGGTGTTATAAAGACTTCTTGTCTTGTTCTATGGTTTTCTTGACCTTTCGCTGTCAATCAAAATAGATATATGTACAATGTCATATCTGACATAAGAGTTATAGATTTCCCATATCCTCCTTTTTCCAATACTAGGGTTTAGCTTCTCTAACCTAATACATGGAAATATCAACATTCTTGTCCTTCGAAAGGAAATAACATAAGCGTAACAGATCATAAGAACAAAATGCTTCTGGTCTTTCCTAGACTACTTGGCATTGTTTGTGTTCACCTTTTTATGTACATGAATTAATATAGTACTCAAGGTATTCCCTCACCAATATAATATCTAAAAGAATCCCGTCGTTTCATATCATTAGTCTAATCTAAGTCAATCTTTCAACCCTTGAAAGGTTTGACTTATAAAAGATAATAAACTGCCTTCGACCCTTGGACCACGTGGAACAACTGAATTCCAACATAAGTTAGGTTTTCAATACTTCTAAGTCCAATCCTTGGATACTTGATCTTATCCTGAAAACCCATACTTAGGTTCATGGTTTCATAGACACTCGGAACTAGTGACTCCACATCACATTATCCCATTTTCTTGGACAAAAGGTACATTCTTGTTTTCAACACTTGCCCCACCCGGTCAATGTTTGCTTAGTTTACCTATTGTCAATTTTGGAATCAATACATAATAAATATAAAGGGCTCAAATTAAAATATCTACGAAATGCTCATAAAGACTCATAGAGTCAATCTCTTTTATAAGTTCCTCCTTAAGAAACTTCCTAATGCCATATATAAAAATATTGTCATCCGCAAAGTTGGCATTTACCTTCTTTAATAGCACTAGTTTATAATATAACTAGGGTAAGTTCTTGTAATCAAAGAACCTATCAAGTAATCACTTCACATAGGGAATATGACTTAAAGTCATGATTTCAAGAAAGCCATATCATATCTACATACATACATACATACATACATATATATATATATATATATATATATATATATATATATATATATATATATATATATATATATATATATATATAATAACCTGCTCATCTCCATGAAGAGTCATAATAACCATGATATACACAATATGCACAAATAGTCGAGGTTCAACATCATTTACTATCGGGTTACTATCAAGTTGGCAAGATTAAAGAATCAAGTGCACACGGTGCCAACTCAGTTGTACCAATGATTTTAAGGTGTTGTGTCTTTCAGGAATGAGGCCATTCTTATTATGGCATGCAACGATTTCGTGGTATTAATTTCGTAGGCCAATACCCTTGACCTGCCTTTAACAAATAACTATCGCCCTAGTGAGCTCAGTAATAATACCAGGTTTGAAAGAGTTAACAACTGGAAGACAAAGATTATAAGGCATCATTTAAGATATGGGGTGCACAGTACTGGGCGCATAGTAACGGTTTAGAACTAAGGTGCTCATGCGAGCATACCCACGTAGGGTTTATGGCCTCAAGCTGGCTGAACGCCTCAAGCGAAAAAGATTTCAGAGTGTCAAAGATAATACTCATTTGGGGCTCCAAGAGCCATCATATTCATCATTTTTCATTGTTAAGTATACAGTTCAACCCTGTGCATGAAAGAAAACTTTGCATTTCTTAATCTTTATAGCCGACACTGCCGACATTACTATCATTCGAAAGGAGATAACACTGAATTGCAGAGAATGCATTAGATGAACCGAGGGATCTAATTATAAGCTACCTGTATATATGCAATGTAGAGTGTTACAAATGCAGGTCATAGAGCTCGAACACCCGTTGCTCTAGTCGTCCTCACTGACTATGGTTCTCTGCAACTCGAGAGAGGAGATCACAGTGTTCGCCACCCGTTCACACATCCTTCCTCCAAGACTATCCTCCTACTCTTTTCATCCCATACGCCGGAAAATAGACCCCTGCCAACAACATAATTAAAGATAGTTTTTCTTTTCAAAGGCATCTATGTTTTCTTCTTTGGTAGTCTGGGGGTCGAGAAACTCAGTAGTGACGAGCCAATGATTATATTCAGTTCCTCTGATCAGTGTATTGTGTTTCTTTCCATCCGAGAATAGTAGTGAATGAATTGCCTTTTTCCACGATCCCCATAGCCTATGCCCCATCGGAGTACCTTCCCCCAAGAATCCCCCCTCCTCCGATAGACAGGTCGTTCCCGAAATTAGTTCCAAAAAGCCCTTAAAGAATCGGTTGCCAAGAATTTGTTAACCCGTTCCAACCGTCATCCCCTTTCATATCAACGTGGGCTAAACTTTTACCTTCAACCTACATGACAACGTGGGTCTGCTACTTGGCACAAAAATAATGGGCAGTTATAAGATAGTTGCAAAAGTAAGTTGCGAAGAATTCAATTCTTCGGTACTTAGCTAGACACCAAAACATCCAGAAACTCCATCGACCTTGTCATTGCAGGGGTTAGTTATTAAATTATGAAAACGAGTAAATGGTCTAACGCCTCCAAGAGAACTTGATTTCAATAATGCTTAAATAGTCTTCAAGATAATAATTATCTCCCGCGTGAGAAGGAGGCTTCCACCACGTGGAACCAATAATCTTTCCATAATATACCCGCGCCATCATTGGATAAGGATAAGTGTGGTCTTATATGGCCCCCCAAAAGAATTGAAAACAAAAGCCATTACCAAAGATTCTAAAAGTTGAACAACTTCTTCAAAGTAATTTTCTCTTCTTTAAATAAAAGTTGGGTCATATCGTTTAACTCTCGGCTTATGTAGCCATTGCCAATTTAACATATATTTTAACATATTAATAATTTAAGAAATATTAACATCATGAGAAAGGTTGACGATATAGGTCGTTACATCATCTAACTAGCATATTCATCAAAACGAACGAATTCAATGATGATCATAAATGATCAACGTCCACATGTAATATCATAATGAGAGTCATTAAGTAAAAACATTTAAAGATTGAACACACATAAATGACAATCATTCGAGAATTAAGAGTTGGTAACACAATCCTACATGATTGACGATATTGATCTTTTTGTTGTCACTCGGTCGTATTCACCCCATAAAACGAACTCAAAGATGATCATCATGACTTCCTTTTGCAAGGAATCGGGCTATCATATTAGTTCCCCGACTTATTAAGCCAATTTAAACTATTATCAAGAATATAGACAATAATGAACACCCAATTATGCAAATGAGGTCACAACATAAACTCGTTACGACATGAGAAGTGACATATTCGACAGAAAGTTCTCAGTCGCAAAACAACTAAAGTTCAACCTTGACGACGTCACTATCCCCAAAACTACTAGGTTGACGTCAAACATCTTGAAATATATTTTAAACGACATCAACAACTTGTCGAGTCGAGAAATTAACTTAGACCAAAAAGGGTTGAGTATCACTTACCCGACTCAACTAGGTTCACCAATTTGCACCAATACTAAACCTAAGATGGTGACAACCTGTTCTCTTCCTTGTATCTATACCCCTCTCTCCGATGATGCTCTCCCTCCCTTTATCGGAGGGCGAAAAATTGTTTCCTGAATGCAACTTGCCATCAACAACACAAGATGAGTGTATCATTAATCATTTCATAATCCTCATGAAATCATCACCTCTTGACAACTTTTAAACACATGTCAATTTTAGTCAAATAAACATAGCTCTGAAACATTGATTTTTCCAAACAATTTTCTAAACATAAAATCATCGAATCATGCGTAATCATCTACTAATTACTTCAAAAGTAAAAAGTAAAACATAGTTAAAGTTAGGGGTGTAACATAAACCCACTAAGTGTAAGGTGCAAACTTATTATTAAAGCATATAATTTCGAAACACATAAGGTTCAAATTTGTTCCATAGAGCTTGAAGTGTTTGTAGATCATCTTATATAATATGTTTGAAAGGAAAATCGAGCTCTTATAAATAATCTTTGGGTGATTTCATCCCATCTAAGAAGGTCGATAACTCTTCCCAAATAATTTGATTAAAGAGGGGGTGTTAAGGAATACAACCAATGCCCATATTTATAATCCATTGCATTGGTGTATATGAAATTTTAATAACTAGCACTTGCACTCACATAAGAGGTTCAAAGGATACATTGGTAGGAAATTAAAGGTAAAATTTAAATGCATTTTAATATTGCATAATTAGTTAGTTATATAGCAATATAAATCTATACACATTTTGACTACAAATATGACTTTTTTATTTGTACAAATAATTATTGTAGCATTTAATTAGATATGGATGT
The DNA here is from genome assembly GCA_007258455.2 of Sequoia sempervirens. Taxonomy (NCBI): domain Eukaryota; kingdom Viridiplantae; phylum Streptophyta; class Pinopsida; order Cupressales; family Cupressaceae; genus Sequoia; species Sequoia sempervirens. The sequence goes on from VDFB02270651.1 coordinate 260,673,807, forward strand.
TATTAAAAAAATCAAATTTTGTTGAGTTTCCTCATTTTTTTTAAACAGTTAGATTCCTTTGAAGAATCTAAATAGCCACATGTCATTATATAAATGATATGATAGAACTGATTGAAGCTAAATTGTTTGCTTCCCTTCAATTTGTAATAAGGTTAGTATCCGTTTCGTAGATCGATTAAAGTTACATAAGAGTTTATTTTTGTCTTTTTGTAGTTTCTTTGTTAAAGTCTTGTCATTCCTATGTATTGGAACACAATGTTGTCATGCGAAAAACGATAATTTGTAACTGTGATTTGAGTATAGTGATAGCTCATGCCATGGATAGTGGTATCTGTCTACAATTGCCTCATGATATAGGTTGGATTAGTATAGTTTTTGCATTTTTCTCATCCCACAATGGACCTTTATAGTTATCAAATGTTACTATAACATATGTTGGAAATTCTAGTGGTTTAGGTTTAGATTTGATGGGATATAGGTCTGAAATGCTACCAGCACACGATAGTTCATTCAACAATGTGTAGAAGGAAACGGTACTTTACGAAGTTGTCAAAATTTAAAAAACAATTAAAAAATCATTTTCAACACCTGACACATTGGGTATTACATGGCACTATTAAACATTAACACATTCAAAATCATACACACTTTGGCTAAATTCTCATATGTTGATGTTGAAACTTAGAAGGCCTATGATAAAACCTTAATTTCAAGGTTTGGTTGGTAGTGAGATCCATGAATAAAAGCAATAATAATAGTTGGCTTGCATTCTCCCTCTCACCCCGCCCAACGGTAGAGGTTGGGGCCCATGGGGATCCTCCTCATAAGTTCCTTGAATAGTCAACTTCTAGTAGCTTTTATAATTTGTAGGCTTATCCTTAGATGCCTCAGTCACTATCACTTATTATATATATGGAGAAAGTGGAGTGGGACCATTTTACACTACTATGCCCTTGAGTTTTGATGGTTCTCTTTGCATCATGGAGTCCTCAACAAAGTCCCAAATAGAAGGTAAGGAAATTTTAGCCAATATAGTCTTTGTAAAAATAAAAAGTTGGAGTCCATAGGCAAAACAATAGGTTATCTTTATGAACATTTAAGGTCCTCAAAGATGCTAATAAGACCGCAAATGGAAGGAATGGTTTTGTGAAACATGAAGTTGTATTAACTTAAGACTAAAAAAATGGGTTATAGATAAAAGGTTGAAGTTGATTTTATTGATATTATGCATTACTAAACATGTTTTTGTTTTGTCTTTTGGTATTGTATATTGGAATAATTTCAACAAACCTTCAATCAACAAAACATGATGGAAAAAAGGTTTTCAAGAGTAGAAGCTACATGGTATGATATGACTCAAAATATTTGATGATGTTTTCTACTCGTGTTTTTGGCAAGCTAGATGTTGGAAAGAGAATACTTAAGTAGAGCAAGTCAAAGAAGTAGGCCCAAGAGAGTGTCAGAGAAAATGTAGAGCTTCATTCAGACAAACAAAAGAAAAAGCATACCATGAGAATAATCAAACCAGTTTAAATCCCCATGTTGTGAAAGCCAGCTAATCTTGCCTACACCAAATTATAGTGATTCAAAGATACCAATTGAAGAACTTCATATGTATAAATAGGACGCTTTGCCTCACCGAAAACCTTATCACATAATTGCAAGAGACAACTTTCAATGCATTTTTCAAACTAGTGGCATCTACCCAACATAATAATTACATTTTATATCCATCAAAGTATTAAATGAACAAAGTGACATTCATTTGAGTTGGTGAATTCCCAATGATCCCAAGCAACATGTGTAAGGTGTAGATTCATTCAAGAGAGTAGATGTTTGGCACTTTAGCTTTTAAGAGCTTTTGTGGTGCTTTTAATTTTTTTTTTTGGTGAATGTAAAGATGTTTCATGATGTAAGACATGTTTGTTGGGATTTTGTGGACTTGCAAGTCCACTTAAAAAGCCTATTGTCTAATAAATAAAAGGATAAATATTCCAAGGATAATTGTTGAAGATAAAGGAAATAATCTAAGAGAGGTGTGTGAAGCTGCCAAAATAATCGCCATCAAGTATTACTTAAATGGTTCTTCTAACTAATTAAAATTTAATTGTACAAGGAAATCATTTGTTCTAATGGAAAAGATAGGTAAGATAATGAACAAAGAAAACAAAAAATTGATATATGAAAAGGATATTTTAGAAGACTGGTAAAAGTTTAAAAAAAAAATTGGTAGAAAAGTTGAAGTGGTTTGATAAACAATCTAAAATCCTTACAAAGGAAAATAGTTCGTAAAAGGATGAAATATCAAAATTGAAAGAAGAAAATAATCTATTAGATCAATGACTTTGATAATTTATCAAGTACAGTAAAGAGATGTTGAATAACACTGCTGTCATGATTCGGGTGTTCTAGCAAGAGCTAAAGAACTGTCAGGGTAAGCATGTTGGGGATGATCTTTTGGATGCCACTCATACTAGCTCCAAAAAGAAGGGTAAGAAAGTGGAAAGTTCTACCTCCCCCTACTGATCTGATGTTGGTAGCAAGAAACAAAAGGCTATGTCCTTCGAAGAGAAGCTTCAATTCCTTGTGAAAGAATAGCAAGCTATCAAGGGTCTTCGGTTGTTGGGTGATAAGTAGCTGGTTTTGGACTTGTGTTGGTCCCTGTTTATGTCTACATTTTTGTTTTTCTGCTAGTCTTTTCTATATAGCTATTTTTTAGTTTTTTGGTTGTCTCACTTCTTGTGAGCTCATTTTGCTTGGCCTTTATGGTCATTTTGTGATGGGTACGACCCTTCTTGCTTTTATCTTAATCAAAACATATCTAAAGGAAAATGCGTGTTTAAGGTCTAAGCGTGCACTATGTAATGTCTCATGTAATACAAATGATTTGTGTTATTCACTTAATGAATCATTTGATATATTTGATATATTTAAAAATAAAGAGTATAAGGTTGGATATAACAATGTTTTTGAGTCTACAAATCTTGCTTGTTGTGATGATAATAACAAGGGATGTTTCACAAAGAATGTTGGTTTTGATATTATGAAGAAAATGGGTTATGATAGTAAAAATTTGGGAAAGTATGGGCAAGGAATTAGAGAGCCCATTGAATCAAGTTTAAGGCTAAAAAATGAAGGCCTCATATATGCTAGAAGTAAAGAAAATGCAAATGATGTTCTAGGTAATATAGTTACAAATAAGAGATTAAGAAATGTAGTGTTCACATTGTTCTTATTGTAATAGGCAAGGACATAGAAAAGAGACATGTTGGGATCTTCATCCTTGTACTATTTGTGGATTGAACAATCATTTTAAACATTGTGTTGGAACACATAGTGAAAGAAACAATCTATGAAAGATTGTATACAAGTGAATTATGGATGGATTAGTTTATTTAATTGGAAAAAGGTCACAAACATGTTCAAAGTATTGTGCAGGCATAAATATTCACATGTTGAACAAAATAGCAATCAAGAAAGGCTTGAGATTATGGAAAAAATGGGTTATGACAATAATTTTTTTGGAAAGTATGGACAAGGAATTCGAGATCCCATTGAATCAAGTGCAAGGCTAAAAAATGAAGGCCTTAGATATGCTAGAAGTAAAGAAAAACAAGTGATGTTATAGGTAATATAGTTACAAACAAGTCAAATTAAGAGATGTAGTGTTCATGATGTTCTTATTGTAATAGGCATGGACATAAAAAAGAGAAGTGTTTGGATCTTCATCCTTGTACTATTTGTGGATTGAATACTCATTTTAAAACATTGTGTTGGAACACAAAGTGGAAGAAACAATCTATGAAAAATTGTATACAAATGAATTATGGATGGATTGGTGTATCTAATTGGCAAAAGGTCACAAATATGTCCAAAGTATTGTACAAGCATAAATATTCACATGTTGAACAAAATAGCAATCAAGAAAGGTTTGAATATTTTAATTGAGTGATTGTTGATCATTTGTTATGAATCAAATGAAGTCAATATCTTGTTATATGTTATTAGTTAGTAAAAACTATTCACAAAGGCATTAGCAAGGGAGAAATATGAACATCTATGACATAATTTGGGATGTTGAAGTAGCTAGTGGTAGAAATTAAGGGAGGGTGTTAGAATAAACTATTTATTTCTCCAACCAACAATTAAATATTTATCATCATAATTAAACAAAGAGGGTAAACACATTGAATTGTTTAGAGGCTTGAACTTCCCAAAGAGGATCACGTTGATAATTCTATAAAGTTGTAAGAATTTGAAAAGACTATCTAGATTTTGTGGCATGAGGGAGCTTGTGATATAAACCATTCATGATTGACTCGAGCTCAACCTTGAAGAGCTATGAAGGTTTGAAGAAAACCATTGCTAACAATAAGAAATGACTACCTATAGTATATATTATTTTGAAAAAATAACCTATTGGCTACACCTTGAATATCATCCTAAAATCCATATAATTTATTCTATAGAATTTTGACCACTATAAGGGCTACTTGAATTCCATCCACATAGAGGCATGAAATATGCAGCTAGAGCACTTGTGTGTGTGGAATAAGTAGCATTTATTGCAAAGATCATTGCTAAATTTAAAAATTTGTACTCTTGATCACATGGATCATTTTTAAATCTAAAAAAATGTTGCATTAACTCTAGAGATCATTGCTAAGTCTAAAAAGTTGTAGCATTGATCATAGAGATCATTGCTAAACCTAAGAAGTTGTAGCATTGATGACAAAGATCATTGTTTAATCTAAAAATTTGTAGCATTGATCATAGCGATTGTTGTTGAATCTAAAAAGTTGTAGCATTGATCACAAAGATCATTACTAAATCTACAAAGTTATAGCATTGATCTCAGAGTTTGTTGCTAAATTTGTGAAGGTTTTTATCGCAAAGATCATTGTAAATGACTTCACCTACTTTATTGATAGAACTATCAAAGACATCTTGTTATGGATAATGATGAGCATATGAATGGAAAGGTTTGCTAGTGTTATACTTGTTCTAGTCATTTTGAGAGACAATGTTTTAAAAGGAAAGATATGAACAAGGTATCGAGGATGTTCAAAACAAAGACAAATTTGTATACTTTCAAGAAAACATTCATGTTAAATGTTCTTCATTTGTACATAAGCAGTTAATTAACCCATTTGTTATATGTAGCCCTCATCATCTAGTTAAGTTGTGTGATAAATAAAGTTTATGGATGGGGTGTTAAAAAATATATACACTATATTTAATCACACCCAACATATTTTCCATGTAGAGTCATGTCTCATGCAGGCATATCTCTCCATGTACATGTTATCTATTTAAAGATCTTTGGATCCATATATTTGAATAAGAGTGAAATCTATTCAAGCTCTCTAATTTTAACAACCCCCACCTTAGAGACTTTGGCATCAAGAATTCCTTCATCTTATTGCTTTAAGTTTTGCAAATTTGTTGTCCTCAAAAGTCTTGGTTGCCTTTTCTTTGTTGCTTCCAACTCTGAATACAAAACTTTATTAGCCTTTTGGTGGAAATCAATAGCACTTCCATGTGGAATATGAGAAAAAGAAGCACCCAATAGTGGATCAATCTTGTGGTCTCGTCTATTCCAAAGTCCTTTGAACATTTGCCACCAAGCTCCCATAATGTATGAATTCTTCATTTGGATAATAGATTATTCATAACTAGGGAGTCACAATTTGAGGCAATTGCAACTATTGGGCACTATAATACTATATTACTTCTCGTTGAAAATGTTCGATATGATTCAAAGCTATTGAAATGGGCCAGGAATAGTGTACAAAAGGGTAGGGGCAATGAGAAAAGGACAATTGGGGATGGTCTCAATAAACATAAGACTAGGGAATCAGGAGCAAGAGGTTGGTTTCAAGAAACCAACATTGATGAGAGGGGAGATGAAGGGGAAGGGGAGTGATTTCATTTACGGTTCCAATGAGGCTTCACACCTACAATGAACATTTTAATACTGAAGTAGATTTGTGTTAGGGGAGTTGGAGGTGAAGAAGACACTATATGAGGGACAAAGTCTCAAAATTTTGGAAGATAAGGCATTTAGGGGAAGCGCTTGGGAAAGAAAAGGATTCAATGGATGAATAGAGGTGGAGGGAAGAAGTGGATTAAGCATGGGAGCATCTATTGTCAAGATAGAGATATGAGGAAGGACAATAGATTGGCAGGTGAACACAAGAACCATGGATTGACAATCATAACAAAGCTCTTCTTCTATTGAAGACAATTCCTGAAGCATCTCTTAAGTTTCTTCAAGGTCATTAGGGGGAAATTCAAGTTTCTGGGATTTGAAAGAGGAATTTACATCAATTATAGTTCGTTACATGGAAATTATTAATAAAGGGAACAAGAGGGTTATTAATAGGGGACAAGGAGTATCTGTAGTACCTTCAACATTTAAATTTTCATGAAGAAGGGGATGAACTTCTTGACTTATGTTTAGCTTGAGGTTACTTGATCATTCCTTAGTCATTTCTTTGGTTGGGTGGGTCTCTTCTCTTGGAGGCTTTGCTTCTAGCTAAACTTGTTCTTACATATCTATAGTTGCATTGGTAGCAACTTTCTTTGACCTCTTAGTTCTTGGTTGTTTTCTAACACTAGGTGTGGACACTTTAAACCCAAGGGAGGGTTCCTTTTCTTTGTTCTTCTATTGTGTCAATTATATCCCACTATTGACTGAATTGGTGGCTTCTTGGATTTGTTGCCTTTGTTCTTTGGATTATTGTGAGTAGAGGAAGACACTTGCCAAGACACTTCTCCACTCATGGTAAAAAAACTACAATGTGAAAACCATTTCTTGTTGAGGCTACAAGCAAAGGAAAAGGTTGACGACTTTTCTTCAACATGAATTTGGTATCTTGGGGAACCTCCATAGTTGTATGGCAAGAGCTTTTGATTTTGGCTTTTAGGTGTTTCTTAGTGGGAACAACGCAAGCCTAAATAGGATTAAGAATGCCTTAGCCATGCTTGTCCACACCAAAGTTGACACTATAACCTTTTTAGCAAGCATAACTACCTTGCAACCATATATCTTTACAAAATCACATGCACACACTTCCTCTCCCCTAGCGGTCTCATCTTCTAAATTTTTCTTGTAGGCTTGGGCCTACTTTCTAGCTTGCTCTACATGTTCTTCCTCATTGGTATCTACATCTTCACTTGCATTGGAGTCTTCTTGTTTCATGGTTAGGGTTTAGATTGCCTCTCTAACAATTCTTTAACATATTCATATAGATGCAATTGAAAGTTTCAACTAATGGGTGCTAAGCTTGTTTGGAGTGGTGATGTCACTCAACTTACAAGAAAAATGCCACCATGCTTCTCTCTTTGTCTTAGAGCACATACTAGTATCTTGCACCTAGCTCATCCTATTTCTCAATAGTTGGCGCTCTTTTCTCTTCTAAGGATCCAACTTTGCAAGAAAAATGTGGCCATGCTTCAATCTTTGTCTTAGAGCACATACTAGTATTTTGCACCTAGCTCATCCTCTTTCTCATTAATTGGCGCTCTTTCCTCTTCTAAGGATCCAACTTTGCCTCCCGCTTGTAGAATTTGAAGTGTTTTTACTATAAATGCATAAGCAAATCAGTTGGTAAACTCACATTTTCACTATGATTTTGAGTATTAAAAACTTAGGCCCATCGTGACTGCACAAGAGCTTTATATTTTAGAATTTAATTTTTTTATACTTGAACTAAAAAATGCACTGTTATGTAAGATCAAACTATTTTAACAATGCAAGAACAAATAGATGCTGATGGATTTAACACCTCCCAAAGCGCCTTTCAACACCTTACTGCTGTTTTCAATTTTCAGAAACTGAGACTGGCCTTCAACAACCAGATAGCCTCCTCACTGCTTCTGTAGATTCATTCACAAAATTTCTGCACTTAATCTGCTTCGGTAAATCTCCTCCAAGTTGCCTCTCGGCTAAAAGATCACCCACAGTCCATTTGAAATAACTCCATAGCAGCTGTTACAATTATTTTATTCTGTTTTCTAAGACTAAGAAATAATTGTGCATAAGCCTATTTGCCTTATGTGGAGGGGATGTCTAATAGGTTGCCAAATATCTTAAGCCATACCATTGGAGCGATTCTCCTTATTCATAAAACATCAAAGAAGTTTTGAGCTCAGTGAAAGACAAGGTGGATCATAAATTTAGGAATGGAATCTACCACATATATTGTTCATGCGGAAAAGACTACACTGGGGAAGCAAGAAGAACTATCCATGCAAGCACTGTACTTATATCTGGATAAATATAATTGGTATTTCAGCTTTAGCAGAACATTCTAATGCTACCAAACATCAGATTTGCATGGAAAAACCGAGGATAATTTCTAATGAAGATAACTGCAGGAAGAGAAAATTAAGAAAAGCAACTGAAATCATTAAAGAAATAACATGAATAGGGATGGAGGTCAAATTGTAAGCCAAACTTGGGATCCTATTATTTGAAACTTTAGGAATTAATTTGGTCATTTGACGAATTAGCATTTTTGTTACCTACCTATCTACGATCCATTTCTTGTTATTGTGTGGGCCGATTATTAATTGAAGGATCTATACCCCAACTTGGTCATTGTGAATTATCTACATAAGGAGCTCACACCTGTAATCCGCCTGTATCATTTGTTTCTTTCTTGATGACAGGTTAAGTAGAGTTATCCAAAATGTCGAAGGTTTTGCCTTGTGTCACACAGGTTTCATCCAGAAGTGTTAGTTAAAAATTTGGCACATGCTTCATATCTTAAAAATTTGGCACATGCTTCATATCCTATCAAGAACAGATTTAAAACTAATTATGTACACAAACACCTTAATCCAGTACTGCACAATAGTTTTCTTCCATTATCTATATCTCCCTTTTCCTCTTTCTTGTACTTCGCTTACCTTTACGTAGCTCAGATGATGTTTCCCATGACAAGGATTTCCTATGGTGAAAATTTATTTCAAAAAGTATTCCGCATTGTAATCACATCCTGATATTTGAAAAGTTTTGATCATAATTTTTATCTCTCTCTTGCAAATGCAAACAACTTCAAAGTCGGGTTACAGTATAGTAGTTTTATGCTGAAGTAAAATTCGGCAAAAATTCTTCTCTGCTGATGGAAAATGCTAATTACCAAGCTCCAGATTATAGAGCTTTCTATTTAGGAAGAGCTTACAACCTGTAAAGAAGGCATCATTATTCACAAAGCATCCTGCCATTTTGTCTCTTATTAAAGTTCTTCTATGAAAATTGAGTGCTGAAGCTGGAAAGGCACATTTTTGTGAGAAGTTGAATCTGCAGATTTATTGCGTTGAATGTTTCAATCAGGAACAAATATTAAACAACAGTCTATTCAGAATCATAGATACTGCACACTTGACCTTGTAACAATGGTCATGCAAATATCTCATCGGAGCAGATATAAAGTCCATGTGAAGCCCTGAATCACTTCCCATCAATTCCTCATTTGTGATAATATAAATATGAGCGAATATCGGTAATGAAACCCTGAAAAACCCTTATTTGCCATCGCAACGGTAGAATCAACTCAAATCCTTAACATTTCCAACATAGCAAAAATGGAAAATGTAAACAGTTGGCATGATGGGTTCCTCTAAAGCATGGGATTCCCAGCTACATAGAGGACAGAAATTAACCATAAATTATGTAAGCAATGGAAATACATCACTATGATTGCAAGCCTTCGTGAGAATGAACAATATTTTTGGTGGCGGCCCTGCCGGTCATCACATGCCAATGATCTTTCTTGACCATTTGGGTTTTTTATATAAATGTATGCTAGTAACAACCTCAAGTCCTAGCATCTTCCAGGCGTAGGATTGTATGTGATTCTACTGTTCCTCCACATCACTCAGTTTCAACTTTGTGTTTGGAACATAGCCAGCTTCTTTCATTTGCCCGGCTAACTTCTGCAACATGGCATAGATCTCCTCTATTTGTGGATGTGAACTACCTCCTGCAGAAAATACATGCACCCTATTCTTGACCGCAATCCAACTGCATCCAGGTTCCTTTTTTGTACCTATCTCTTTCATTGTTTTCCTCATCTTAACTATATCCCCCCACTTGCCAACATTGGCATAAATATTTGACAATACCACATAACACCCAATATTTTGTGGATCCAATTCAAATAGGTGTTCTGCTGCAATTTTTCCTAGTTCCGTGTTGCCATGGTCTTGGCAGGCACGCAGTAAGGCTCCCCAAACAGTAACAGTAGGTTTAATTGGCATCTTTTGGATAAAATCATGTGCCTCATTCAAACACCCACTGCGGCAAAGGAGGTCAACCATACAGGAATAATGACCTGCCCTTGGCACAATACAATGGTCTTGAGTCATAGAATGAAAATAGTGCCAACCTTCATCGACTAAGCCTGCATGGCTGCAAGCAGTCAGAACAGCCAAGAAGGTGACATGATCAGGTTTCATCCCTAATCGTTTCATTTCTTCAAAGAGTCCAATAACTTCTTCTCCGAAGCCATGTTTTGCATATGCCGTGACAATTACAGTCCATAATATCATATCTCTTTGACGAACTAAATCAAATACTTGCCGGGCTTCGTCTATGCTACCACATTTTGCATATGTATCAACAAGAGTGCACTTTAATACAACATCCGACTCAAATCCTTTTTTAATTATGCAGGCATGGACCTGCTTTCCTTGCTGCATGGATGCCAGATTAGCACATGCACCAAGAGCACCGGCAAGTGTGAACTCATCTGGCCTGATTCCTGTCTGTTGCATCTGAGAAAATAGCTTAAATGCTTCCTCACCATGCCCTTGTAAAGTATACGCTGAAATCATTGTATTAAATGAAACCACATCCCTTTCAGTCATCTTCTCATACACAAGGCGTGCATTTTCTAAACATCCACATTTTGCATACATGTCAGCAAGGCCATTTCCCAAGGTCAAATGCAAATTCAATCCATTTATCACCATCTGAGCATGAGTCTGCTTGCCCTGCTCCAAGGCTTTCAAACCGGCACACGCCTTAAATACACTGCGAAAGGTAGGCCTATTTGGTTTTATGCCAGACTGCAGCATTTCGCTAAAATAACGCAATGCCTTTTCACAATTACCTTGCCACACATAGCCTGAAATTATAGCAGTCCATGAAACCACATCTCTGAGAGGAATTTCATCAAACAATTGGCATGCATCATCCAAACACCAACATTTGGCATAAAAGTCACCAAGAGTTGTCATCAGAATAGAATTAGACACAAGCCCACTTCTCACAATGTGACCATGAACTTGCTTCCCAGATCGAATCTCCCTCAAACCAGTACACGCCTTCAAAACACTAACAAGAGAAAATTCATCTGCCTTCCCATCTACTCCTCCTAGTAGTCTAAAAAGTCTTAATGTTTCCTCCTCACAGCCCTGCCGAGAGTATTCTGCAAGTAGTGTGTTCCACGACACCAAACTTGGTTCAGACAATTTGTCAAACACTTGGCGTGCATCATCTAAACTCCCACACTTAGCATAAAAAATGACAAGCCTCGTGCTCAGAAAATGGTCCGCTTCGAAACCAGTTTTAATCATGTGAGCATGCGTTCTCTTTCCTTTTACAAAGTTTTTACCATATATGCAATCTTGTAACAGATGGCCAAGAGAGTATGAGTTTTCAAGAAAAATATTCGCATTTCCCTTCTTTTGCACCTCTTCAAGCGGAACATGTATATTAGAACATTCATGGCTTCCCTGCAGTTCTTCGGTGGGAATTTCTAAAGTTTGGGATTTTCTTGCAATTCGAAGTGCGGCGGTTGCAAACGCAGTACAACCATTTTTATTATAAGTTGGCTTGAAAATGTAACTAATTTTTGTTGTTTTAATGCCATATAAATAATGCAGATGCTGATATCCTGTCATTGATCTTTTGAATCTGCACTTAGAAATGTAAGAGTGGAAAAAATTAACATACTTGCAGTGCTAAAATATTCTGAGGATGCGCAGCTCCACATATCTGGACAACCGCCCTGAGCTAGGTATGCTTAAATCGACTGTGGCTTTGATACTACTACTCTGCTCTGCGCTGCTCTGCCAACCTCATCAAACTCGACTTCATTTCCCTTCATTAATACTTAAGAGTTCAACCTTTCTTCTGAGCTTTCTATACATATTTGGATATGACGTCGTATATTTATTAGTTCCTCCCCCGGGCAGGAATACTTATGCATTCGCCGGGAATGCTTTTAACCGGCAGCATCGGCCAATCACATTTCGCCATTTAACATATTACTTATTTTTTTGTATAGTTTGAATTTGGAGAGCTATTTTATATATTGGAAAATTAGCATTTATCTATTTTTCTATTCGTCCGAGTAGTTTTATAAATCATTATCGTTTTAAAAATTCGAGAAAATGCGAACGCATAAATTGATTAAATAAATTTAAGCAAAGACATAGTTTAAAAGTTGGCGGCTAGAGGTATGTAATCCATGAATGCAGATTAAATGCATTAAAATATCAGGAAAATGCGAGCGCATAAATTGATTAAATAAATTTAACCAAAGGCATAGTTTATAAAAACTGGCGGGTAGACGTACGTAATGCATGAATACAAAGTAAATGCATTAAATGGCATCCGGCTCAAGGTGAAGGTGTTGGAATGGCTTGGTGGCCACGCGTGGCTAGGGTACTTTGGTCATTTAATATAGAGTTAAGCTATTTGCTATGCATCTCTATTACTTTGCATGTGTTGTTTTTGTGGTTCGTAGTTGCAGGTTCGAGGGAAGAGTTTGTAGCTTAATGCTGGTGAGATGTTATAGTTGGCAGAGTCCACAATCTAAAACAAGCCATTTGAGGTGATAATTTGTTAATTTTCAGAGTTTTGTTACATTAAAGTGCATAACGAAGCTGTATTTCATAGTGCTCTATTGTGTGGCAGAGCAAGGTATTTTGTAGTTGCAGAGTTGCACACTGGACAACGAGAGACGAATTGCTTGAGGTCAGAAGAGGTAACTTTTCGTTTTCTCATTTGATAATGGTGAAATGCAAGTAGGTTTCATAGTGCTTTAAGGCATTCTTTATACTTTGATTATAAATTCCAGATTTTAAACTACTTTAGTATTATCTATTCGGGAATTTCTTGTCGCTTTCTAAAACTGTCTCATCTCTCACCGGAGCCCCAGTTCGTGGCATTTCACACCGCGTCCAACAGCACAACCCGCGACATTTTAAATCCATCTTCCACACAACTGCTGATGTCGCGGGTTACCGGGCATACATGCAAAACACAGCATTGCGCGGAACTAAGCAAAACCTCTACCATAACCTGGCCCGAACCATGGTCTCGGCACGTGAGTCGGTGTTCATTTGTTCTTCTGTCATCCCTATTATTCAGTCAGTCAGTACGTTTAATTAGTTCTTCAAACATATTAACAAAGAAATGAGCCATCATGGAGGTTTTAATTGTTGCCCATCCAGGCCCCATGTATTATTTGCTACCCAAACATGCTGATATGGTGCTGTCTGAATCATGAGTCTGAGTTCCAGACGTTACATAAACTACCAATGAAGGCAATACATATCAACCCTACCGCACACTGGCAACTATCCCACATTTTTACTCGGGTGTGTGATCAAATTCAATGAACAAACATATGAAGCAAACAACAATTTGAGATTTTGTAATTGGAAAACTTAGACTGAATGCTTAGGAAGTTAGAAAATTGTATCTTGGGGTTAAAAAAAAACTATGTCAAATATGTTTTAGAATTCAAATTGCAATGTTGCCATAGAGCAGTCAAGTAATATTGCTTGATAAAATAATTTTAGACTTTGTGCAAAAGAGCAGTTAAATTCATTGCTAGAAGATTTGTGGTACAAGAACCTATGGCAACTAGTTTGTGTAGTTAATCTGATTTACATTTATACTTGTGTCTCTTGAATCTAAAAAATGCTTGCTAGTGTTTTAATGGTTTTGGCTATTAGTATCCATCGCAGTAGGAGTATTATAAATTGCAATTGTAATTTTGGGAGTTGTTTGCATTTTGGTCATTTCCATGAGCTTTATTGCTATTCTTTTAGAAAAACAAACAAATGGTCTTTGTTTTCTAATCAAAGCTTATTACATGGTGCAATGCTTTTGATTGGAAGAAGAAAGGTGGTGTAGTGGTCCAACTGTAGCAAATTCTTCAAGAAAAGGGTACAAGGTGAGTTTCTAGAATGAACCTTCTCCTTTGTTTACAAATGCATAGAGTAGACAAAGAAAAAGGTTAATTCAAGATTCTCACTATATTGATTGTACTTGTAGTCATATCGTTGCTTTTTGTTACAAGGAAAACCTTTACAAATGGGTATTGTGAGTGGCATATGCTATATGGTTCATAAAAATTAAACAATTGGGGTTCAAAAGTAGATCTTTGTTGCAATAACATGACATCAGAAATGCAATTATTATCCAATCAATATACAGGGCAAGTGAACTGTTTGACAAAATTTCTCGGTGAAATGTGGTCCCCTGGAATGCACTGAGTATTTAGTCTGCGCACCTTGATATTCACATGTTAACTTTGTCATTTTTATCTAGTGTCTAGTTCTCATTTGCTCTTCTATCATCTTATATCTAATTGATTAGGTAACAGTTAATTAGTGTTTAAATCCATAAAATTTAAAAGGAAGAAATAATTATAATTATCCTTGTGCACATTACACCTATAACTCAAAGCCAATTAACAAAGCAGCAATAGAAAACTATGTCCATCTTAATATGGTAGACAATATGTATTTGTGCATAATTTTATAAGGATACCATGCATTGTGATTTCTGCTTGAATGAAGTTTGATTAAACAATTGATAGTTAGTGCTAGACAACCAAATGAAATTAACTTAGGTAAATGGAAATAGAATGACCCCATCCAATTGTAAAATGAATGTTTATGTGGCTTTTACATGATAACAGGTTTGCAGCCATGAGACTTCTTTGAAGCTTAAATGTCACAGTATATGTAGCATATTACCCAATAGCTCTATCTCACGTTTCATTCATGTCGATTTAGGCAAGTTCATATTTCTCATTTACCCTTGTATCGTCTCATATCTAAATAATTAGGCAACTGCTAATTAGCCTTTAAGTACATAGCAATTAAAAGAAAGAAATAATTACAATTATCCTTGTGTACATTTGAACTATTAATCAAAGACAATTAACAAACTAGCACTAGAAAACCATGTGTGTGTTAATGTGTTGGATAACATGTATTTGTGCATAGGTGTATGTGGATGCTATGAGTTGTGATTTGTACCATTATGTAGCGCTTACTATTACTTGTACAGCCAAGCCACATGCAAGTAGAATTCATAATTCATGGCATCCAGATACACTCGAGGACAAATACAAATCAAGGTTGTTGGCATCCTGATAAGAAAGATGATGAGATACATCCAATTAATGTATGTCACAACATCTTATTGAATGAAGATGATTTGGATAGGGAGGTTACAAATGAGAATCCTTATTTGTGTGTGACTAATGCTCTTTTTAAAGACTTGTCAAGAAAATTGCATGCCAATACTATTAGAAAACAGGTGGAATCAGATTTATTGATTAACTATGATTGATGGGTCAAATGTGTACAAGGATAGTTAAATGATTAGGCAGCTGCTAATTAGTCTTTAAGTACATAATAATTAAAACAAAGAAATAATTACAATTATCCTTGTGTACATTTGAACTGTCGATCAAAGGCAATTAACAAACTAGCACTAGAAAACCATGTATGTGTTAATATGTTGGATAACATGTACTTGTGCATAGGTGTATATGGATGCTATGAATTGTGATTTCTGTTTGCATGTAGCCGGTTTAAACATTTAATAATTAGTGTTGGATAATGGAATGAAATGAACTTGGGAAAATGGAAATAGAATGACCCCATGGAATTGGAACATCAATGTTTATGTGGCTTTAACATGATAGCAGATTTGCGTCCATGAGACTTATTTGAATCTCAAATGTCATACTGTATGTGGCGTATTAGCTAATTGGCTTAACATGATATCTTTCAAACAAGTTAATTCAGCGATCAATCAAGTTAATTGGCTGATGAATTAATTGTGTTGAGTGGTTAGTCATAGTTAATTATTAGTCATCTTAATCCTCCAAATCAGTTAAATCAATCTTGCCTATTCACATTCATAGATACACAATCTTTCTGACCATTTTGCCTGCTTTTAATAAAATAGGAGCTTTAGAACAGGATATGTACATTCATCTAAGCATGATAAGATGTGGATTTCTGACATTTATTATGGTTTGAAATGTTGTCATGAATATGCATACAAAATATAGAAGCACAAGAAAAACATGTAAACTATTTGACAGAATTCCTCGAAGAAATGTTGGCTCTTGGTGTGTAATGATTGCAAGTTATGCAGAGAATTATTTGTCGAAAAAGATTTTTACAAACTTTCAAGCAAATTAACTAGATAGCTGATCAAGTTAACTGTGAATCAAGTTACTTGACCAGTCAATGAAACTAGTTTATTGATAGATCAATTTTCTTGAATAGTTAATTATAGTTAATTATAAATCATCTCTATTCACCAAATCAATTAAACCAATCATGGCCATTCATATGCAAAGAAAGAATTTCTTGAAAAGGATTTATAGACAAGGAAGCAAATGCAATTGCTAGGTGCAAACCGAAATTGCAAAACCTTCACTAGCATCTTCCTTTGTGTTTCTTGTGCTACAAATATTCAACAAGCTATAGCTGTCCATATTAATTGTATTCCTTTGTCTATGTTCAAGCCATCTGTTTATTCTATTGCTTTCGCTATTATTTCATGAAAGCTCAAATGTCATAGTATATGTGGCGTATCAACTAATAAGTCCATCTCACATTTCGCTCATGACAATTTAGTTTGTCTCATCTCTCTCTGATACATTAATCAAAGTCAATTAACAAATAAGTCAATCTTACACTTGACTCATGCAAATTAAGCCAATTCTATCTTTTACTCATTAATGAAATTAACTAATCAGCTTAACAAGATAGCTTTCAAACAAGTTAGGTCAGTGATCAATCAAGCTGTTTGACTGATGAGCCAATTGAGTTCAATAGTTAATCATAGTAATAGCAGAAAAATCCTTGTTAGATGATGTCATAGTTGAATTTGCTTTTGTGTGCCTGTTTGCACTTTTGCTATAGCTTGAAGCAATGATGCTTTATGGTTCAAGTATTAAGTGTAATTGGAAACCTTTCTTGATTTAAATTGATTGATTTAAATCTATTTGGAAACCATACTTACAGTGGTTCTTTAGGCTCGATGCAAAACAACAATATAGTTAAAATGCATAGCGAAAGCCTGTAGAGAACCATGCTCACACTTGTACATTTGGAATTCAAGAACCTATGATAAATAGTCTGCCAGGTTAATCTGTTTTCAAATAATACTTGTTTCTATTGAATCTAAAAAAATACTTGCTGGTGTTTTTCGGTGTTTTGACTATTAGTATCCATTACACTATCACTGTCATCCATTGCGATTATAATTTTGGGAGTTGTTTGCACAAATGTGTTTTGATGCATTGTGAAACCCAAGTAGCATTTCTGGGATAAAATGAAGCAAAATAAATAAAAGTAGCAATTTGTTACCTTGAGTAACTCATCTCTTGGTGTTCATTCAATAAGCATAGGAGCTTTTGCTCTGTCACTATGAACGTTCCCTTTGTATTGATAAAAGTTGTCAGTTTTCAAATCTATGCCTTTGCTTAAATTTATTTGTATATGGAGTAACATTGTTTTCAAATGTATGGCTGATAATAACATGTATATTAGAAAAATTTGAATCAAAATACACAAATCATTAAAAAAATAATATTTCTCTCTTTCTCTTATATTGCTACAGATAGAGCTTCTTTTCAATCATCATATGTATACCCCACATATTCCTAGCCTAACTGTATTAACTTAGAGAGTCTTGACAAATTGCTGGAAGAGCTAACTATTTTCAGCTTTGCATAAGCCTCTACTCTATTCCACACTATATTATTGTTGTCTACCTTTTTACCATCAAAACTTGTCTACATATGGCAAATGACTAAAATTACGCATCCTTTTGTTGGATTACTTACCATGTTCTGCCACCTTAATAAGATCAGGTACAACTGTAATGTATTAAAAATGAATTTATAACTGTGCAATGCAGTCAAGCCCCTGTTTTCCAAGTTATAGCCAAACAAACTATATGATTATACCGAAAATGGAGATTCTTACTCCAAACAAGAGGGAATAAAAACACAAGATGCAATTGCTAGCCAGGTCCTTCATTGCTCCCTTGCTATTGGTAGATATCACAAAAAAGCAAAAACCTATTTCTAAGAAGACAATGAATTTAAGGCACTTGAAATAAGTTTGTCTCTATAATATTGCTCACACTTATTTATCCCCAACAACTATGTATTGGCTTATAGGTAGATATAACAGTTGAAAATGCTATCGTAGACATATATTCACAATGTGGAAATATAGACAAGGTCCAGGAATTGGAAACAAGGAATGCATAGGAAACATAAGCTATGAAATACAATGACATGTAGCATAAATAAGTAACAGTTTAAACTCCAATAATCTGTGAAAAAAGCTTCTGTGAACATTGATTTTTTATCAGATTACTTTTGCAAAATACACGTACAGTAATGCAAAAAGGGTATCTGGTAATTTTGCTATCAATTCATATCACCCAAGAACTGCTTCCGACAGAGAGACACTTCCTCCTCCATCTGTTTTAGTTTAGCAGAATCTGGTCAAGAACTTTATTTTGTTAAATGAAACAATCAGGAATTTGGAAAACAGAAAAAACAATGGATTATTGAGCTTTCTAATTCATCATGATTTTTCAATTTTTTTACCCCACTTTACAACATACTGAATAACAAGCAACTAAAAACAACATTTAGAACTCTACAATGCTCTTGTAGAATGAGAACACAAACAAGTATTCAAGGGTACCTATGTTGTTTACTTCTGCTCCAAACTCTAAAAGAAGGCTCGCACAGTCTTTGTATCTATTTGCTGTTGCAATGTGCTAAACATAGGATATCAAAAAGATTTGTCATATTGTTCCAACCTCTCAATAAAAAAAGAATCTCCATATCCTACCATCAAAGAAAATGCATTAAAGTCAAAGGAGTTTGAAATTGAAGATAACAAACCTAATAGCACTCACTTGGATAAACTATTTTGTATAGTCTGAATTTTATTGGTTCCTAGCCTCAAGGCAGGAATACTCATGCATTCGGTTGGAATGCTTTTAACTGGCAGCATTGGGCAATCACATTTCGGCATTTAACATATTACTTATTTTTTTGTATAGTTTGAATTTGGAGAGCTATTTTTTTATATTGGAAAATTAGCATTTATCTATTTTCCTATTCGTTTGAGTAGCTTTATAAATCATTTTTGTTTTGAAAATTTGGAAAAATGCGAACGCATAGATTGATTAAATAAATTTAAGCAAAGGCATACTTTAAAAACTGGTGGTTAGAGGTACATAATCCATGAATGCAGATTAAATGCATTAAAATATCAGGAAAATGCAAGCGCATAAATTGATTAAATAAATTTAAGCAAAGACATAGTTTATAAAACTAGCAAGTAGACATACGTACTGCATGAATACAAATTAAATGCATTAAATGGCATCTGGCTCGAGGTGAAGGCACTAGAATGGCTTGGTGGCCACGTGTGGCCATGGTACTTTGGTCATTTAATATAGAGTTAAGCCACTTGCTATGCATCTCTATTACTTTGTGTGTGTTGTTTTTGTGTCCTGTAAGCATGTGTTCTGAGGAAGAGTTTGTAGCGACTGAGTAGGAGATGTTATAGTTGCAGAGTCCAAGACCCAGAAATGAGTTACTTGAGGTGATAATTTGTTATTTTCCACAGTTTCTTTCCATTAAAGTGCATAATGAAGCTGTGTTTCATAGTGCTTTAGTTGGCCTATCACTATCACTTTGTGCCTGATGTGTCGGTGCATGTATGTATGTATGCATGCCTCTATGTACATATGCATTTATCTATGTGCATATCTATGTAAACATTTGTAGATGCATATATGCATATGTCTCTGGATATATCTATGGATATATGTATTTATGCATATATGTATGTGTGTATAGATGCATCTATGTGTATATGCATGCATGCATATATGTTTACATCCATACATGCATTTATGTGTGTCCACATGGATGTATCTGTACATATATATACATGTGTATATATATATGTGTGTGTCTATATGTCTTTTCTAGGAAAGAGTTTACAGTGATAGGGCAAAGGTTGTCATGGTTCCAAAAAGGACACTCGTAGACAAGTTACTTCAGGCAATAAATAGTTATTTTCATCAGTTTTCTTTTATTTTAGAGTCCATAGGCAGATTAGGTTTCACAGTGCTTAGCCTACGCTAATCTTCATAGACTAGTACCTCGGATGAACAATTGTCTTTTGTCCAATGTACAATATGGGAGCTTAACAATAACTTGGTGCTTATGAGTCCTCTAAAGATTACATATCTTCAATTACTGCAGAACTATTCCATAGTGCAAGCTTTAGAGCCATTGTGTTGTTAGCATCTGCCATAATGGGACCTTTTGAACAATATGTAGACAATGTGTTGAGAAGGCTTTACAAACTATCAGGCAAATGCAATTTACAGATATAAGCCTAAACTCCACAATTGCTTTTAGCTTTCTCGTTGTCATTAAAGCATAAAGGAAAGAGGATTTTTTCCAAACTTCTAATTTATGTACTTTTACATGATAATTCACCTTATTAATTAATGAATCAAATTATCTTAATTAATTAATGTTCTTTTCCCTTCTATCATTTCATATCTAATTAATTAGGTAACTGCTAAATAGTATTTACATACATAATAATTAAAACAAAGAAATAATTATAACTATTCTTGTGCACATTTGACCCATCAATCAAAGTCAATTAATAAATCTGATTCCACTTGTTCACTGATAGTATTGACATGCAATTTCCTTGAGAAGTCTTGAAAAAGAGGATTACTCACACACCAATAAGGATTCTCATTTGTAATGTCCCTATCCAAATCATCTTCATTGAATAAGATGTTGTGGCATACATTAATTGGATGTATCTCATCATCTTTCTTATCAGGATGCCAACAACCTTGGTTTGTATTTCTCCTTGAGTGTATCTAAATGCCATGAGTTATGAATTCTAGTTGCATGTGGCTTGATTGCACAAGTAATAGTAAGTGCTACATAATGGTACAAAATAAACTTATGCAAATGGAAATGAAATGACCCCATTTAGTTAGAAAATCAATATTTATCTGGCTTTCACTATTAAGTGATAGCTGGTCTAGCATTAAACAGTAGCTAGAAATTGTTTTTATCAGAACTTAATAGTGGTAGCATAGGTCTGTGTTGTTTTTTGGCTTACTATTGATAGGTTGCCATGGCCTATTTACACTTCTTTAGATGCTTAAGCAAATATGGCATCTATTCCATTGATTGCTCTTAAAGAGCTTATGCCACCATTACAATAACATAATTACACTAATGCATGCATATGCAAAATATGTTCTATATTATAGGGTACACAAATAACAATAAGTATTTTAAAATTATAAAATGAAATTTGCATTATAAGAAACAAAAGTTCTTACTTAGGTTCTTTCTCGTCGAAATGAATCTACATAAGAATTATGTTTTGTTTTTATGAATAACATAGTATATGTCACTCACTATACTCATTTTTCTAAATTGTCCTTGTAACAAGGATCGGTGCTTTCAACTGTATTTAAACAATCATGCACAAACTGCAACGTGAGGTTAGCATATTAACCTTCTCCTTTTTAAAAAAAAAAAAACAATGCAGAGATTTCCAAATATGCGCTTCTAGGAAGATTTCCCATGGTTGTAGATGAAATAGTATATGTTTTTACAGTTTGCTCACTTCTCAATTTTGTCATTGTACTAGGAAAAATTGCTTGTGCCTATAATAACAGCCAGAATTTGTACATTGCTGCAAGTATACTTGATCATTCAATAGCAAATTGCAAGGTCAGCTTTCCAAATTGTCTTTCTGCTTTTCTTGAAATGCAATTGAAATTCTTCAATATAATGACTGCATAAAGTTCTTTTTCATGTTTTCATTTTGTCATCTTGTATTCCTCATTTCTTTGAACACAAATGATTTAAAAGGCTGCTTGCACATATAGAAATAGGAAAATGCATTTTCCACAATTGCAATAGTAATTTGTCTTCGAAAAATAGAACAAGTTTTGCTTATGTGTTAACTAGTTATACTTCCTCTATACAATATCCATAGAATAGAATGAACTGCTAGAATGCAATTTTTAAACCCTGTTTGCAGTTTCAAATAGCCTATAAAGTCATAAGTCTTTGTTTTATGTCAACTGGTTTTTACCTATATGCATTTAAGGCAATTTTGTTCATAAGACTACTTATATCTGTGGCAAGTTGCTATGCACTGTGCAAGTGAACGTATGTTTAATCTTCCTGTATTGCAAAAAAAGACCACAAAGTTAATTTCAAAAGCTGACATGGCACATGAGTACAATGAATGATGTACTACGTTACTCATAGACATGACGCAATATTTTTCCATGGTCTTGTTTACATGCAAAATGACATTAACCACAATTTTTTTTTGCTCACATTGCCAATTTCACTGTGTGCTTTAAACCTCTAAAGTAAGAGAAAACTGAGGAAAGAAACTATTTATTGCCTCAAGTAACTCGTTTCTAGTTCTGGACACTGTAACTATAACAAAGTCTGCTCAATCACTATAGACTCTCCTAGAACAAAGACTTGTAGAATAGAAAAACAATTTGCACAAAGTAATAGTCATGCTTAACAAGTGACTTAAGTCTATAACAAATGAACAAAGCAGCCTGGCTATACATGTCCACCAAGCCATTCCAGCAGTTTCTCATCCACCCACATGCTATTTAATGCATTTACTTTGCATTTATGCACTGTGTGCCTGCACCTCTGAGTTTTAATCTCTTTTTTTAATTATTTAATCGATCTATGCCTTCGCTTTTGCTCAATGGACCTATGCCTTTGCATTTTCCTCAAATTTTTAAAACTCAAATGATTTTTAAAGCTATTCCCACAAATAAGAAAAGCCATAGATCTTCTTTGATCAATCAATGCCTTTGCATTTCCCTGATTTTTTTAAAACAGAAATGATTTATGAAACTATTCTCTACATGCCACTTAATTCATGTTTATGTGAATAGCTTTTAAAATCATTTGCTCTTTGAGAAAATCAGTCACTTAGAAGTACATAGAAACAAAGGAATCCAATTACACAAAACATTTAAAGACCATAGACTGAGATTGACAATGTGAGCAAAAAAGATTCTTATCCACCATTTCTTGCATGTAAACAAAGCTACCTGAAAATATTGTTTTGTGTTTGTGGCATTGAAAGTATACATCATGCATTGTACTCATTTATCCAATTTGTCAATGTAACAAGAATAAGTACATACAATCCTGGTGGGGGACAGTGGATGACAAGGTCAGGTTGAAGAATTAATACTATTTTTCCCTTGTGCTTCTAAAAAATTGTTTGCTGTATAATATGTCATGTAGGCTTCTGCTACTACTCAAGATCCATTTTCCAACATATATAGAGATTATTATCTTCCAAGATGCTCGACAACATGATTAATACTATAGAATGCTATTGAGTAAAAGCACATAGGCGACATAGGAAAAAACTATAGATTTTGTAATCTAGATGATAGTGTTTGATGCTATTCATACATAACATCTGCTATTCTCAAACACATTAGGATACAAAAGAAACAAAGAAAATGATAGACGTTGACACCTATGAATTGACAAAGCGCCCCCAAATATCAAACATTGACTACGCGCTTAAGAGCGAGGGGCTTTGCAGATTAAGTACTTTTGCATACAATGTTGGCGATTGTTTGTTTGACTCATTACAACTACTGCTTAACAATCGCTACACATCAATTCAACTACGAAACAGAGCTATAGATTACTTCTTGAGTTGCCTTCAAAACAAGGACAAAGAAGCAATAAAATCATACAACTATGAACTAGACCTTGATACTCTATATACATTGCACAAAGTACATGATCCGCAAACATATTTTCGCAGAATGCGATTATCTGCAAAGCCACAGGTAGATTGCACTGAAAGTGGATTGTGGGGTGACTTATTCTGCATTCACTGGATATCCAAATGGTTGAATATACAAATATGCCTTTGGTCAAGAACAACAACAAGAAGGTACTTACAGTTCAATAGTTGTGATTACACAGAATCAGTCTCTGTACTATTTCATGACATGAATTCTTTAAGTGGAAACTTTGAACCATTGTTAAAAATTGAAACACAAAACGTAACTTCAAAACAGCCCGTAGGTTCACATGAAATTAAAAAACTATGCACAAAGCATCCTCGAATATCAAACATTGACAATGTCCTTAGAGCTGAAGGCCTTTGTAGATTAAGCACATTTGCATACAATGCTGGCGATTGTTTGTTTGACTCGCTTCAAGTACTACTTAACAATCAGTACACCTCAACTCAATTACGAAATGGAGCTATAGATCATTTCCTAACTTGTCTTCAAAATAAGGACAAAGAAGCAATTAAATCATATAACACTGAACTAAATCCTAATACTTTATATACATTGCACAAAGTACATGACCAAGAAACATACTTCCGCAAAATGCGATTGTCTGCAAGACCATGCACAAACCATAGTGAATGTGGATTGTGGGGTGACTTGTTCTGCATTCACTGGATATCCAAATGGTTGAAAATGCAAATAAGCCTCTGGTCATTGACAACATCAAGAAAGCACTTAGATTTCAATGATTCTAGATATACAGAATCAGTCTCTATACTGTTCCATGATACAAACCCTCTGGCTAGACATTTTGAGCCACTTCTAAGAATCAAAGCCCAAAATCTAACTCGCCAATGCTCAACAAGCTTACTCCAACTTAAAAAGTTGATCAAAAAACGTCCACAATACAAAATTACTTACTTGAACAAGACACATGCTTTGCCAAAAAACAAGAAGAATTTGAAACCATTTGTCATAGCAAACAATTTTAAACATAAATCAACAATAAGACTTAATCACCTGAAGAAATTGATTAGAAAAGAAAAACAAAAAGAAAGTATACCTACCAGTCCAAAGAAAAAAAAAACATTGTCACCAATAGAAATTTATAGAACAGCAATACAAGATACACCAAAATACCCATGTGCAATTTTCCAAGTGCTCTATTTGAACAAGGACATCAGGACATTCAAAGAAACACAAAAAGAACTATACTGTAAGCTACTACAATCAGATTCCTTACCATTCATAGATTTCATATGCCATGTATGCTACTTTGCATTGAAACAGTCCACTATTCCAAAGAATGCTACCACATAGAAAATAAGAACTAATAGACCATTGTGCTATGTGCAAAATTTAACTCAGCTAGAAGAACGACTTGTCTCACTTAGAATTGCATTTGCACAGATTTGGGAACTAGGGTTCAAAAGGTCTCAAATAGGCCTAATAGGTTCTATTATAAATGTTCCTGTTGACATGAACATTGTACAAAGAGCATTACCACAATCAATTAACAACACACAAAAAATTGTTGTTTCGTTGAAAAGGCACTTACAATACAAAAATGCATTTCAAAAAGGCATGGTGTGCCCAAATGTCATCATGCAAGCTTTGACTCAATTAACAAGGAGACCATTATACAAAATGCACAAAGTCCACATAAACCAAGATTGGCAAGAAGTTCTCCAATGCACTCAAGAAAAAGAAGACAATAGTCCACAAAATACAAGTGAAACAGAATCAGATAGTGAAATGGAAAATGAAAACCCATCAGAAACATTGATACATGGATTTACTGAGTCTAGAAGTATCCATAACATGGAAGACAAGATTATTGAAATTGCACCTGCAGAGGACAAGTATCCAATCTGAATATTTAAGGACATGTATGCTGAAGAAATGAATTTCCCAACTTTATTCTTTGGCAAACCACGTGATAATGACATTGCAAAAAACTTTACATATCAGAAAATAGTACGCTAGGAGCTCTTACAGTCACAAAGACAATTTTCATATCATACAACAAACATTTTTTTCAAAGCTATTAAGGTACTAATACAACAAGTACTGTCTACAATGACAATAAGAATCCGAAAAGGCAGTTAAAAGGACGAAAGCTATTTGCAAAAGACGTTAAACACAAACCAAATCTAGAAAAAATTCTTAAATCAGATATTGGATATGTTGATTTCAAAAGAATAAGAATCTCTCCGGACTATTCACAACAACTTAAGAAAAATGTATTTGCTATGATTCGACAACTAGGACCACTGACATTTTTCATCACTTTCACTAGTGCTGAGCAAAATTGGGATCCACTAATTCAAACATTACAAGAGCTGCACAATCTACACCAATCAGCACAAAACCGTCAAGAATCTAATGACCCAACACACATTGACAAATTTGAACTAATCAAGAAAGACCCTATCACTTGTGCACGTTACTATAAACATAGAATAAATGCAATAAAAAAATTGATACTTACAGATGACTCTTTCTTTGGAAATGTCATTGATTACTTCTCAGTCATTGAGTTCCAAAATTGAGGAAATGAACATGATCATTTCCTCATATGGGTTAAAAATGCACCAATCTACACAGAAGATAACAATGCGGACATCATAGCTTTTGTTGATAAGTATATTACTTGCGACACCAAAAATTTGGAACCTGCTTTAGCAATGCTACACAAACATCGTCATACAAAGAAATGTAAGAGATGAAGAAAATGACTTTGTAGATACAATTTTCCTTTTCCACCAATGCAAAAGTCAACCATACTTTTACCAATACTCCAAAAGACTGAAGCGATAACTACAGATGCCACTGACATCTTTGCAAAACTCCAAAAAGCAAACTATGACCTAAACATCTCACTTTTCAAATGTTCTTGGTGAGAAATAAAACCACTGACAATGAATACATTGGAAGCTTGAGCTCAACAAACAAAGCCCACGCTTTTTTAAGGTAAGAAAACCATCACAAATATGGAACAATAGTTTTTCAAGGCAAATTCCAGATCTTTGGAAGGCTAATACAGATGCACAATTTGTCCTCAATGCATATGCTGCTGCAATGTATTGTAGCTCATATATTGCAAAAGTAGACAAGTCAATGACATATGCATTCAAAAGAATACGTATAGACCACAAGCATGACAATATTGATGCAATATGAATGGTAAGTAAACTTGGAAATGCCATGCTTAACTTGCAACAAATGTCATCACAACAAACTGCACATATTGTTTTGTCATTTCCATTAAATTATAGTTCAAGAAAATGTATATTCATTGATACACGATCTGACAATGATCGCACATTTATACTAAAATCTATTAAACAATTGAGCAATGAGCCAGATGAATCAGAAAAAATGTTCTTTGGCGAAACTGCTTATAGACTGACTATTTAAAACGCCCCCAAACAATGGTGGATTATTATGTCTCGCAGAATTTGTTTCAAGATACAACAACACGTGCCACCAACCCAGCACAAACCAAATGTGATATCGCTTATCAATTTCAACAAACACTTTGATATAGAGAATCATTAT
The DNA here is from genome assembly GCA_007258455.2 of Sequoia sempervirens. Classification (NCBI taxonomy): domain Eukaryota; kingdom Viridiplantae; phylum Streptophyta; class Pinopsida; order Cupressales; family Cupressaceae; genus Sequoia; species Sequoia sempervirens. The sequence continues at coordinate 260,701,546 of VDFB02270651.1, forward strand.
AGAGAGCAATTGGTTCTCTATGTTCCATTTACCATTAATGAGCATACACTCAAACAAAACTTTGACTCTTGGGAACATGTATACATGTACCATGGACAAACCATTCAAACAAATAGTGCAAAGTTCATCCACAACACAAACTCCACATGGGGTGACATTGACAAAGCTATAAATGATCTTCAGTCTCTTGAAGATGAAAAGCTCATTGACCTACCAATGCAAGCAAAGCTTCGCCAGAAAGAACTATATGATTCTCAATAGAGACATCTAAATTTTGGACACACTTAATTTATCCAAATTCATCCTCGCTTCATTTTTGTTAATACTAAGTAATACTACTATTATTTTAATTAATAACTTTACTTAAATCCCTAAGGTATTTAAATCAATAATACCTTATCTCTTTAATCCTCCTTCCATCACTGAATTAAATAAATATTCCATTTATTTAATTCCCTTCATGTCACATCCTCCATCATTTTAATCTTTACCTAATCTGTCTCTAATCTCTACAAGGTGCAATATGCCTAACTCTTAATTAAGAGGTGTCACATCCTCCAACTTTTCGTGCCAATTTTAATTCCCTTTTCTTAGCCACCTAACCTTCCTCTAACCCTCTATCATGGTCTAATCACCCCTCTTTTAGTCAACTTCTTTCCCATCCCCCTGCTGGAATTCTTAAATTCTTTGTTCCTCCTCTAAGTCCTTTTGAGAATTCTTTAATCGCACTCTATCTTTCTGCTATATGAATATTAAATTTTTCTCTTCCCCATGTCCTTATGACATGTGTCCTTTGGTCAACCTTATTAAAGGCCTTCCCTTTGGACAAGGCACTCCACTCCCTATGTGAATTTTTAATCGTGATTAATCCCCAATGCAACTGCTTTTAATTTAAAATTCTTCCCTCTCCCCATATGATATTTGAGGGAATTCTACCCTCACATGTCCCTCTCACTAATACATGGGGACAAGCAAGGACCTCTTATGGTGAGATCTTGTCCAATCCTGCACTTTGTACCCCCTCCATAGCGTCAGTCAAGTGTAACTTCTCTTACACCTTTCACCTCCCCATCTTTCTTGAGCTCTTCCATTGTTACATAAGATGTGATAGACCAACTCACACCTTAGCTCCTACACCTTGATATTTGGTGGCTCAATCTGGCCATCCATCTCTAGGATTCCATTCAAGACAAGGTATAAAGTTTTATTTGTTGCTTTTATCTTGTGTTGATTCCAACTTAGGCTAATCTTGAGGTGTAGGTTGTTTTGGTGTTTATTTACACTCTTTTATTTGCTGCTCATTTTCTAACGCTTACATTCAACCTATCACAATGACATACAAACAGACCTTCCAAACATAGGTTGTTCTAACTCAAATACCATGCATTCCAATGGATTTGAAATTGCAAAGCACCCATAGATTATAGATAACAATGAATACTAAAAGTTAAGACGAATGTTAAATAAAGAACAACAAGCAATTGTTAAAGATGTTCTCATAAAAAAGATGAAAAATCCACAAAAGCCATTGCACTTGTTTTTGACTGGGGGAGCTGGAACAAGAAAGACTTTTACAACAAAGGCCATCTACCAAGCTCTCATTCGCATGTATAGTAATTATGTTGACAATAATCCAGACAAGCCCAAGGGCTTATTAACTGCATATACAGGTAAAGCAACATATAACATAGGGGGATTCACATTACATTCAGCATTTCACATACCTTTTAATACATCAAAATTCCTGCCACTGAACACTGAAGTGCTTGACACTATGTCAAAGCACTATGATCAATTGTGCATACTTCTTACAGACAATACATCATTAGTTGGCTCAACATTCCTACAATATATTGATAGAAGACTATGAGACATAATGCAAATGCCTACAACATACTTTGGAAACCTTGATACAATATTTTGTGGTGACCTTTACCAGGCACGACCTGTCCTTGACTCTGTGGTTTTTGAAAATAGGCCTACTCCAATTGAATTAATGCCTTATAGTTTCTGGAAAGACCACATAAAATGCTATTCATTGGTGACTACCATGAGACAAAAAGATGAAATATTTATTTCAATCCTTAATAGACTACGAGTAGGCATTTAGACAACTCATGACATAGACTATCTCAACAAAATTTTATTTCATCCTGTACCATTTGATCCATTGCTTCCGCACCTTTTCTATAGGAGAATTGATGTTCAAGCACATAACAACAAAATGCTATCAATCATTCCAACCCAAATGATAGTACTAGATGCAATAGATGAACTTGAGGAGGACCTTAATGCAATACAAGTATACAGTCACACAACGACACTTCCATCACAAATATGCTTGAAACCAAACATTCTTGTTGAACTTTATGTAGGCAATTACAATGTTCAAGATGGCCTCATCAACAGTTCAGATGGAATTTTTAAAGAATATACAACACAAAACAATATTGATATTGTTTGGATTAAATTTAATGACCCATCAATCGGACATCATCAATGCACAAAACTAGCACAATGCTATTCTACTATCATTGACAAAGACTGGGTGCCTATACAACGCATTGCTAGGACAATCCAGAAAATAACAACAAACAAGAAAATTACAATTAGAAAACAATTCCCAATACAAGTAGCATGTGCATGAACCATACATCGATCCCAAGGATTAATAATGGAGGCCTTGGATTTTGATCCCATAGGCATTAGACAACATGGGCTAACCTATACAGCTCTATCATGAACAAAATCAGTAGAATCATTATTTTTGTTACAACCTTTAACTACAAAAAACTTTAAAGTTAAAAACAAAATACAACTAGAAATGTCTCATCTCCAGACATGTGCACAATGGCAATTTGATAACCAAAGCACATGTTCAGAAAACAAATCACATTTGCTCCTATGTACATTGAACACTCGTAGCTTGAAAGCACATGTAGAAGACATTGTCAATGACTATGGCATAATGCAATCTGATATCTTGTGTCTCCAAGAAACATATATGCATCCCTTTGAGCTAAATATCTTGCTGTAGTATTTTGATAGCTTCTTTGTACATAACATACATGGTATAGAAAAATTTAACTAAGAAACATTTATTCTTGTCAAAACAAAACAACATGAAACATCAACATTGAAGCCATCATACCAACAAGAATGCCATCTAACAATGAACTCAATGTTTGTAATATTTATGCAAGACCCTGAACTACCATACACAAAGTTATTGCAATCTCGCAAAATAATTATTGAATCCACAATTCTAAAACATATGCGTATCGAAAGTGATTTTAATGTCGCATTACGTTTCTTGCATTAAGAAAAAAACTTCACAGCTATATGCAGTGCATCAATATACAATTTGTTTAACCAACAACACACAAAGATGGGCAAGTCATTGACCGTTACTTGGTCCAACACTTACTACAAATATATGCTCTATCTATAAATCAAAAGCATATTGGACTGATCACAATCCAATTTTCCTAAAATTGCATGTTGCCCAATAGACAAATTCAACTTTATAGAACTTATAGCCTTACATCACTCTTATGCTTTGCAATGCCTTTTTCAATGCTATATCCATTATTTGTAGGAGATCTATGGATGAAACTAAAAGACAATCAAAGCAAATACAAACCACACAAGAAGAATCAACACAACGGTAAAGCACTCATAGTATTATTCCTTCATACTCATTCACCCAAATCACAAATATTCAAATAACATTGTTCTAATTCTTTGCAGGACACCAAAAGATGTATCAAAAAGATAGGCAAAACAAGTGCAAATTGCACAAGAAGAGTCAGCACAACAGTAAAGTGCTTGGTTCTTCATTGTACCGCCATTTGCCCAGCTTGCTAATATTAAATTAGCATTCAATTGACATTATCCTTGTTCCTTGTAGGACAAGAGTCAAGAAACCTAAGATTGTTTCAATCGAACAACTAAATGCAAAAAGAGTTGGGGACACCTTCCAAGGTGATGTGCTTGTTGTCTACAAAGCAACATTGGATAAGGCCAACAAAACATGGGAAATGTTGCGTGCTGATTTAACAAATCACAAAGCAGAAATGACAATCACGTTAAATGTTAGTGGAAACCTTGTGTGTCAACATGAGCCTAAAATAGTCCCGGGGTCAGCTATCTCAATCTCAGATTTTCAAGTTGCACCTAGGACAGATTATGATAGAGGTGACTATGATTTCATTTTTATTTTAACAAACATAAGCACCACTAAAAAAATCCCATGCCTCTGTCAAGAGTACAAATTCATTCTGCACCACTCATCGTACCAACTGCTAACAACTATAAATGAGTACCCAGCTGGCACAATAGCTGCGCTAGTAGTTGGTGCCAAGAAAATGGGTACCCAATTTGCAGTTGACATCAAAGATGGCCACACTGACATAAACAGAGCACAGGTATTTCGGTCTACAAAACTTTTTCCAGTTCTTTTAGTTTCAACATTTTCTTGTTCTACAGTGGTCTCTATAACAATTCACGTAACAAAATCTAATTCTCTCATTGAATCGCAGGTGCTATTACGGTCAACATATGAGCAACAATACTTTGCAATCGAAGACCAGTTGCATACAAATAAAACACCTGCAATACTTTTCAAGAATGCTGTAAGAAAAAAAAATCAAAAGAACACGTTTCACACATGTCAGTCAACATTCATCTGTAACTTGAATGACAAAAGAAGCTTGGAAAAACTCAACAGCCTACTACATTCAACTTTTAAGGTAACGACATTCATATTTTTTTAAACTATCACATCCAAACCTGTATTTTTTGTCTCCTCTAACAATTTTGAACCATATTCTATAGGTTTCTGGCACTCTAAAAGCAACAAATGCATTTTCCAATCCATTTCATGCATGCTGTCCAAAATGCAAATGCAAATTCACTACTTATGGCACACTCCAAGGAAAAATTGCTCACTGCAAACAATGCAACCAACAAGTCAATTATACATTATGTTTGCAACTTAAAACTATCATTACAACTTATGACAATCAAACAATTCAGTCTTCAATTGACAAGGTCACCATGCACTGTCTATTGCCCACATTGCAAAACCTCAGCTATGAAGACTATATCAAGGACAAGTCAGTAGTGATATTCATCCTACGGGACTTCAGCGCTGAAGGACATTTTAGCCTTGACCAAAACAATGCCATTGTGGAAGCCATTTGCATTGACAAATAAACAGGAAACATCACCAGAAGGTAAAAAAGTCATTCATGTGTAAACTTTTTCTCTTGTGAACCAACACCTCATATCACCATCCATACAAACTATGTTTCTAATACATAGCATTTTCTTGGCTTTACAGGAAACTAGGAATACAGGAGTACAGATTTACATTGTTCAAACTTTAACTTTTTCGCCTTTCCATGCTCCAAGACATTTCATTGGTTTTGACATGTTAAAGACATCTTTGGTTTTAAAATACTCTATTGCTATTATACATTTAGACACTTTTATAGGTTACTATGTTAAAGTCTTCTCGAATATGGACATCTGAAAATCTAATTTTGTTTTTGCACCTACGAAGACAATGGTTCTCTATGTACATCTGATATATATGTTCAATAATTATTACCCCTCTATGCATAATGCCATTCAAACTATATAGTTTAAATGTTTCCTTTTGCATTCTGTCATTTCTAGCTTTTCCAATATTTGCTCTCTGTTTGTTATGTTTTCGAGAGTTTATGGTGACTGAGTAGAAGTTGTTATGGTTGCACACTCCAGACCCATAAACAAATTACTTGAGGCAATAAATAGTTATTTTCCTCTGACTTTTTTCATTTTATGTTGTTAATGCAACCAAGTCTCAACACTACTTTTATGCATTGTACTTTATAGTCACTTTTCCATCACGCATTCTAATGTATAAAGTACATTCCTGTATAGAGAAATCCATTTGTTGCTTTCACTGCATATATGCATATTTACATGTATATATGCCTCTATGTCCATATAAACATATGCACATTTTCATGTATGCATGTATTCATCTAAGCTTCTACGTATCCCTGTATGCAATTGCGTATACATGCATCCATGCATTTATGGATGTGCCACTCTAGCCTTGTAGCAATTTATTCTGTTCTATGGATATCACATATAGGAACACTTGTTAGCTCTTTCACCGTAGATAATAGTTGTTTTCGTAAATGCCAATTCGAGCTTATATGTATCAAGATACATATATACTCAGACTAAAATCTACTAATTTATGAGCTCTATTGTTCCATTTTCATAGACATGTTACTATTGCAATCAAATGTGTAAAGCATTCATGTCCAAAGAAATTAGAAACAGGAGTGGCAATATGTTACACAACCTTGTGTTATGCCTTTATAGCAGTTTTTTCATTGCACTTCAAGAAAAGCAGAAACTAAAATTTTATTCATATTATTTCATCTATGGCATTTACAGCTTTTCCAATAATTATTATAGGAATAGAGTTCAGTGTTGAATAGTTCTATTGTTCATGTCATGGCTTCAACATTGTTCATGTCAAATTGCATTATCTGACAAAGTTAACTTGCTAAAACCAAAGTGTCCATTATGAACACTTATTGCATTCCATGGGACCACATTTCTTTGAGGAGTTTTTTCAAACAATTCTCTTCCCTTGTGTATGCTTCCATATTTTGCATATGTGCCTATGAGCACATTAACTATAACAGTTCACAAAATTCATGTATCCTTTATGCTTTCATCATAGCGAAAAAGCTCCAAGCAATTGCAGAGTTTAGGTTTAGAGAACACATGCTTACAGAACACAAAAACAACACACACAAAGTAATAGAGATGCATAGCAAGTGGCTTAACTCTATATTAAATGACCAAAGTACCCTGTCCACGCATGGCCACCAAGCCATTCCAGCGCATTCACCTCTAGCCAAATGCCATTTAATGCATTTAATTTGCATTCATGCATTGCGCTCGCATTTTCCTGACATTTTAATGCATTTAATCTGCATTCATGGCTTACATACCTCTAGCCACCAACTTTTAAACTATGCCTTTGCTTAAATTTATTTAATCAATTTATGCGTTTGCATTTTCCCAAATTTTTAAAATGATAATGCTTTATAAAGCTACTCGAACGAATAGAAAAATAGATAAATGCTAATTTCCCAATATATAAAATAGCTCTCCAAATTCAAACCATACAAAAAAATAAGTAATATGTTAAATGGTGAAATGTGATTGGCCGATGCTACCGGTTAAAAGCATTCCGGGAAAAATTCATAGGCAAATTAAAAATGGGTTCACAGGAAAGAGCTTTTGATTCTGAATCCATATGCATACTTTGATTAAAGCTAGTAGCTAAAGGTACATAATTCATTGATGCAAACTCAATGCATTGAATGGCATCTGACTAAAGGGAATGCTATTTAAATTGCTAATTAGTCTTTGAATATATAACAAGGTTCAAGGAGAAAACTCTCATTATCGCCCATGTTGACATACTTTTGGTTCCAAAGCTCTCTTTATGGGACCACTTTGCAGTAATAAAAAATATACAAACTTTACAGGGCTCACATGCATGAAGTAAAATGGACAAGACAGTTTCTACAAAATTCCTATCAAACGCAGATGAAAACTTCTCATTTCAACAAGAAATTCGAATAGATAATACTAAAAGTAGTTTAAAATGTGAATTTATAATCAAACTATAGCAATTCCTTAAAGCACTATGAAACCCTACTTGCATTTCACAATTGTAAACAAAGAAAAAGGTTCATTCTAGAAACTCACCCTGTACTCTTTTCTTGAAAAATTTGCTACAATTGCAGAATTTAGGTTTACATTGTTCCAAAGTTCTCATTATAGCACAAGTTAACAACACATTGGTTCTAAAACTCTCTCTATGGCACAGCTCTACAACAATTGAAGATATATAGTCTTTACAGGGCTCACATGTAGTCAACAAAATAGACAAAAGGGTTTTTACATAATCCCTTTCGAACCACATTTCATCAATCCACATTTATTCCACTGCTTTTGTCAAACAGTTCACTTGTCTTTTGTATGCTTCCATTTTTTTGCATATGTGCCTATGAGGACAATAGCTATAACATTTGACAAAATTCTTCTATTTACATGCATCCATTCATCCTGCCCAGAGATACACATATACATGCATCCATGTGTACTGCAATACATGCATCTATGTATACATGCACCCATGGATATATGTATCATATAGGAACACTAATTAGCTCTTCCACCATATATAACAGTTGTTTTTGTAAATGCCAATTCAAGCTTATATCTATCAAGATACATATATATTGAAACTTAAAACTACTAATTTATGATCTCTCTTGTTCCATTTTCATAGACATGTTACTATTGCAATCAAATGTGTAAAGCATTCATGTCCAAAGAAATTAGAAACAGGAGTGGCGCTATGTTACACAACCTTCTATTATGCATTTATAGCAGTTTTTACATTGCATTTCAAGAAAAGCAGAAACTAAATTTTTATTCATATTATTTCATCTATGAAATTTGCACTTTTGGCAATAATTATTATAGACATTGAGTTCAGTGTTGAATAGATCTATTGTTCATGTCATGACTTCAACATTTCTTTTCTTGTATTGCTTAGTTTTTGATAGACCTCTATGCTCTTCCTTGATGTTCTTATGCAATCTATGATCTATACATTCAAGATATTGCAATTCTGTGGCCAAATCTACCCCACAAGACAATGCATATATGTTTCTTACACCCATTACATGTCAAATTGCATTATTTGACAAAGTTAACATGTGAAAACCAAAGTGTCCATTATGAACACTTATTGCATTCCATGGGACCACATTTCTTTGAGGAGTTTTTACAAACAGTTCGCTTCCCTTGTGTATGCTTCCATATTTTGCATATGTTCCTATGAGCACATTAACTATGATAGTTCACAAAATTCCTTTATCCTTTATTCTTTCTGCAAAGCGAAAAAGCTCAAAGCAATTGTAGGGTTTAGGTTTAGAGAACACAGACTTATAGAACACAAAAACAACACATGCAAAGAAATAGAGATGCATAGCG
>VDFB02270651.1:260710729-260819478 GCA_007258455.2 Sequoia sempervirens
GATCTAAGAGAGCAATGTAAAGCATGTGGAATTGATAAGAAGGACATTCAGTTGGTCTACAATACAATGAACAAACTTGGTCTTGATTATGCTTTTTTTTTTTCTAGCTTTCATACTCATAGATTGACTATGGGGTATGCATATACTACACCTTCATTTTCATCATTCTCTAAGATTTTGATGTTGGATGTTGTGGTTGTGTTGTTGAGATGTGGTTGGCATTGATGTCAACACTATTAGCATTGGTGTATTAGAAGTTGTATATGTCGAGGATATTGAGAAAATTGTAATAAGAAGTGCTTCGAGTTGTCAGTGGAGTAGTGAAGATCAATTTGTCAGTGTGATCAACACATTGATGATCAGTTGTTGTGGACTAAAGGGTTTCTTGCTAAGTGTATCTAGATTATCCACATCAAGTTTCAGAGATCCGTGTGAAGATTTGATCAAGTTATGAAGATCTGTATTCTGACAATTTTTCTGTCACTTCAGTTTGTGTTCCTGAAGGAAGATCATGTGATTTCAGTTAGTTCAATTGTTGCAGATGCTTCTATGGTTTTTCATTGTGTTTGTGGATGTTTCTAGTTCATGCTCTATATGTGTTGCATGTCCGCATTGATCATTGTGCTCGTGATCTATCACGTCTCGAACTCTAATGCTCCTTGTTTTTGGCTTTGTGTGGATTTGATATATGTTTGGATGTGTTTGGTAGAATACATAATGAATACTATGGTATTTTTGGTGTGATGAAATATGAAATGTTGCTTTAATTTAAGTTGAATGTGTAGAATGCAATTTATTTTGAACATGATGGAAAATGGAAAATGTTATTTGAATTCATGAGTTTTAATGTTTTGATTTATATTTTTATGTGGATACTAATCTATTGATGCGTGCTTGAGGGTATTGAGCTACAGGTCGTCGAAGACCAAGGGTGTGGCTAAGGAAAGAAGGTTAGCTTCCTAGAAGGGTACAACAAGAACGGAAATCTTGCATACACACACGCGCACACAGTTTCATTTAGATGCATGTAGTTTTAATTTAATTAAATGCATAATTGTGTGTTTTTTTTTCATAATGTTTATTTAAATTTATGAAGTGGAAATAAAAGTGTGATAGAAATAATAGAAAGTAATTTAGTTTAAAGAATTTTCCTATGCAATTAAGTGCACATGCTTTGTTGAGTAAAACAATTTTCAAAAATTGTTTATTAGTTGGTAAATCGTTATTTATATTAGAAATGTAATATTTTATTTACAATAAAGTGATATTTATTTACTTATTTATTTTGAAATAAATAACTATTGTGAAATTAAAAGTTAATTTTTGGTGAAGAAAAGGAAGCATCAGGAAAATGAATTTAATTTGAATTTCAAGATTAGGTTTGAGAAAATAGGGGGTGAAAATCTTTAAAAAAAGAAGAGAAATGAGTAACGAGAAAACACAACCATTCTTGGGTACTTTTCTAAATTTTCTTTGCAACTACAATAGAAAATGGCTGCCAAATAGTTGTTTTCCAGATTTCAGTAGATTAAAATTAGGGAGGAATAAAAGAGAATACAAGAAAAAGGAAGGAAGGAGAAGAAGAATTTTTGGAAAGCAAGCTCCAGGGAGAGTAAAAAGGAGTAGCAGGAGAGCATCTTCAGCTGAAGGAAAATTATCCAGGTTTTTAAAATCTCTTCTATTGCTTTTAAATTCCAATATGTGAAAAAAGAATTTTTTGTATTATTCAAAGATTTAATTATGTTGAAACCCATTGTACAAAACCTCTATATTTGAAGTGTTTTCTATAAAAAAATTCATTAGATAAATCTGTACATTATTCCTAAATCCTTTATATATTTATATATAGTTTTTGCAACCTCTTTGTATTGTATACTTTCTACCCAGATTGGGGTTTTTCTGTGCGATTCTTAGAGTTAAATCTTGACTCAGATTGTGTAAAAATTATGTAAATCTAAATGCAATTATATATATATATATATATATATATATTTACATACATACACTTAATCGTATATGTATATAAATACATATATATAAATATATGCATATATTTAAATGAGTACAGGTTAGACATATATATCAAATTTCATGTATATATATATGAAAATCATGCTATCAAAGTTTTGCATTTCGATTTTTCCCTGAGTATTTTGGTTTTGAAGGTAGACAGAGATACTTCGGTGGGGTATTCCCCCCAGCCACATCCTTCCCATATGGGAAGGGATGCTCTGTGGAGGGCAGTGCCCTCCATAGGTCATGGCCTGTGGAGGAGGCGTTGCCCACCACAGGAAGCACCTCCCCAATTGGGGGGGAGTTGGCCCATATAAATCATTCCTACCCCTTATAAAATATTCAGTTTCCATTTATTCGTGACTTAAAACCTTTTTAAAGTTCGTTGTTGGCTTTTTCAATTGTATAGCCATATAAATTTGATAAATGCATACACACACAGATATATATATATATATATATATATATATATATGTTATTATATATATGTGTGTGTGTGTGTGTGTGTGTGTACATAATAATGTACAATATGAGACATATAAATATATGAACCAATATTTATGACTGTATGTGGCTGGAAATTTTCTGTTGTAAAATGGTTAACCAGCTGAAACCTCTTTTTATTCTAGAAATAATAAATTTTGAGTTTGTATATATATATATATATATATATATATATATATATATATATACGTATTTTATTTTAGATAAGAATATTTATATGAATATATATATATATATATACATACACACATTATATTTTAGATCCAACTATCAATATGAATATATATGTATATATGTTCTTGTTTGAAACTTATCAAGTTCTAAAATTAGGAGTGGATAGATTTGTTTTGGCTGGGAATAAATTACTTTTCTGTTGTATGCTGATAAAAATTTCATGTACATATTGACGTAGTTCTCAAGATTCAGTGTAATGTATTCTTGCTGATATATGTGGGTGTGTTTACTGGAATAATAATATAAGCGCAAAATATAATTTATGAAAATGCATACATTGCTAATTAGAGAGGATTCTTTATTTCAAATTTACTTATCCATGTTATTTAGAATGTTTATTTCTTAATTTCATTACTAAGAACTTATGTATAAAAATAGTTGATTACATAAATAGATACACGAGTGTACATTACCATAGGAGTAAAGGCGAACTGAAATTCTTTAGAAGTATATACTATGCTGATTAGAGTGTAATTTTTATTTCATTTTACACCAATTGCTAATTAGACTACATTTTTATTTTTAATTAGAGATAGAATGAGGGATATATTGCATATACTTGGAAATGAACTCATTGCTTAAACTTGCTTTTATTCATTTGAGATTCGTTAAGTTGAAGTATGAAATGCTTAATAAAATTGTAGGATCATTTGTGAGTTACATATTATAAAATTATTGTACTTATACAAATCAAATTAAGAACTTGTCAATGAAATTTGTTTATGATAAAATGTGTGTATGAGTAAATTTTGCTATAACAGAATGAAATTTTATGTGGAAAATGCATTATGTTATTTCCTTTATGAGTAGACTTCTAGGACAAGATACCGAAGATGGACCCACAGAGACGGTAGTTTTACCTTTTCTAAAACTATCAATTATTTATGTTTAAGCTTGGCCAAGCTATGTACCATTGAAATAGATGGAATAAAAGCCTAGAATTAAATGTTATATAGGTCTCTGCCACCTCCTGTTTGCAAGAAATATGTTGTTCTAAGTATAGGAATGCATATAGGAATCAGGATTGCATCGAGAGTTCCCTCCTATTGTGTTGTTCTAGGTTGTTAGGCTTCTCGTGCAGGGTCGGGGATTTCTTTGAGGAAGTCATGTGCTTCGTGGTTGGGTGGAAAAGGCACCTTAACCACACTCTTGGCCTCAGCGCAAGAAGACTAGTGGAGTCAAGGTGGATGAGGATCAAAGATTCACTTTGTCATGGATATATCTCTTGTATTATCTTTAAATGGCTTGCATAGCCTATTTGTACATTTTTTCTTTATTTTATGAATATAACATTTATGTAAACTTGTTTATGTATCATTGAAATAGATGATTTGTAACACCTTCTTGGTGTATGTAAATTGATAATTCATTAATGAAATTGCTTTGAGCATTTATAGATAAATCATGTAATGGGTGTATTTATTCCACTTTACTTGAAACGTGTGTAATTCATGAAAGTACTTTGTATGGAATTGGAAATCTTTCAATCTTTACATGATCCAAGATTTTCTCTTGCATGTTCATGTTTTTCATGCTCATGGCCGACTAGGTGTTGACACGTGTTGTGGATCCTCAAGGAGAAATTAATTGAAGTATTTTTGTGTTGGAGTTGTTGATTTGGGTCTCCACTATGTTGCGGTTGACCTTGGTGGATTCACATGAATAATCTTTATGTATTTTGGGCCGACTATTTGTAATTATTTTATTATTTCTTTGTGGCCGACTGGTAGTGATGTAATTCCATGTTGCGGATATATAAAAGCGATTGTTCTATCATTTGGAAGTATGATCAACGTGAATAAGTGTGCAAGTGTGTGAGTCTTGTGTGTGAATATTGTTCAAATCATTTGAAGGAAGAGAAGAGTGTGAAGAAGAGTGAAGAAGGTTGAAGAACTATTCTTATTAGTTCACAATTTGGATGGTTTTAATCTAAATCTCTCTTGGGTAGTGATCCCTCTTGTAATTGAGTAGTGAGCACTAGGCAATGTACCTGAATGCATGTGCATTCCCATTGATACTTCTTTATACTTTTAGCAAGGTATAATATTGTGGACTGACATCCACTATGGTTTTTCCCCTAACAGGGTTTCCACGTAAAAATCTTGGTATTCTTTGTGTTTCTAATGTAATGATTGTTTATGGTTTATTGTTCATTCATTAGATTTGAGATGAAGTTAAGTTAAGTTGGAAAAGTTTAAATATTCTATGACAACTGATTCCCCCCCTCTCAGTTGTCTGTCCTTGTTTTTGCAACAATTGGTATCAGAGCAGGTTCCTCTGAAGAAGTTTAAGAGATTGAGGTGATCCGAGATGGAATCATACAAGAAGGACAGTCCTAGATTTGATGGAACAAATTACCAACTATGGAAAGCCAAAATATAATGTCATTTGAGATGTATTGGTGAACCCTTCTGGAATATTACAAAGAATAAATATGTTATTCCTCGGAATGGTCCTTCCACTCCTAATGAGGTTAAAGAGGCTGAGATTAATATCAGGGCTATTGAAGCTTTGTTGAGTGCTCTGACAGATTTGGAAATGACAAATGTGATGGATATGAAGACATCTCATGAGATCTGGAAGAAGATGGAGACTTTGTATGAAGGAGATACAATTGTGAAGGTCACTAAGCTAACAAGTTTGAAAGGAAAGTATGAAACCTTGAAGATGGGTGAAGATGAAAATATTTCTTCTTATATGCAAAGAGTAAATGAACTTGTGATGGGTATTAGATGTGTCGATGGTACCCTGGATGAACACGAAATTTTAGCTAAAGTGCTCAGATCATTGCCTCCTTCTTACAAATCAAAGAATCATGTTATTTTAGAGCTTAGAATAGTAAAAACTGTGACAAGAGATATGCTAATTGGAAAACTCGTTGCTTTTGAGTTGAGTGAATTTGGTGATTCTACCCCTAAGACTGAATCTGCATTTAAGGCTTCTATATCTGGAAGAAGCAAGCAAAGATATGATCCGGGAGAAAGTTCTAGAAAGACATTCAAGTATGAGGAAGAGATGAAACATATTGAAGATGAAGAAAGAGAGGTAGAAGAGCTGGAAGCATTGATTGTGAAGAAAGAAGGCAGAGGACAAGGTAAGTACAAAGGAAAGTTGCCAATTAAATGTTTCTCTTGTAGTAAAATAGGTCATTTTGCTTCAAGGTGTCCTGAAAGAGTTCCTAGGTCCAAACCTTACAAACCTAAATTTCAAAAGAAATGCTATTATGCTGAAGAAGGTGTGACTGATGAAGAATCTGATAAAGAGAATGGAAATGAAGATGAATGGGCTTTCATTGCTATCAAGGAAATTTTTTTGATGGCTACTGAATTTGCTAAAGTTGAGAAAGTTGTTGCAGCCCGAATTGAAGAAAAGGATGAGTGGGTCATTGACAGTGGATGCTCACATCATATGACTGGTGACAAAAGAAAATTTGTTAGTCTAAAGAAATATGACAGTGGGGTTGTAAGATTCAGAGATAACAATGTTGGTGTGATTTGTGGTAGAGGATCTATTTGTCTTGCTGTTAAACATAACACTGGTGATGTCCTTTATGTTGAAGGCTTGAAGCATAACCTATTGAGTGTTGGACAGATGGTGGACAAAGGTTACGATCTTCAGTTCAAAGATGGAAGATGCAAGATTCTTGGAAACTTTGGAAGTGAAATTGCTTCAGGTACAAAGACAAAAAGTAATATTTTTCACATGAGTGTTGATGTAAGTTGTTTGATTGCTCAAGCGGATGAAATTTGGTTATGGCATAGGAGGTTGTGTCATGTGAATTTTGATAACATTGTCAAGGTAAGATCCACTCAAGCATTAAGAGATCTACCTAAACTAGTGAAGCCTACTAACACAATATGCAAGGAATGTCAGATGGGAAAATAGATAAGAGTTTATTTTCAGAGCAAACAACATCATCCTAATGGAATACTAGAGCTAGTACATATTAATCTGTGCGGTCCCTCTAGAATCAGAAGTCTACAAGGAGAAAGGTACTTTATGATACTTATTGATGATTACTCTAGGATGATACGGGTTGCTTTCTTAAGAGAAAAATGTGAAGCATTAGAGAAGTTCAAAAGTTTCAAAGCTATGGCAGAGAATGAGACAAGTTTTAAGATCAAATGTCTAAGGTCAGATAGAGGTGGTGAGTTCACCTCCCAGAAATTCAATTCTTTCTGTGAAGAGCATGGAGTAAAAAGACAATTATCTACTCCCTAAACCCCTCAACAGAATGGAGTTGTAGAGAGGAAGAACAAAACAATTCTTGATGTTGCTAGAACAATGATGCTAGAAGGAAATGTGCCTCACATCTATTGGAAAAAAGTTGTAAGCACTGATGTGTACACTCTAAACCGGGTAAATGTCAATGGTATTTCTGGTAAGACTCCTTTTGAGCTATGGTTTGGTTATAATCCTATTGTCAAATATTTCAAGATCTTTGGAAGCAAGTGTTATATTAAGAGAGATGAGGACATAGGAAAGTTTGATGCAAGGAGCGATGAAGGAATTTTTCTAGGTTACTCTACTAAAAGAAAGGCTTACCAGTGCGATAATAGAAGATTGAGGAAAATGGTTGAAAGTCCAAATGTTAGAGTTGATGAGGACTCTGCCAGATCATCCAGATACTATGGATATGATTCAAATGACCAAAAAGTTAGTACAGGCCAAGGGAAGAATGCTCAGACACAGAATCAAGTTCAAATTGTTCTGGTAAATCAAGAAAGTCAGAAAGGAGAGACAAGTGGAAGTGTAGAAGAAAGAACAGAAGAACCAGAAGTGAGAGAATCCTAAAATTCCAAGGTATGTCAGGTTAAATAATTCTAAAGATCAAATTGTAGGAGATAATAATAAAGGTGTGCAACTAAAAGAAGGATTGAAGAAGAGTATTGTATGATTTCCAAGACTAAACCTAACAATGTCAATGAAGCTTGCAATGATGAACATTGGATGGAAGCTACGAAGGAAGAACTGATGCAATTTGAAAAGAATGATACATGGACTCTTGTTCCTAGACCTAAAGATAAAAATGTGATTGGTACTAAATGGGTCTTTCAGAATAAGCTGAATTTAACAAGGTGAAGTAGTTCAAATAAAGCAAGACTGGTATGTAAAGGGTATTCACAAATGGAAGGTATTTATTTTGAAGAAACCTTTGCCCCTATTTCTAGAATTGAAGTTGTAAGAATATTTCTTGCTTATGTTGCATATAAGAACTACACGGTCTATCAAATGGATGTGAAGTCAGCTTTTCTGAATGGTGAATTAGAAGAAGAGGTATATGTTGAACAACCAAATGGATTTCAGATGACTAATAAAGAAGACATGGTTTTCTGATTGAAGAAAGCTTTGTATGGACTCAAGCAAGCCCCCAGAGCCTGGTATGCTAGAATGGATAAATACTTACTGAAGCTTGGATTCAATAAAGGTATTGCTGACAAAAACTTGTATTTTAAGTTGGATCATGATAAAGAGTTGATTATTGAAGTCTTTGTTGATGACATTATCTTTGGAGGTGATGATGATCTATGTATGAAGTTTGTTGATGAAATGAAAAGTGAATTTGAAATGAGTATGATTGGAGAGATGAATTTCTGGGATTGCAAGTTACTTAGTTGGACAAAGGGATTTTTGTATCTTAGTCCAAATATGTGAGAGAGTTGTTGAAGAAGTTTGGCATGGAAGACTCAAAGCCTATTGGTACACCCATGGTAACCGGATTCAAGTTGACATAGAATGATGATTCTCCTAAGGAAAATCAAACAAGATATAGGTCAATGATTGGTGGATTTCTCTATTTAACTCAAACCGTACCAGACATCATGAATGTTGTGTGTATGGTGGCTATATTTCAAGATAATCCAAAATAATTTCATGTGACTGTTGTAAAGAGAACTTTTAGATATTTGAAAGGAACAGTTGATTTTGGACTTTGGTATCCTAAAGATGATGATCTTATCTTGAGTACCTATACTGATTCAGATTGGGTAGGAGATGTAGATGATAAGAAAAGCACTAGCGGTGGTGCCTTCTTCCTAGGGAAGAAGCTAGTGTCGTGTTTCAGTAAAAAGTAGAATTCAATTTCCCTATCTACTACTGAGGCAAAGTATATTGCTGCTGAAAATAATTGTACTCAAGTGTTGTCGATGAAGCAAATGCTAAAAGATATCATAGTAGTATATGATGAGCCTATTGTCATACACTGTGACAACTCAAGTGAAATAAACATATCGAAGAATCCGGTGCTACACTCTAAGACCAAGCATGTATCAATCAAGTTCCACTTCCTGAGGGAGAAAGTGAGAGAGAAAGAAGTTAGACTGGAGTATGTGCCTACCAAAGAACAGATTGTAGAAATTTTCACCAAGTTGTTTCCAAATGATACTTTTGAGTATCTCAGAGGGATGCTAGGGGTGATTATCCCTCCTGATATGAACTAGAGATGCATTGGTTTGCATCAATTTGTGTGCTTCATGATCATATTTTGATCCAGATTCATGTTGTGGTTCTTGCTACTTAGGGGGAGTAGTCAGATAGTCAGATGTGTAGATATTTGTTTCAAAGCTTGCATAGAAGAGATCTTTGACATTGATGTCAAAGGGGGAGAAGTGCAATGTGAAAAATATTTTTGAGTTGAGGAGAAGAGTCGGAACCTAAGGAGAAGTAAGTGTTGTTGTGTTGATGGTATTTTTCACATCATGTGTTTCCATCAACGCCAAAGGGGGAGATTTTTGTATGTTGTGGTTATGTTGCTGATATGTGGTTGTCATTGATGTCAACACTATTAGCATTGGTGTATTAGAAGCTATATATGTCAAGGATATTGAGAAAATTGTAATAAGAAGTGCTTCAGTTTGTCAGTGAAGTAGTAAAGATCAGTTTGTTGGTGTGATCATCACATTCATGATCAGTTGTTGTGGACTAAATGGTTTCTTGTTGAGTGTATCTAGATTATCCACGTCAAGTTTCAGAGATTTACATGAAGATTTGATCAAGTAATGAAGATCTGTATTCTGACAGTTTTTTTGTCACTTTAGTTTGTGTTCTTGAAGGAAGATCATGTGATTTCAATTAGTTCAGTTGATGCGGATGTTTCTCTGGTGTTTCATGGTGTTTGTGGATGTTTCTATTTTGTGCTCTATCTGTTTGCATGTCCGCACTGATTGTTGTGCTCATGATCCAATATTTTCTCTTGCATGTTCATGTTTTTCATGTTCATGGCCGACTAGGTGTTGAAACATGTTGTGGATCCTCGAGGAGAAATTAATTGAAGTATTTTTGTGTTGGAGTTGTTGATTTGGGTCTCCACTATGTTGTGGTTGACCTTGGTGGATTCACATGAATAATCTTTATTTATTTTGGGCTGACTGTTTGTAATTATTTTATTATTTCTTTGTGTCTGACTAGTAGCAATGTAATTCCATGCTGCAAATATATAAGAGCGATTGTTCTATCATTTGGAAGTATGATTGAGGTGAATAAGTGTGAAAGTGTGTGAGTCATGTGTGAATATTTTTCAGATCATTCGAAGGCAGAGGAGAGTGTGAAGAAGAGTGAAGAAGGTTGAAGAACTGTTCATGTGCTTAACTGGAACTATAATCAGGCATTAGTAGATGTTATTTTCTTAGTTCACAATTTGGATGGTTTTAATCTGAATCTCTCTTGGGTAGTGATCCCTCTTGTAATTGAGCAGTGAGCTCTAGGTAGTGTGCCTAAATGCATGTGCATTCCCATTGATACTTCTTTATACTTTTAGCAGGGTATAATATTGTGGACTGACATCCATCGTGGTTTTTCCCCTAACAGGGTTTCCATGTAAAAATCTTGGTGTTCTCTATGTTTTTGATGTGCTGATTGTTTATGGTTTATTGTTCATTCATCAAATTTGAGATTAAGTTAAGTTAAGTTGGAAAAGTTTAAATATTTTGTGCCAACTGATTCCCCCCCTCTCAGTTGTTTGTCCTTATTTTTCCAATAGTTGATACATGAGCAACAAAAGCTTATCTCAATGGGTCTCATCAAGACTTCTAAATCTTAGGAATTGTTGGTTAGTCAAGTGAAAGAATCAGAATCAGATAAGAAACAAAAAAAAAGCAAAGAATAATCCACATTCAGATCAAGCAAAGAAAAAATTCCCTTCCAAAGGGGAATCATCGAAGAAGGAGAGGCCTTTTGTGCATATTGCAAGAAGGATGGACATGAAGAACACTATTGTTACAAGAAGAATATTGATGAGTTGAAACATCTTCTTAGAAAGAATCACATTGATTTGCCTTCTAGATTGTATGAATCACCTTCTTCTCCTTCCACTTCAAAATAGTCTAAAAAGGACAAAGGTCAAGCATCTATATCAGGAAACAAAGGACAAGCTCTTTGTTCTTTTTCAAGTCCAAGATTAGGGAGATGGCTTCTAGATTCAGGAGCATCTCATCATATGGCATCTTCATAGTCTATATTCTCTTCATTTCAGCCTTGTATTGTGTCTCCTATCTTGATGGGAAACAATACATACATGAGTGTAATTGGTAATGGATCTATTAATTTTGGGGACAACACTTTCCAAGATGTTTTGTGTGTTCCTCATTTGACGAACAATCTTCTTTCCATATATCAGATTACACATGGTGGAGATGGGAGAACTGTGGAGTTCACACTTGATTCATTCATCATTCGAGACTTGGAGACTAGAGAGATCATTGCTACTGGGCCGGTTGATCATTCATCTCGGTTGTAAACCTTTATAGATTTTGCTTCTGATGATGAAATTGCTCCTTTGACTATTGATACAAGCCATGATTCAGAGGAGACATTTGGCTTCTTGAACTTGGGTGTTCTCACATCAAATCCAGTTCTTGAGTCATGCATTTCATCTCCTCCACCTACTATTGCAGTTGATGATGCTTGTGAACAAAGAGTTTTGACTCCTTGTGATTCAGTGTAGCAGGATACTCATAGTCTTTCAGATTTGGATACTTGTGATGACTTCTTAACAGGTATTTTAGACTTGTTTGTGGAGTCTCCTCTAGCAGATTTGGGGGACATCATTGATGGCATTCATCTTCTCTTTGATGAAGATGCTCCTTCTTCAATTGTTGTGAGGGAACACTTTGACCCTCTTGTTCATTCTCTACATGATCATTCTTTCTAGTTTAAAATGACTGTGGATACTTTTGGACAACATTTGGAGGAGACTTCTTTTTCTTCAGAGGGGATATCTTTCTCTTTGGATCATGTTCTACATCCATCTCTACTAGATGTTGGATTGTCCTCTTCAACAGTGTGGCCTAGAATGCTTGTTTGGAGTGTGTCAGCTTTTGACATCAACATGGAGACACTTGAGCATGCTTCAGAGATATCATCACCCATCATCCATATTCCTAACATCCTGCATACATCCATGGTTTTGTTTCTTCCTAAGGGGAGGAACGTTGTTCAACGAGATTGGATCATCTTCAACATTCAATGTCGATCTTCTACCATCATTGTAGGAGACTCAACATTAAGGGGGCATTGTGTTGTCTCTTCTACTTCTCTCTTATGGGGGGTTATTTTTCCTCACATGGGGTTTTGGCCTTCTCATTCTTCATTGAGAGCATTTCAGTTTTTGTATCTTTTATCTCTCTTTTGGGGAGGATTTTTGTCCCACTGGGTTTTCTCCTTTTCTTTGTTTGTGAGAGATTTATTTGTCATTTCATTTGCATTTGTACATGGGTACCTAGCATTTCCTAGTAGTCGGGACCCATCTTTGTGTCATTTGCATAATAATCTACTACTCCCTAAGTTGCACTTAAGGGGGGTGTTGGTGTAAATAAAGTCTTGCACCTAGTTCATTCATTACTAGGGGACTTATTTACACATGTTAGGTTTACTTAGGTCCTAGGAAGGAATATTTTTAGAAGGTGTTAGTTGTCATTAGTTGTTATCTTATCTTTTGACTTGTAACACATGTGAACCTAGGTAAGTGTGATTAGTTGTCTCATGTCATATGATTAAGAAACTTGTCATAATCCTATGACATCTTGTATCTCACCTTGGCTATATAACTAAGGGGTCTCTCATTGTACATCACAATCATATCATTGAATCATATTGATAAGAATACAGTTTATTCTTGGCATATTCATCTCTATTTTTGTGCTTTCCATTTGGTCTCAAGATCTTGGTAGCCATAGCCAATTCTAACAATGGTTGAAGATATTCTTGTGTAGTTTGAATGTGATGATCAAAGTTGCTCAAATGTTCTATATCCAAATTTTTGGGTTCTAGATCATGCGGTAGTGGAATTTGTGTTTGACAGTGTGTTTGTTTGTGTAGAAGGTTGTCTGGGAGAAATGAGATTGCTTTGCATTTCTCTGCATTGAGATTGCTTGTCTTGCAGATTTTGGAACATGCTTACATTGTCTTTATTTATCTTCCCTCGTATTTTTTAGTGTTGAGTTGCTCTGCAAGTTTAGTTCTTGTGTTGAAGTTCTATGGCAGTGTCCTTGGTTGCATAGAATGAAATTATTCTTTAGTTTTAGGTGGTTGTTGTAGTGGTGTTGGATATTCTAATGATGTGGAATATTTTTGAATGTAGTGGAGTGTTTCTTTGTGGTCCGCATGTTGTTTTTGAACCTAAAGAATTGTGTATGTGGCCGCTTGTAGAGTTAATTCAAGTTTGGCCGACCTGGCGTGCTAGCACTATTTTTAGAGGTACCTCGTGGATTGTGGATATTTTGAGTAGTGTGGTGATCTAGATTTGGGTCCTAGTTAACCCTTGACGTGGTCTACCTTCACTTCTTTCCACTGAGGAAGTGTTTGGTGCCAACCTATTTGGTGTTGCATGTTTGAGGTACATACATTTCATTAAGGCTGACCTAATTGAGATCGTTTAGGTTACAGATGGTATAAATGAAGTTGAGTTGTTGGAGATGTTGTGTGGCAAGTGAAAGATGTGAATGTAATCAAGTGTGTTGATCTGAATGTGAGCTTTAATGCCTATGACTCTGAAAGAAGTGAGTATAAGGTCTCTACATTTTTAGTGTGCTTGAATTTGCCAGAGGCAATGAGCCAAAGGTTGTGGATGGCATATAGTTGTAGTGGTGGATTTTCCTATTGCTCTGAGATAGTGAATCTCTCTGTAATAATTTATTCTATTCTTCTTTCTTTCGGATAGTGAGTCCTTTTAACAATGAGCCTTTCTTATTTTTATGGGCAGTGAGCCCTTGGCAATGAGCCTAATTATATTCAGTGTTGCTATTCATTTATATGTGAATTAATCCTCACTATGGTTTTTCCCTTCTTGGGTTTTCCACGTAAATCTGGTTTTCTTATGTGTTTGGATGTATTTGGATTGTTTTTTCATATGTTTACATTTTTCTAATGCATGATAAGAGTTTAAATTTTGGTAAGGGTTTGAAAGTTAATGATGGATTGAATATTTTAATGTACAACTAATTCGCCCCCTGTCAGTTTTCATGTACATCTAACAGAATCATCTTGCTTGCTTCACTATTAAGGTGATTCATCACTCTATTGTTACTCTTGTGTTTGTGTTGTAGGAGGAGATAAAAAAACATGACCCAAACACCAATCCCAACTCCAATCAAGAAAAAATAGATGTTTTCAAATTCCTCATGGAGGAATGGGAAAACATATCTAAGTAGGCATCTAGGGGTTAGCTCTTGCCTACTCCCTTTGGCAGTGTTTTGGTTTATATTTTGTTTGTTTGTTTATTTTTTTGTCAATTTTTTGTTAAATTTGTATTTTTGAACTTTTTCCCTTGTGGAATTTTGTGTTAAGGGTACAGTACCCTATAAATGTTGCTTATATTATCAAAACCATATCCTTCTCTAGTTTTTTTCCTCTTATAGCTACATGTTCAAGCTCCATATATCTCTCCCAAATTATTGTGGCCTTATCTTCCCTCACTACTTGTGAGGATCCTATTATTATATTTGATTATCTACTCCCACCACATGGCTCTTAGAATTCTATGGATAATATTTCTTTTAATACCTTTGGTGAATTTTCATCAAGTGATAATGAGGCTCATGTTTATATTGATCGTTTCTTTATAGAAAGGTGAAATCTTCTCCCATTCTTCCCATTCTTCTTCTTTGAAGGATAAAAATTCACCTTTCGAACAATAGTGATCATGCTATAATCATTGATCACTTAATAAATTTATAATGGATAATCTTTCTCATATGATATATTGATCATCCTTCTCATGATTGTGTATCCATTATTCCCTCTCTTTTATATGAGCCACCTCTCCCAACTATAGACACATCCCAATAAATTTAGCCTATTTACTCACTACCCTTCCATACCACATGCATTTTTGGAGGCATCACCATCTATTAAATGTGAGATACCTCCTACTCACTCCACTCCTACTAATAGAACAACCCTCCTAACTATTGATCCAAATTATACCTCTCACCTTACACATTGGATATTATTAACTCTTCACCTATGTCCTAATTCTTCTTCCACTTCAATTAATATATTATATTTCTATAAAAAATTCTAGGAATTTTCTTCTAATTCAAATGCTTCTCTTCATATTTCAATCACTCCAAAAACTACATTACTTTTCTTTCTTTTTCCATCGATACCTTCACATACCCCTATATTTTGGGTATAGGGGCTCTTAATTTGACAAGTACAATGGCTATGGTGATCCCTTGCATCATGTATGAGACTTCTACATGATATTATTGAGCTTAATCTATGGTGACTATATCTTGGCCAAATTGTCTTCTAACAATTTAACTAATCATTCCTTACACTAGTTGTGTACCTTACCCTTGGTTCCCTATACTCCTTTACTTATGTTTTCCATGCCCTTTATCTCTCATTTTTAGTATAATTTTTAGTAATAGGATTTGGGATCATAAAATTTAGGTAAGAGGAGTTTAGTGTTGAAGAGTTGAATAAAAGGGAGGTTGATAAGGTTATGGATGAGGAACTAATGAAGGATGGAATATAAGGGATAAAATAGCTTCATATATCAGTGATCACCCCATGAATGGAGGGATAAGGCTAGGTTAGATGAGGAAGATGAATGAACATTTGGGTAAACTTGTTTAATTATTGGCTTAAGGATGGGGTTAGGATCAAATAAGTTATTAGTGTTCTTATTTGTAAGAGTATTATTTTCTTGATAAAAATATGGAGTTGATGAAGAAGTAGGGGCATTAGAGGTGGAGGAGATGGATTAAAAATTACCACTATATATTAAAAATAAAATAAGGTAGTATAGTGTATAGAAAAAGAGGGATACTTATATAAGATAATTTAATCATGAAGCTTCATGAAAAGATTCCCAATAAATACCCTATAAACATTAGCATTAGGAATAATATAAGAGACTTGAGGAGAATGTATTGGTAAGAAAGATTAAATTTATCACATTATGACTTCGACTTTATCTATAATATACAAGGATGAAAAAAATAACATGTAGGCCTATGTTCAATTGAAATTATTCCATGAAAATACAAGAATTCTAGATAAATGAATATCTAGAATGGATAAATAAAGAGTAGAGCCATTCTAAATCCATTTTCTTAAGAAAATGTGAATAAATAAATATAAATTTATTATCACTCTAATGATCAATACATGTGGATATGAATGATGAAACATGGGCCAGAACTGCCTTACCCATGTTATACATTTTAAAGTTTGGCATGTTATGAATTATGGTGGGATTGGGTGAATATGATGGCTAAAGAAAGAGGGGTGTTAAGGAGGTCCATGGTTTTATCCTCTAACATAGAAGATAGTAGGAGAGTGGCTTGTTTTTATTGTGTTGATCCCATGTCTTGAATTAGTTGGAAAAAGACAAGGTCAATAGTGGAGGTTGAGAAATTAAGGGTGGGAAATGTTGAATTTGTCAAAATAGGATGTGAGTAAGGGAATGGTTAGGAATGGTTGTAGTGGTAAGTAAGAAATAGGTGAGATAAGTGAAGGGTAAGGGTTGAGAGGGTGGAACATAGGAGTAGGAGGTAAAATAGTTGGCCAAAGGGATGAGATCAAAGCTAGGAGGAGTAGGAGAGAAAAAATGGTAGGGATCTTAGTAGGATGAGAAGGAATAGGCATAGAAATTTTGGTGAGAGAATCTTGAGTGGTAGGAAAGGGAAAGGAGGTAAGTTGGGAAGGAGGGATGAAGGAAGGGGAACTAGGTTGTGGAGAGGAATGAGAATGGACAAAGTGTGTTATACCTTGTAATATTTTTAGCCCCTTAGGATGGGTGATGAGGAGGTTTTTTAAGGATTTTACAAGGGAAGAGGTTGAGGAATAGGTGGTATCATTAGGTATCATTAGGTAAAATATAGGAGGTTTGAGAATTTACATGTAAATTAGGGTTTCAATATTTATATGAAATTAGGGCTTCAATTAGGGTTTGAAGATTTACATGTAAATTAGGGTTTCAAAATTACATGTAAATTAGGGTTTCAAAATACAATTTAAATTACAAAATGAAGAAATTACATGTAAATTAGGGTTTCAAAATATAATTTAAATTAGGAAATGAAGAAATTACATGTAAATTAGGGTTTTCAAGTATAATTTAAATTAGGGAATGAAGAAGTTACATGCCAAAAACCTGGGTATACCACTTTAAAATAAGAAAAAAACACTTGCAGATGGCTAACTATGCACTATGGAGACATCTGTTTGAAGCACATCTGAAAATGGGGGCTCTTTGTCGTTCACAAAATCACATGTCCACCATTGTTGTAGGTGGGATGAGAAAATGAATTGAAAAAGATAGTTTTTGGTTCATATACTTTTTATAAAAGAATAAAATAATACCTTCAAGTGAAGGTCATCTTCACTTGAAGCTATTATTTTATTGTTTTTATCAATATACCAAGACCTTCAATTGAAGGTCCACCTTCGATTGAAGGTTCCTCCGCTAGAATATTTGAACAAAGGACCTTTGTTTTGAAGAAATATCTTTGAATGAAGATAGTTGAAAAAAATTCCACCCACTCTAAAAAATTTGATGTCCCAAGTTTGGGACATAATATTGTGGGATGACCCATACATATATGTATATATGTATGTAAATGTATATATGTACATATCTATATGCATATAAATGTATATATATTTTTTCAAGGTTTCTGTAGACATCGAAAATATACAGATTGATATCACACTCTGATCTATTAACATCGTTTCTTCCTAAATCATCCCTCAGTCTAACTGTTTAATCAAATTCCCTTATCTGATTAAATTCATCAATATTCGTCTCTTAATTAAATAAATTATTTTGTCTAATTAAGTCACTTTCCCTTTTTAATTAAATCAATTCATCTGATCTAATTATCCCTATTTAATTAAATAATCAATTTATTTGATTAAATCTCTAAAGTCTATCTGTTAAATTAAATAAATTAAAACCTTATTTGATTTAATCTAGCACCATCCCTTTTAATTAAATAAATCAAAATCTTTATTTAATTAGCCTCTTATCATATTCCTCTCTTTTTGATTTAAATTAATCCTAAAATATAAATCAAATTGTCAAATCAGCTATATATCCCCTTAAATTAATCAAATCCTGATTAATTTAATCCTAATCACTCAAATCCTCTAGATTTTGCAACTTGCACAATTAAATCATTTATTTGATTTAATAATTCCCTATTTTCATTCAAAAAAGGCATCTAAGTGGGAATATTCCTCAAATTTGAAATCTCCCCCCAAAAGGACTTGTCCATCCAGCAAAGCATTTAAAGCTCTTACATTGTCTCTTACATGTCTCCCACTTGGCATTTAACTCATTTTTCATCCCCCCTAAACATGTCATCTCATCAAATTCAAATTTCAAACTTGCATTATGACAAAACTTAATAACCTTCTTCATCCTTCTCGCCATGTTGACAAGTATATCATATCATTGGTTGAATCTTTTGTCCCACATTGATCAAATTTGACATCTCTTCAAACTTTATCAATCTATAAATAAAGAGTTCATATCCTTATTTCATCATCCACATCTCTTGCTAAAAATTAACATAAAATACTTAGCAATTCTCATCCATCTCATTGAATCATAGCTAGGTTTTTTGCAGATTTTAAGCTTGGAGCATACATTCAAAGTCTTCATCAAGTGGATCAATCATCTTCAATCAACATTTGCATTCAAGGAGTTGGGAAAGGGCAAATCTCCACACACCTATTTGCACCAACTCCCTCAAGAGATCAAGAGTTTGTTTGCATTAGATAGGATTTAATTGTTTCATTTGTGTTCTTCATTTTCATTTCTTATCTTTTGCAAATTTCAAATGGATTTCTTGAGGAATCATTGGTTTCTAATTTTGTGTTTGATCTAATTGTTTGCATGTTTATTGTGTTTGTGCAAGGTATAGATTCAAATGGTTCACATAATGGCACTAGAAGGAGGGCATATACCTCAAATCTAACACGTTTTTTTATGAAATTTTGCTATTTTTTTACAGCACTATTCATTAATCCGCATATGATCACTATTTTAGTGTTTTTAGAGTCAA
Organism: Sequoia sempervirens; assembly: GCA_007258455.2. Lineage (NCBI taxonomy): Eukaryota > Viridiplantae > Streptophyta > Pinopsida > Cupressales > Cupressaceae > Sequoia > Sequoia sempervirens. Next base: position 260,729,995 of record VDFB02270651.1, read on the forward strand.
TTTTAAAATGACCATATCTTGGTCATACGTAGGTCTTTTTTGATGCTTTTTTTTTAAAATAGGGTAGAATTTTACAAGCTATCCAATGGTGTAGGTGTTTCTTAACTATAAATTAGTTAAAATTTTCAAATTTGCATTTAAATTAAATGGTTTGTCTAACCCCTATATCCTTTTGTTTCTTTTGATCTCATATAACATTTTGATCACTTTTGTAGGTTGGAAATCGAAATCAAAAGAAAGAGGAGCATGGGGATGATATTTTATCTAATCAAAGTGTTTTTTTAACACTTCTTCAAAGAATTTGTCATCCTTCTCCTTCTTAGGACACTAGTTTTCAATTGGGCTTAAAAAGAACCTTTTTCATTTCTTGCAAAGGCTAAAATGAACTTTAGGATCACAACTTACTAGATTTGGTTTATTGGATTAACAATTGAACAAGGCAATTTCTCACACTTCATTTGGTGCTTTAAAACGAAATCATCATTGCTTTGAGGGTTTAAAAAGAACAAGTGTAGTTTTGTTTATTTGTGAAGGCTTACTTAGACTAAAGCCATTGGAAGGACGATACCGCTTTATAGCCTATCTTGGAGAACTCGTACACTTTACGACTTTGGGTTGATAAAGAATCACCCTCCACACTCGAATTTCGGGCCTTTTAAAATCGAACAAACCATTGCGCTTGGCGTGAGTGAGGGCTCTTTGGTTAAAGATATCTCTCTCCTTGTTGCCTTACAATGATTTCATCTACAATAATATTGTTTTTCATTTGCTTTTGTTTATCCTAGAGGACCTGCCTTTGGGAAAAAGTACTCACCCAAGGGAACGACTCAACCGGTAACACTCTAAAGCCAAGAGTATTTCCAGCCGAGATATAAATGTGGGTTTTGGTTAAACGCCATTATCACGCGGTTGGCTCCGACAAGATCGATCCGAAAGGGGACTCTTGCCGTATGGGTCAATCTCCACGAACGGAAAGTCCTTATTAAAACCCTTGTTTAGAAAAGGCCAAAATCCTATCTGTTTGTTGGTGCAAGAACGGTCGTTCTGAAGCCGCCCCACAATTTTACGGCTTTTAGTAGAGATGGAAAGCATGCCATGGGAGTTTCATGGGTGTTGGTGCTTGGCTACCCCATATAAGTGAGTGCCGTGGAGGGGAGCCAGTGGGGTCAAGCATCTAACCATCCGCTAAAAGTAGCCATAGCTGGACTTGTCCAAGTGGGGACTCAACAAACATTGTCTATCACATCCATAGGATTGTACATGCTTTTGGGTTACAAAAACACATGCTTGTTCGTAAACATTGGAAAACAAACACTTAAACATGATCATGCAAATTTCAAACCCCTTTTGATAGAGCAAATACCTTTTGACAAATTTAAGTGTTGTTGCCTTCCCTTGGGATTATGTCCTTAGAGGTTTCTCATCACTTGAATTTATATCGTCATTTGCTCTAACTAGGGTTAACCTAGGAAATCCCTTTGCCTCAATTTCTTGGAACTCCCACACAACACTTTGTGAGAAGAAAAGGAATTTTGACATAGGACATCTTTAGTTTGAAACATAATCAAGAAAGTGTATTTGGTAAAAAGAAGTCATTAAAAGCAAAGATAAGCAATTGAGCCCCACACATGTCTTTTCAATGATTTCTCACAAGATCAAGATACAAAAAACCAAGAAAAAGAAACTTAGCCCAAAACAACATCAACAAAGACTCAAAAGGTTATATGATTTTAGAGAAAAGTTGTTGGCTAATTTCTATAGACATGCTTCAAGAGACAACCCCACTTTATATTCATTTTACTACACACAAAATCCAAGATTGTTTCAAGGGATTGGATACCTTGCTTAGGGCATAACATGTTCTTCAATACCTTGGTCTTGTTAAACAAAAGTCTAAACTAGGGTCATTCTAAGATCAAAACAAACATTCATCCATCAAAAACATCAACAACCATAAACATCTCACCAACATTTTGAGAAAATCTTGAAACAACTATGCTAGGCTCCTTTGGTAGACATCAAAACCTTTCAAACATGAGACTTTGAATTCTTCAAACATCAAACATCAAACTTGTTCAACTCAAGTGTGTGTGAATGAATCCTTTTGCACATGCTTAGTTGAATTATCACTTTGTTCAAATTAATGGTGGATAGATGCATCCTTCTCCCATCACTAATTTGGATTATCTTTTGGTTAGCTTGTGAGTAGACACATCCTATTCTCACTCCTAAATCAAATTATCCTTTATGAGCATTAGTTATCTTTTTTAGATCATCATCCAAACATCTTGGGGATATCTCTTGCTCAAACATCAACATTCAAAAGATAGAATTCAAAGTCTAAACATCAAACAAACATCAATCAAAGCAAAACCCAAAGTACCTAGCATCACATCAAGATTTTCAATACAAATTCAAAACATCCATTCTCATCCATATATCATACACCTTTCATCTTCACATCTTTGATCTTTTACACATCCTAGTTTTCTCTTTTATGGTTCAAACAAGATCACAACACAAGAGGAACATGGAGTTAAATCAAGAAACATCAACCACAAGTGATCTAAGCCAAAACATTCCAGAAATCCAAAACACACCACTTCCAGACCTCACTATCACTACACACGATCCACAAAAAGAGGTCTTGGTGGAAGACATCACACCAACAGAAATAAGTGAGGAAGAAGTTCTTGAGATGCTCAAACAACCAAAACTACAAAAGTTTCTTCGCGCAATGACTAAAATAAATCCATCAATTCTCAACATTGTTGAGGATGCGCTTCTTGTACCAAATGACCAAAACACCCTTCCACAATCGACCACTTCCATTACCACCATAGAACCTACTATCAATGAGGATGATACCCTCTTCAACACGCATCAAAATCCACTTTACAACCCACTTGGATTTATCGATACATCTGAGGTTCCTTACCATACCACCTCATCATTTTCCCTTGACACGCAAGTGTCTAGACCTTTGGTACAAGCAAGCTCATCCGAAATAGAGAGACCCTACGGGTTTGTCTCTTCATTTGCACAAGAAAATTTTCCACCCTTCAAATCATTCACACCTCCCACCACGTCAACACCATATTTTGGTTTAGGAATCTCCCCTTTACCTAAATTTCCACCTTTCCCTAACATAAATCACCCCATCCAAATTAATTCATCCAACCAAGGGGGTACATCACATCTTTCAAACACACCATCCACATCAAAACAATGCATGATAGCTAATCAAAATATGGTCTCTCAAAGACCCACTATTTCGCTCATCTCTACCATTCCTACCACTTCACCTAGTCCCACCATTCCTATCACTTCACCCATCCCAAATGCACCTATCACCACATTCACTCCAACCACTACATCCACTATACCTCAAACTTCCACTACCCCCATCACACCCCTTACATCGCAACCTCCCACCACCACCATCGCTCTAAGCACATCTCAAACTTCCAACACAATTCCGATCCCACCACCACCACCATTGCGACCAAGCCAAGTAAGCCATTACAATGCTGCATTCAAAGCATACCAACAATTGCTCCAACAATATCAAACAATTCAGCAAGCGCCTATAGCCACGCACGCTTCTCAAGCTTCACAGCAAAATCAAGCTAAAACATTGCTGCAACAACAACAACAAGCGGCACAAGCTGCTCAAGTGGCACAAGCTGCTCAAGTGGCACAAGCTGCTCAAGCTGCACAAGCCACACAAGCTGCTCAAGCTGCACAAGCTGCACAAGCCGCACAAGCTGCACAAGTTGCTCAAGTCGCACAAGCCGCACAAGTTGCTCAAGCTGCAAAAGATGCCCAAGATGCCCAAGCACAAATTCAAGCACAAGAACAGTACTTTGCACAACAACAAGCGGCCCAACAACTCGCATATCAGCAAGCATTAAAGAAATACCAAGAACAACAAGAAGCAGCACAACAAGCCCTAGCTGACCAACAACAAGCATTGTTGGACCAACAACAAAAAGCACAACAACAAGCTCTATTAGCACAACAACAACAAGATCAACAACAAGCGTTGTTGAAAGCATACATGGCACAACAAGTAAACATTCCACCCATTCAAACACCCACTCCACCCCCCCAGAACACCTTCATTCCACCTCCTGATCCACAATTGGATGTCACGACACAAATAAAATTTTTGTCACAACAAGTGCTTGATCTTCAATCAGGAAGGACACCAAAACCACAAAAAAACCTATGCCCTTATCCATTTGATAGGAGCGTAGAAATGAAACCGTTCCCAAAAGGGTTTGAGATCCCTAAATTTGACAAATATCGTGGAATGGGTAACCCTGAAGATCACATCAGGGAATTCCAAGTACATTACATGGAGGTGGCTTACGACAAAACGTACTTGATGAGATTATTCCCAAGAAGCTTGGCTGGAAACGCTATTGATTGGTTTTCTCGACTTTCTGGAATAAAAAAATTCCAGGAAATCATAGATGCCTTCATACAAAATTATTCCTTCAACACTCCCATGGAGGTTAGCTTACAGGAATTATCAGCTCTCAAACAAGGGAAAAATGAATCATTTGGTGCTTTCTTACAACGATGGCGATCCAAAGCTAATCGAAGCAAGTGGTCCATGCCTGAAGAGCAACAAGTGGGAACTATCATTGCGAATCTTGATGGGCCCTTGGCCTTCCACCTCAAAGTGCAAAACATCACCACTTACAACCAGTTGATCCCTAGGGCACTCAATATCGAACGAGCCCTTGCCACACAGGGAGAAACTTCATCATATCAAGAAGGCCGCTCATCATCTAGTTATCATGACAAACCACGAACATGGGCAAAGAATCGTAATGTAACCAATGATGGTGTCGTTGATGCCAAAGTTGTCATTAGTGCCCCACGAAAGAACAATCCACCATCCCAACAACAACAACACCAAAATACCAATCAAAGCAATCGACAAGTCAATACTGTGGTCCAACCATCCCATAACCAAAACACAAACAACATTGATAATCAGGGAGGACCACAGCGAAACAAGTTCTTCCCCAAACGAAAATACACACTCCTTGGGGAACCTGCTGAAGCAATCATGAAAATATTGGTAGATGAAAAATTGATAACGGTCCCTACACATAATAATTATCAAGAACCATCGGTCAAGCCACCATGGTATAATGAGAATTATCTTTGCGACTTCCACAAACTCAAGGGACACACGACAAACAACTGCATGAGGCTCAAAAATCTAATTCAAGACCTCATAGATGACAAAATCATAGATGTGGAAGCACCATCAGGAAACAAAGATCTCAAGATTTACACGAATCCGATGCCGAATCATGGCAACAAAGGAAACAAAGATCAAGACAAAGGAAAAGGGGCTTATAAAAATGTCAACCACACATACGAGGGTGTTGTCGCTTGTTTAGACGAGTTTTGTGGAGTCATCACCATCAAAGGGGCCCAAGCCGATTGTGGAGTCACCACAAGAGGTGGAAAGGTTACCATTGCAGCACCATCCCAACCAAGCAGAAATTCCACATCCAATCCAAGGTCTAACCCTAGTGGCTATAATGTCTTGGATCAATTGAAAAGAACCCCTGCACATATCTCCATCATGGAGTTACTCAAAATCTCATCTGCACACAAAAAGATTCTAGAAGAAGCTTTGGCGTCATCTACTGTCCCCGCAGATCTAGATGCAGAACAATTCCAAGCTATGGTCGCAAGTATCACCACACCTAACATTCTTACATTTTCTAAACAAGACTTCCCCACACAACCATCTCACAACCGTGCGCTTCATCTGGAGGTGTACGTAAATAAAAAGAAAGTCAAGAGAGTCTTGGTGGATGGAGGTGCAGGCTTAAATATTTGCTCCTTAAAGCTTCTAAAGAATTTGAACATTTCAGAGGATTCAATTGACAAAGGAAAAGGCATCACAATAAGAGCATACGATGACCAGGAAAGGGTATCCCAAGGCACCATTCAGCTTCCTGTCCAGGTTGGACCCGCCATCATGCAAACCAACTGTCAGGTCTTGGACCTCGATTTACCATACAACATTCTCCTAGGGCGACCATGGATACATGCAATGCAAGCTGTAGCTTCAACCTTTCATCAATGTGTGAAATTCACACATGAAGGTCAAGAGGTTACTATCCATGGAGATCCTGAGCCATTTGCCTACTGCAAAAATCTAGAGGCAAAATACTACAAGATCCCGCAAGTACCCAAGAACGATGAAGGCCCATCAACACCTTACGTGGATCCCGCCACTCTCACTTCTGTGACAGAGACACCCTCCACCCCCGCCATCCCCGCCTTTTCTGATATCAAAGTCATAATACAAGATGATGGTTGTGGAAACTATTCAATGCCTAAGAATGCTTTTGTAGTAGGAGAGCTACCACAATCTCCTAGATCAAGAGGACGACCACAATCACAAGAAGCTTCAACATCTCAAGGCTCCTATGAATGAAACCCTACCTTCACAAGTGCAGGAGATCTTGGTCAGGAAACATTAGAGGGGGACTTATCTCATCTCCTCTATCGAGATGATATACCAGCAGTTGAATTGCCTATGGATGAACGAAACAAAGGTATGAAGATGATGCTCTTGATGGGCTATAACCGGAACCAAGGGTTAGGCCAAGATAATAACGGGCGTGTAATACCCATTATACCTGAGAAGCAAATAAAAAATCTTGGCATTGGTCATCCTACTCCTAAGGTAACTGTACTTGGTCGAGGTGCCCATGGTAGACAGAACCGAATGCCTCCTCAGGAATCCGTAACTACTCCACAATCCTCCATGACTTTAGGAATGCCCACTGATTTAACTGAGTCACCAGAAATAGGATTATCTTTGTTGTTTGAGGATACTAACATCCTTATGATTAGCACCTTGTCTTATGAGTCTGAAAACCAAAGCAATGAAATCCGATTAGTCTATCCCCAACTGATTGATTACGACCAACGAGGACCACCAATTCTTGACATGTTTGAAAACGATGAGGCGCTCTCAGAATTCATGGGACTTAGGGATGGCATTCCATGTGGGGATCATAAGGTAGGTTTTATCATAGAGCTAGATACACATGCATACTATGGAGAAACGATTGAATCCCTCAGTCGCAAAAATAAAAAATTGAGAATAATCTCCAAGTCCTTGAGTGAAAACCACCTCGTGGCACTCTCTGACTCTGAAAAAGTAAAAAGAAAGGACGCATCCAATGGTGAAAACCTCTCTGAGGCACCTGAGGATGGGGGATTCAATCTTCCTCTTACAACTATACACCAAGAAAAGTCATCTATGCTAGCAGAAAAGTGCAACCCCATCAATCTAGGAACACAAGAAACTCCTCATATTACATTCTACGCTGAGTCATTATTATGCAAAGAACAGGAGGAGTTGGCTACCTTCTTAAAGGAAAGGAAGATAAATTTTGCGTGGACCTATGCTGATATGCCAGGATTGGATCTAGAGGTAGTGGTTCATCACTTGGCAGTCTATCCTGAAGCTAAACCTGTGAGACAGAAGCTTCGCAAAATGCATCCTCAAATTGCTGTGTTAGTCAAAATGGAGCTCAAAAAGCTATTAGATGTTGGATTCATTCGACCAATTGATTATCCAGAATGGGTATCGAACTTGGTACCCATATCAAAGCCTAACGGAGCCATAAGAATCTGTACGGATTTCAGAGATTTGAACAAAGCATGTCCCAAGGATGATTTCCCGCTCCCCAACATCGACATGATAGTAGACATGACAGCAGGGCATGAGATGCTATCACTTATGGACAGATTTTTAGGATACAACCAGATTATGATAGAAAAAGAAGATCAACACAAGACGGCTTTCACTTTCCCATGGGGAACCTACTGCTAGAACATGATGCCATTCGGCCTAAAGAATGCAAGAGCAACCTATCAAAGGGCCATGACACTAATATTCCATGACATGATCCACAAAATAGTTGAGGACTATGTCGATGACATCTTGGGCAAATCCAAAAAGAGGAAGGATCATATATCAATCTTGAGTGCTATCTTTGATAGACTAGAAGAATACAAGGTTCGTTTGAATCCCAAGAAGTGAGTCTTTGGCGTACAATCAGGAAAGCTGTTGGGCTACATAGTGTCAATGAGAGGCATTGAGATTGATCCGGCAAAGGTGAAAGCAATACTTGAAATGGAAGCTCCTAGGACATTGAAACAACTGAGAGGTCTCCAAGGCAGGCTTCAGTCAATTCACAGGTTTATAGCACAATTAGCAGACAAACAAATCCCTTACTCTCACTTACTCCACAAGGGGGTAACGTACAAATGGGATGAAAAATGTGAACAAGCCTTCAACAAAATCAAGGAATATCTATTAACACCTCCAGTACTAAGGCCTCCAATTCAGAACAAACCATTGATCCTTTATATCTCAGCAACTGCAGTAGCCCTTAGTGCTCTCCTAGCACAACATGATGAAAATGGAACAAAAAGAGCCATCTACTACATCAGCCGTACAATGGTGGGCCATGAGTTAAACTATACATTCATTGAAAAATCTTGCCTAGCAGTGGTGTTTGCATCCCAAAAATTCAGACACTACATGTTGGCACACAAGATCAAACTCATAGCTAAAATTGATCCCCTAAAGTATCTTCTTTGAAAGGCAATGCTTATAGGAAGAATGGCTAAGTAGGTAATGATATTATCAGAATATGACATTGAGTATGTGGAGTGTAAGGCAATCAAGGGACAGGTCATTGCAGACCAACTGGCAGACGCACCTATCTATGCGGAGAACCCACTTGTTTCAGAATTTCCAGATGAATCCATTTTCAACATTGACATAGCTACTCATTGGAAACTATACTTTGATGGCTCCTACACACAACATGGGTCAGGAACTGGAATCTTCTTCATCACTCCACAAGGGGATTGTATACCAAGATCATACAAACTAGCATTCCCTTGTACCAACAACATTGTAGAATACGAGGCTTTAACTATAGGTCTCAGGATAGCAGTACAGTGGAACATTATGACATTGAAGGTATATGGAGATTCACAGCTTATCATAAATCAAGTGAACAATGAGTACCAAACAAAGGATGATAAGCTAACTCCATACAAAAGGCTAGTGGAAAATCTCAAGGAATCTTTTGTTGACATCACATTTGAGCAAGTACCAAGAACCAACAACAGAGCAGCAGACGCAATGGCAACTATTGGATCACTCTTAGAGATCCCTCAAAATGTTCCAAAATATGACTTCTTGGTAGAGCAGCTTCTCGTACCAGCATTCAAGGTACCAGAGTCAGAATTTGTGGGCGAAATCGTTGGTCCAAACGATCAGTGGTACCAAGACATTTACACATACCTTAGGATAGGTATCATTCCCGTGATTTGCGTTCAAGCCTTAGACGAACCTTTATCAAGAAAGCATCTCGTTTTGTCATTTTAGGAGAAACCCTATATCGCAGAAGCATAGAAGGAACCTTACTAAGATGTCTTAACCCTGAGGAGGCTTCGGCTGCCCTAACTGAGGTGCACAACGGCATCTGTGGTTCTCATTCGAGTGGCATGACCTTGTCTAAGAAATTGCTGAGGAGTGGGTATTACTGGCCTACCATGGACAGAGAGGCACATGAATACGTCAAGAAGTGTCTACAATGTCAGCAACACGGGGACCTCATCCATGCTCCAGCTCAAGAGCTTCATCCAATCGTCACACCATGGCCCTTTTCACAGTGGGGACTCGATCTCATTGGGAAAATCACACCCACCTCATCCAACGGCCACAAATTCATTATAACCGCAACTGAGTACTTCACCAAGTGGGTTGAAGCCATACCTATGACCTACATAACAGGAAAGCAGATCTCAAAGTTCATCCTGAACTATCTCATATGCCGCTATGGTGTTCCACAAGCCATCATCTCAGATAATGGGACACCATTCAAAAATCAGGAAGTCCGTGACATATGTGATAAATTCAAAATCCAACATCGCTTTTCCACCCCGTACTATCCCCAAGGCAATGGCCAAGCAGAAGCTACAAATAAAACCATCCTCAAAATCCTTAAGAAAACAGTCAATGACGCAGGTCGTGACTGGCATTTGCAGCTTAATCTTGCCCTTTGGGCTTATCGAACCAGCATCCGCACACCCACTGGTGCCACACCATTTTCCTTGGTCTACGGATCAGAGGCCATCTTGCCCATTGAGATCGAGCTACCATCCCTCAGAGTATCATTGCAAAACCTCATCACGGATGAGGAGTATCGAGTTTCAAGACTAAACGAGCTGGAACTATTGGATGAGCGACGTCTAGATGCTTTAAACCATCTTCAAGTGTATCAGAATAGACTCAAAAGGAGCTACAACAAGAAAATCAGAAGCAGAACTTTCCAGGTCAGAGAATTGGTGCTAAAAGAGAATCAGAAAAATGTCTTGAACCCAAATGGCAAGGGCAAGTTTGAACCCAACTGGTTGGGACCCTTTGTCATCACAGCAAGCTACAAATCAGGGGCATATCAGTTATCAACACCCAAAGGGGAACCCCTACGAGAGCCAATGAATAGCTCCCATCTCAAAAAGTTTTATGCCTAAATCTTTCAAGGTATAGAACCAAAAAATCAAAAAAAAATCATAAAAAGTCCTTAAAAAATGGTTACTTCTACAAAACCTCGCAAACAAAGGCCTTGGTGACAAATAAAAAATCAAAAATCAAGAAAACAGAAAGAGAAAAAATTGTCCTCTAGCAAAACCACTTCGTGGCACTTTGGGCAAGTACCTTGTGAAAACCTGGCAAATGTGCACCTTGTGTAAATAAGTTAATTTCCATCCATCTTGGTCTCCGTGACTTGCTTTGCATCATTCACTCACCCATCGCATATCATCGCATTTCACCCTTCCATCCGCATCTGCACCATAGCTTGGTCTTGCGTTTGTGTCATGATTCCTCCTAGAGCTACTCGACCCACTTAAAAGGTCAGTTTGTCCTGCCTATATCAGAGTAGTCTATCACTTCACGCTGGGGGAACATTCTCATCGGATCGGATTCATGTATGATCTTAAAATCCTCAAATCCAAAAATCCAAAAACATCAGAAAAATCATAAAATCCAAAAACATTCAAAACATATCAAAATCCAAAAACAGGTCAAAAAGTCATTCAAAAAGTCAAAAACAGAGTCGTCTTATCGAACTACATCGTCTCTGAGCTTAAACGTAGGCAAGGTTGATCTTTGATTATCCCCCGAGACATTTAGGTCGGTCCTATAGGAGTCCATCATAATAAACTGACATCTCATCATGTATATCATCATTTGTAAATTGGTCAAGTTGTCAGTCAAACTACGTGGTCTCTGCGTGTATAACGTAGGCAAGGATAATCTATGGATCAGCCCCCGAGGCCCCTAGGATAGGTCTTTAGGTTAGTATCTTGGTCAAAATCTCAAAAAATCTCAAAACATTGGAAAATTGAAAATCAAAACATTTGAAAATCTCAAAAATACCAAAACAGCCTCAAAACATTGCAAAACTCCAAAAACATCCAAATATTTGAAAAAAAAAAAATCCATCCGCCTCATCTCGCTTACACTCACAATAATCAATCATCCATAATAAATTGTCATCACCCTCAACCTTTGGTAAAACAGTCGGAAACAAGTCTAGCAGTCAAATGTGAAAACCTAAACTGTCAAAATCTCAAGTATAGGTCAGTTAGCAAGCAAGTTGGTCAACTCTTTTCTTATCAATAGCATATAAATCATAAATCAATTTCATCATTGTTTGATAAAAGCATGTCCTAGGATCCGTTCCGACAAGGGGCACTTTTATCAAACCAACCACTTTGGGTAAACAAAACGACATGTCATTAACATGTCCTAGGATCCGTTCCGACAATGGACATTATCTTTTGGCAATAAGTTTTGGCTCCCATCTTTCGAAACATCGTTTCTCTTGGCTAACGGTATGAAGAACATTAGTTTGTTTGCTCACTTACTTTATCTTGTTTGATTTATCTCATTGTGCTCATTCCAAGGACCTCTCGATGATGTCTGAACAGAGGATTTAGAGAAATAGGAATGGGGCAACGATCATTATTCTTTTGTCTGCTGTGCTTGTTGGATGTTCTTGTAAAATAACTTGGTGAATACTTGCTTTGGTAGGTACGTCCTATTAAGGTTTCCGTATGTCAAGTGTGAACAAGAATACTCCTATCTACTTGTCGAGTCAAAGTCCATCGCACTAGGTACAACGCCATCTTGGTTCTTTATACCCTGATGCATCATGCCTACGTGTATTATCAAACATAAGGAAATTCACCCTTTGAAAATCCCAACTCCTTGGCAAGTAATCATCATCATCATCATCATCTCATGTCTTGTTGGAATCTCTTGTTTTCTTCTATCTCTTGTTTTTCACGCTAACATGGTACCATGACAGTTAATCATAAATCATCACCATTGCATCCATCTTGCATCCACAAACCATCAACATACTGTATAATGCATATAATACCATATCAAAAACATTAATCATACCACATGCATTCATCCCTATCATTGCATAATATAGATTGGTTATTCTAGCCATCTCATAAACCATACATCTATCACCCATATGCATAATCATAAAAGCATCATCATATCAAATCATGTGCATCCATCATATCATCCATGCATCATCATATCATCCATTACATATAAACATCATAATCATATCATCATCAATAATGTTAATGTCATGGTACGAATCAGGATCAAGTGTGTGTAATATATCAAAATAGGCATGAGACTACCCATGGTTGATGACTGTCTACATCATCAAATCTGTCTACATCAAATATTCGAGTTGAATTGATCTTGAACCTCTTTTTCGAGAGATCGACCCTCAAATCAAACCTCTTCGCTCGATCTCTCGAGGGGCAGTATACCAGATAATTCTTCTTGGTGGGGCAATAGTGGGGCATTCAAAAAATTAGAGAATTTTTTGATTTTGATCATGGTAGATTATTCTTTGAACCAATGTAACAAGTGCATTGCTTCAAAGAGGGCAAAATGTAGACATTGAAAATATACGATTGATATCACACTCGATCTACTAACATCGTTTCTTCCTAAATCATCCCTCACTAACTGCTTAATCAAATTCCCCTATATGATTAAATTCATCAATATTCGTCTCTTAATTAAATAAATTATTTTGTCTAATTAAGTCACTTTCCCTTGTTAATTAAATCAATTCATCTGATCTAATTATCCCTATTTAATTAAATAATCAATTTATTTGATTAAATCTCTAAAGTCTATCTGTTAAATTAAATAAATTAAAACCTTATTTGATTTAATCTAGCACATCCCTTTTAATTAAATAAATCAAAATCTTTATTTAATTAGCCTCTTATCATATTCCTCTCTTTGATTTAAATTAATCCTAAAATATAAATCAAATTGTCAAATCAAATATCCCCTTAAATTAATCAAATCCTGATTAATTTAATCCTAATCACTCAAATCCTCTAGATTTTGCAACTTGCACAATTAAATCATTTATTTGATTTAATAATTCCCTATTTTCATTCAAAAAAGGCATCTAAGTGGGAATATTCCTCAAATTTGAAATCTCCCCCAAAAGGACTTGTCCATCCAACAAAGCATTTAAAGCTCTTACATTGTCTCTTACATGTCTCCCACTTGGCATTTAACTCATTTTTCATCCCCCCTAAACATGTCATCTCATCAAATTCAAATTTCAAACTTGCACATGGATCAAAACTTGCTCAACCTTCATCCTCTCACATGTTGACAAGTGGCATCATATCATTGGTTGAATCTTTGTCCCACATTGATCAAATTTGGACATCTCTTCAACTTATCAATCTATAAATAAAGAGTTCATATCCTTATTTCATCATCCACATCTCAAGCAAAATTACCATGCTAAAATACTTAGCAATTCTCATCCATCTCATTGAATCATAGCTAGGTTTTTTTTGCAGATTTTAAGCTTGGAGCATACATTCAAAGTCTTCATCAAGTGGATCAATCATCTTCAATCAACATTTGCATTCAAGGAGTTGGGAAAGGGCAAATCTCCACACACCTATTTGCACCAACTCCCTCAAGAGATCAAGAGTTTGCTTGCATTAGATAGGATTTAATTGTTTCATTTGTGTTCTTCATTTTCATTTCTTATCTTTTGCAAATTTCAAATGGATTTCTTGAGGAATCATTGGTTTCTAATTTTGTGTTTGATCTAATTGTTTGCATGTTTATTGTGTTTGTGCAAGGTATAGATTCAAATGGTTCACAGTTTCAAAATAGTTGTTTATGGTTACAATTTGACATTTTAGGGTTACAAAATAGACATTACATGTATGTATGCATGTATGCATGTGTGTATCTAGATACATACATATGTATACATGTACATATAATTATATTTATGTTTATGGACATGTGTATCCAATCATTTATATCTGATGTGTACATGGTCATGAATATGGATATATGATTTAAATATTTATGTTTATCTAGACATTTATGGACATGTATATGGATATTTATATAGTATGTATGTATGTGTATGTGTCTATGTGTGTATGTATGTATGTATGTATGTATGTATGTATATACATATATACATACATGTATATGTAATGTCTATTTTTGACCCTTAATATTACATCAAATTGAAACACTAAACAACTATTTTGAATGTGCAACACAAATATGGATAATTCACTTTTCAGACATACAGATACAAAGATCACCAGATTGTGATTAATTTTAGACAACCCACAAAATTATTGAGGTTTACAAAAAAAATTGTTAGAAGATATTGGATAGTTTACTTCACAATAGATAGTAATTATGAGGTGATAATGCTTATTCTAGTGAGATTTTAGTAGCTATTCTCACCCAAATATGAGAATTTATTTTTGGTAATGTTTCATTGAGTACAATCCAACTAAATGTTCCAAAATAAATTATCAAAGGGGATTGTTTTCCTTACTATTCCCCTAAACTAGTATTAGGGCATATCAAGTGACCAAATGTGTAGATTAAAATGGAACCATTGATTTACCCTAGATTTCTTGTTGTACATGGTCATTATCTTAATAACAACCAAATTTTATTATATTTTGCATAACAATCATATGCTAAGGTTTGTTTAGGCCTCAACGTCAACAATTTAGATTTAACTCTATATTTTGAGTAAGGAACAATAGGATATGTGAAAAGGGTCCATACCATCATAAAGATCAATAACCTTTTTCTTATACAATCTTGGTTGGTGAGAGTATGCTTGTGATCTCTTAATCACTTAGTGATATTGATGATCATGTGGTCATTGCTTCCCAAAGGGAAGCAATTGATAGTATTGTTGAGATTGTTGTGTATACTCAAAATGATATATATAGATTGCATGGGATAGTACTTGATGAGGCATCTACATAAGTTATCTTATCACCTAGATCCCTATCAAGTCATAGGTATCCCATATCTAGAGAATCTATACCGCATTATAGGTGATGATTATATTTAAAGAGCGGCATGCTATTTTTTTGAGGACTTGGTGAGGGAATATTAGGTGATATCCTCACAAATGAGGATCCCTTTGTTAGATGTCAGTTCATATGTGGGTCACACCCTTGTAAATTCAGAGAATCCAACAACTAGCTCACAACATTTGATGCACACCCTAGTGTTAGATCTTTTGGTGGGAAACATGAGTAACATACTAGAGCAACACAAGCAACATCTATTGACCATTGTATTTCTCCATAGGCACCTGATCCACTTGAGTAGGTTTTAGGGGGTATGAATGTTGTAGCTCATATTCTTTTTTTAGGATCGATGGCATCACACCTTCATATTCCATTACACTCATCATTAATAGAGCTACTAAGGGATGAGAGAAAATTATGTGAGATAATGGATTCCATCATTACAACTAGAGAGGGCGGTACTTAAGGTTCTAGTTTATCGATGTAGGTATATAATTTTTATTTTTTAAGTTAAAATTTACACTATAAAATTTAAAACATAGGCTTGTAGTTCTACACAAATAAATTATATATTTATTATTAACATTTCATTTTTACATTGATTTGTAGCTCAAGATAGTAGGTGATACTTCTAGTTTGAGGTTAGAGTGTATACACAAACATGCTTCATTCAATGATAGTGGATAGGTGAGTTAATTGTCAAATTAAATATTATATATACATACATACATATATATATATTAATAAATAATTACATTTTTGTAGGGCTCTATGCATCTATCGAAGCAAGATTCTCACTCTAAGGGTCACTCAACTAAGAGTTGTTAATATATCTATGGAAATTTATGTTTATGAGAATTTATTCAAACATGTGTACATGGACATTTATATTTGACATGTGTCAATATTTATATTTATGTTTACAGACATTTATATGGACTTTTATATTTGACATGTGTGTATGGACATTTATATTTATGTTTATGGACATGTATATTTATTTATAAATTAGATACATGTATATGGACATTTATATTTGACACATGTGTGTATGGACATGTGTAGGGACATTTATATATGTTTGTGGATACTTATGGACATGCATACAAATATTTATAGTTAAATATATATAGACATTTATAAATATATGTATATCATGGACATTTATTTTTGACATGTGCATGGACATTTATACTTATGTTTTCACCTATGGGCCTATTTTTTTTTCATAATTTGTTCTTTTAATTATTTTTCATAATTTTTCTTTTCAAAATTTTACACTAATATTCCTAAACCAATCTTTCACAGGTTAAATCCTATTAGGATTCTTAGTCTTCAAAGAGATGGAAAATCCCATAATAAATGTGTATCTATCCACTTAAACAAGGCTAATAGAAAATATATAATATATAAGTGATAGGATAGTAAGTAGAATGTTGTAATATAATTTTTGAGAAAATAAAATATGTTTGATATACTTGAAAAATTATATGATTAAAGTGGATGAACATAACCAACCTAATTAATTCCGACCTTGGAAAATCTCCCTATATTCTAACTCCTTCATACTACATAAATATTATACACTATCTTTCTCTCTATAGAGATAGAGAGCAATAGCATAGGAGTGTCCAAAATTAAACATAACACTACTAGAATAAAACCTAAAATATTAGAGAAAATCCCTTTCATTCATTATGATTGATAAATGATCGTTCATACACTTCACTAAGATCATGCTTATATATTAAGCTCTAAGAACCATAGGAAAAAAATATATTGAAATAATGATTATAATAATATCATAATTTCACCTAATGGTAAAAAATCCCTCCTTGATTCCCCACCTATATTTCATAAATTATAAATTTTGTAGTGAACCATTATCCTCTAAAGTTAATATACCTAAGTAAAGAATAATTTACTTTTTTGGAATACAATCTCTTATGCTTTTGAGACCAAGAAGGTGAAACTATTAATCAAGGAAATGAAGCACTCCTTAAAATTTTAAGTTATCCAAGTGTGAAGTTTTCTAAGACTTACCCCTTGACTAAAACACCAATAATATTTGAATAAAACATATAAATAAAATTGACAATATCAATCCAAAATTGCAAAGTACAATTCTTAGATGCTACTTATTTAAATGATCTTGACCTTTCAATTTTTTACACAAGTATATTTATGTAATACATGTCTAATAATTCTCAAAAATTGGATCTAATGTCAATCAACCAAATTAAATCCTATTTATCAACAATATGTAAAAAATATCAAAGAAAATTAATCCCCATATTTTCTCATTCGTATGTCAATAGAAATTACAAATATATATAGGCTATGAATGGTGAACTATGTTCTTTAAAATATAACACTCACAAGTTCAACCATCAAACCAAATATTCAAATATATCTTAATTATACAATAACAAATCTACAAAAAACAAACAATCAAATCAAACCATACAGCTAAATGATGGAATATCCAACATTCCCCTCTTATTACATCATTGTTTTAAAGTACTGATAAGAGAATCGTGAAAAGCATCAAACTTCACATGTCCAAGAGGCTTGGTGAATATGTCAACGTGTTGCTCTTGAGAAGTACAAAATTGGATTTGAATATTGTTTTGTTGAACCTATTCTTGAATGAAGTGACAAGCAACTCCAATGTGCTTGGTTCATTCATGAAACATTGGATTATGAGAAATCTTGAGAACACTTTGATTATCACAATAGAGGATTGTGGGTTGATTTTGAGGTACTCCCAATCCTTCTAGTATGTAATGTAGCCAAATTTATTCATAAAATACTTTACTTGTTGCACGATGTTTTGCTTATGTTGAAGAAAAATAAATTTTGATTGCTTCTTACTTCCCAAATAAATATAACTTGATCCTAAGAAGAAAAAAATCTATAGGTGGATTTCCTTTCATCAATAGAACTTGCATAATCTACATTTTTATATCATGTCAAGAAGAATTGATCATTCTTTTTATATTCCAAACCATGATTCATTGTACCATGGATATACCTTAGTACTCATTTTTTATTTCCAATGACATATCTTTGGTTCTTACATGAATCATGAAAGACAATTAACATCAAAAATGATATTTGGTCTAGTGTAACTCAAGTAAATCAAACCTCCAATGATCTATTGATAGAGAGTTGCATTTACTCAAGGATATGGATTAGAAATAAATAGCTGCAATAATTCCATAGGTGTAGATGTGGGTTTGGAATCCATCATTGTCAAATTCTCAAGCAATGTCTTAGCATATTTTATTTGAGATACAAAGGTATGTTGATTAGTTTTTCATACCTCTAAGACAAGACAATAATTTAATACCTCGAGACTTGCCATATCAAATTCCTTCTTGAGATCATTCTCAATTGTTTCAACCATTATTTTTGAGCTTCTTGTGATAACTAGGTCATCAAAATATACATTAATAATAACAATGTCTCCCTTGTTCTTTGAGGTAGATATTTGGATCATATGGATGCCTGGTGAATTTATGTTGTGTCAAATATTCATCAATTTTGATATACCAAGCTAGGAGCTTATTTGAGACCATAAAGAGACTTAACAAGTTTGTATACCTTTTATTATTTACCAAGTATAATGTATCCTTTTGGTTAGGTCATATAAACCTCCTTCTTAAGGTCTCCATTGAGAAAGGAACTCTTTACATTCATTTGATACAACTTCCATATAGCAAATGCATTGTGAATGGTACTAGTATACCACTTTCGCTTAGGTTTTTTGACATTTGTGAGTGTTGAATCAAATTGATTATCAACATTACCATTACTTTTCTCATCCAAGTTGAATATAGGGTTATTATCTAGAGTAGGTGATGATGTGGGAGGAGAACTTAACTCACTCTTCTCATAAAAAATGACATCTCTGCTAATGTATATCTTCATTGTGGTAGGATCCATAAGTTGATAGGCCTTTGACTAATTGATATAACCAAGAATAATACATTTCAAGGATTTCTCATCAAGCTTCTTTCTCTTTTTCTCAAGAATGTTAAATGTATGTTATTATATTGAATACACAAAGATGAGAGATAGATTGTTTTACCCTATCCAAGATTCTTCTAATGTGATTCCATCAAGTGCTTTGATTGGTGTGTCATTTAGAAAATAAAGTGTTGTATACACAAATTCATCCCAATATGCATGTCCCAAATGAGAATCCTTCAACATGTTATGTACCATCTTCATGATTCAATGTAGTTATGTTGTTCATCAACTCCATTTTGCTGAGATGTGTATGTTGTAGTTAGTGGTTTGTATGTCCATATCATATTCCTTGTTTTTTTTAATCCAACAACACCTTCTACCTGAAGCTTCATGTTGCATGAAAATATATTTCATAGTTGGGTGTGGCACATATGCAATAATCTTTGCACCCACAAGGAATGGCCTAAAATTATTCATATCTTCGACCAAATCATAAGCATACTTTTCTATTGTTGAATACTTCAATTTTGTTGCCTGTAGTGATTTACTAAAGAAAAATACTAGTTATTTATATCTATATTTATTCTTTTACAACAACACGACAATAATATTATAAAATGAAGAAAAAAATAATAGTTGGAGAGGTTTAGAATAACCTGGAATTACCTATACATGGGCATCATATATTGCTTACTTGATATCCCTTGATGCATTAGTTGGTTTTGCACTTCATTCAATTGAGTGTCCCTTCTTGCACATATTAGATATGGCTTTTGTCTTCTTAGAAAAGTTAGGAACAAATCTCCTAACAAAGTTGATTTTCCTAAAAAAGGATTGAATTCCTTTCGTAGACTTGGGTTGAGGGATAAGGTCGATAGCCTTAACTCTTTAAAGATCTATTTTAACCCCATCCTTTAACACAATGTGTCCTAGAAGCTTACCTTCCTCAATACTAAAATTACACTTTTTTGGATTTAGGGAGATCTCATGCTCTAAACATCTTTTAAAAATTAACTCTAGGTGTTCAAAATGCTCACCTCTTTCCTTTGAAAAAATAGTTAGGTCATATTGATTCACCACCATGATCCAATCAATAAGACCAACAAAAGCCTCATCCATTGCTCTCTAAAATTTGAACCCGCATTTTTCAAATGAAACGACATCCTCATTGATGGGTTCAGTTATTAGCCTATTTTATGTTACTTTTATGCATAATTTTAGACACTATTAGATAAACCTTTCAGATAATACTCCTGTGTTATGCTATCTTTTCATGTTTATTATACAACCTTGGACCTAAATCGTAATAATGGAAATATGGTTATAATATAGTAGCATTGCATAGTTTATATGTGAGTATGTATGAAATGTGGATGGAATTTTGTGTTTAATTATGGTAGTTAGCTTTGTGTATATGTTTTGTGGATTAACCTATTGTAACTCAAAAAGGAACTATAGCCCATAGCAACTGGAAGTTGTAAACTACAACAAAAGGAAGAATGGGATAGTGAAACAGGGAAGTGCCAAATCAAGTTGAATGCATTAACTATTGTATGAAGACACCTGATGGAGTTGGTCATGCATGATTATGATAGTTAATAAAGCACCGGAGAAGGAGAATTTTTTTTTGATAGGATTCTGAATAAATATTTATGTGTTTTACATGTAATTCTATTTTACAGTGTTTCAATTCTATTAGAACTCTTCTTTCTTTTTGGTTATAGTTTGAACAATTCAATCTTAACTGTATACTCTGATATCTAGGAGTGATAGTTAATGATTGTAGTTAGTTGTTGCTTAGAATAAACTCCCCCATGCTTGTATATAGCTAGTGGTTGAGTCCTTAGATAAGCTAGTTGATTTTCTTATTTTTTTATCAATTGCTTTTCAAGTTCAATTATTATCTACAGACATGTTGATTATTCAGAATGATTTCATTGAATACAATCTGTGAAGAAGATTTTGTGTAATCTTTTGTGACACATAATGAATGAAATTCAATTTCACATGGATGCGTAGAATCTAATATTTAGATTTGGTTCTAGTTAAGTGAATACAACCACTTGAGTAGGCTACTCAAGGTAACTGTTCTTCACTCCATTTATAGTTTTTTGTCTGTTTAGTAGTTATTTTTGTTCATCATTGTTTCATAAATTGCATGCAAGTTAGAATAGATCCTCATATTTTGATTATCATTAATGAATGTTCATGAGTATGCATGTAATTGGTTAATTTGTATTACACTGGAAATTTATTAGAATAATTTTAATTTCTAGTTTGAGTAGTTCTGAGTTAGTTTGACAATTCTCTATTAGCAACAGTTCGGTTATAGGTTAAGCTGTAGGTACCTGTAGCCATTAGCTCTAGTTTGTTTCTTTTACTTTTATACAATTCTGTAAATTTTCAACAAGTAGAACATCTTTGATAGGATAGCTTAGGAAATCCTAAGTCTTTGAAGGCACATATAGTGTAACATCATCACAAGTTTACAAGCCTTGGGTTGACACTTTACTGTAGTCTTTACAATGTTGAGTGGATTGTTCAGCTAGACATACCTCTAAATTGCATAGGTTATACCAATTTTACGATACATTAGTTTAGAATCTACATTTTTGGCACTGTTTTCAGGGATGTTGCTATCTTCATAGAAGAAGTTTTCTGAATTTTCATAGTTTACATTTTGTTTTCAAAATTAGGATTGTTAGACTTAATATTTTTCACAGCACCAGAAAAATACACTAACACTTTGCAAGACCGCTACTATATAAAGCCATATTTCATGTATGTGGAGGCAGAGAGACTCTTTGGGTAGATTCCTCCCCTCTACATGCCAAGAAGCCATAGAAAAAATTTGTGAGTCTAGTACTCAGAGCGAGGGTAATACTAAAGAAGAAATTTCCCCATCACCAACATCTACTACACTTACAAAGGGGACATACTGAACCATGGGTGATGCAGTGGATGATCCTGAGCGTGCAACCTTTGAGTTCCCAATCACCAACCAAGAAAGGGCTACTATGCTAAAGAATATCCCTCTTTCAGCATTACTAGTCTTTTATGGGTTGATGACTAAGGATCCAGATACATTTCTATTTGAATTTGATGTCCTATGCAGAAGTTATGATTATACTTTTGATGCTCATAGGCTCAAACTCTTCCTTGACACTCTAAAAGATGTAGCCCTAAGATGGTTTATGGGATTAGGCAAGGATGTTGTTCCTAATTAGGATGCCATGAAGACAATGTTCTTGGAGAAGTACCAAGACTATTGTAGACAACTTGATAGGAGGAGAGATGGAATTTTCAAAATTTCACAAAAGGAGGATGGGCCATTAGATGACTGTGGAGAGCTTTCAATTTTACTTGAAGAAAAACACACAAAACAAGTTGTTTGAAGAATCCCTCAAGTTAGTATTTTTTAGAGGAGTCAACGAGGACTATATGTATTCCCTCAACCTCATTGGACAAGGAGATATCTCTCAAATACCATTTGAAGACATCTGCAAGGTCTACAGGAATAATTCTAGGACCTTCACTAAGAGACCAAGAGGAGATATAACATCCACTCTTGGAAAATAATCCATAGGGGTTTCAAAGATAGAGTTAAGCAATTTGTTGTCCAACATGAATGAGGATATTATCAACCATTTAGCAACTCATTTGGATACTCTCCACATCAAGAAGAAGTGGGAGGAAACTGAAGCAATGCTCACTAAATATTTCCCCAGTTGTAAGCAAAGGAAAGCAAACTATAAATGCAAAAGGGTGGCTAGTATTCAACAAGACAAAACTGAGAAACCTGATTTTCAGCCACTTTAAGGAGAGGATGGGAAACTATTTTACATAGGTCAAAGAATTCCATGACAAAAAATACAAGGTATGCCACAAGACCTTAACTTCAATTCATCCTTTCCCATTGGAAATCAGAATTTTTCTTCTTGGAACTCTCAGTTGAGGCTAGCTAATCAAAATTAATGGGAAAACCCTCAACAATCACCACAACCTCAGCAAAATTGGAACCAGCAGCAACTAAATCCATGGTCACAACAAAATTTCCAAGGTTCCAATTACAATCCCCAATGGTCAACACAATAGAACCAGTGGTGGCCTCAATGGAAAAAAGGTCAACGGTGGCAATAACAAAATATGAACTATCAACAGCCTATGCTTCCTCCTTAGCCACAACAACAAGCCATCATGCCTCCATCAAATCCTACATCCCATCCACCCAAGCCACCATAATTACTTGCCCAACCTACACCTAACCCTAACAACAAGCCTATTCAATAGGATTATACTAACAAGGCTATGCAATACCCTACTTATGGGGTAGAGGTGAGTGATGTCCACCTCAAATCAAGAAAACAACTTGTTAGACCTTCATCCCCTCAAATCACTAAGATGGAGGATGAGGAACCTATATTTGAAGCTTCATACAAAACACCTTTGGAACCTTAGTCAAATTAGGTACACCAAACTACCCCAAGTCCAAAGCCTCCTTTCCTTGAAGTCTTAGCCATTCAAAAGCATCACACACAAGCTAAGATAGACATGTTGGGTCAACTTAGGGATGTCAATATCAAGATCCCTCTCATCCAAGCTATTAAGGACATTCAAATCTATACTAAAACAGTCATGGACCTATGTATTAGGAAACCAGAGAGAAAAAGGAAGGATCCTCAGACAATACATGTCCTAGGAAACCTTGCAGATATCATGTTAGAGAACATAACTTTCCATAAATACACAAACCTTGGTAGTCTAGTAGTGGATGTCAACATTAATGGGACCCTTATCAAGAACACCTTAATAGACTTAGGGGTAGCAATCGATGTTATGACTAAAGAAAAAATTTTCAATTACTTCATTTAGCCAACCTTAGACCTACACAAACCCATTTTATAGTTGGCGGATAGGTCAATAGTCAAGCCTAAAGGAATAATTGAAGATTTAGTTATTGCATTAGATTATTGAGAATATCCTGTTGATTTCATATTTTTGCAATCAAAGGTTAATCTTGTAGGATACCCACTCATCCTAGGTAGACCATGGTTAGCTATAGTTGATGCATTCATAGGCTATAGGTCTGGAAATATGATAATATCTAATGGGACTGTGACCAATAAATTGGTCCTCTATACTCTAGCCCAAAATTATGTTGATCTTAGCAAACTATTTGGCACACTTTGGATGAGGAAGATAATTATTCCCTACAAACATTGATGACTATAGAGCACAACCCTCTATTGGATGATCAGGATGAAGATGAGTTCATTGCTCATATAATACAAAATGGCTACGGCAGGATCTTGCAACAATAGGACTGTCTCGCATGCCTACAAGACCCCTTGCAAATTATTATACCCACCAATTCCTCAGAAGAAATATCTTATATCTTTCATTCCTTACTTCCATGACCGTGTGTACCAATAATTCCAAGCCTTGACCTCTCATTTGTGCAAGAATCATCCAAAGAATTAGAATAAATTCCAATAAAAATATTGAACATAAAAAATGCTTTGAGTAAGGAGTAACAAAATTCTCTAATTACTATGTTGCAAGCACACACAACAAAATATGCATGGGACTACCATGATATGAAAGGCATAGATCCTAACTTATTTATGCATAGGATCTATATCAATGATGGTTATAAACCCATTAGAAAACCTCAACGGCAAATGAACCCTTCCTTGAGAGAAATGGTCAAAGCTAAACTTCAAAAACTCCTTGATGCGGGATTTACTTATTGTATATCTAATAGTGAATGGGTCTCACCTTTGGTCATTGTTCCCAAGAAAGTTGGAAAATCGAGAGTTTGTGTAGATTACAGGGAACTCAACATAGCCACTAGGAAGGACCACTTCCCATTGCCCTTTATAGACCAAGTGCTTGATTCTTTAGCAGGGAAGAAGTAATTTTCATTCCTAGATGGTTTCAGTTGTTACAATTAGATAAAAATTGCTCCATAAGATTAGGACAAGACAAAATTTACATTTCCATGGGGTACTTATGCCTACTCTATTCTACCCTTTGGTTTATGCAATGCTCCAACTACTTTTCAGAGGGTAATGCTCAACATCTTTTCTGATTATGCTCATGGTTGTATGGAGATATATATGGATGATTTTACCACATATGGGGAAACTTATGAGGAAGCCCTCAACAATCTAGAAAATGTATTAAAAATATGTAAAGAACACAAATTGTCACTCAAAAATGAAAAGTGATTTATGATGATGACTCAGGGAATTGTTTTAGGGCACTTCATATTCAGTTATGGGATTCAGGTTGATCCAAATTATTTCCACATTACCTGTTCCAAAAAAACAAAGAGATATCAGAAGTTTCCTTGGCCATGTAGGCTACTACAGAAGGTTTATTAAATACTTCAGAAGATTGTTGCACCATTGTTTGTTTTGTTGAGTAAAGACATTGAATTTGAGTGGACATCAGAGTGCCAATAATCCTTTGAAGAGCTGAAAAAATCCTTGACTCAAACAACTATTTTGAGGGGGCCAAATTGGACCTTACCCTTTCATATACATACAAATTCTTTAGATTTTTCTATTGGAGCAGTTTTGGGTCAGAAAGAAGGAAATAAAGAGTATGTAATTTACTACATTAGTAAGAATCTTGAGGAAGCAAAGCTGAATTATACTGTTACAGAAAAGGAGATGCTAGTAGTAGTGTATTCCATCAATAAGTTCAAGCATTACATCATCGATTATTTAACTTTTGTCCATACAAACCATACAACAATCAGATACTTGATGAACAAGCCTGTAGTTGGGGTAGATTAGTAAGATGGTTGCTCCTTCTACAAGAGTTTGATATTACAATAGTGGAAAAGCTTGGTAAAGCTAATGTGGTGATAGATTTCTTATCAAGGTTACTAACACAATCAGTAGAAGGGGTAGTGAATGATTCATTTCCGAACAAACACTTATTTTCTCTTAATGTATATGTACCTTCGTATGCTGACATTGCAAATTATTTAGTGATAGGGAAAATTCCACCACACTTTTCTCCAAGGGAGAAGATATAGTTAGTACATAAGTGTTTCCCATACTCTTGGATATCAGGTTATCTATTCTACACTGGCCCTGACAACATCATGAGGAGGTGCATAAGGGAGGATGAAATCTATGATATCATGAAGGATTTCCATGATGAACCATGTGGGGGTCATTTTGCAACAAAAAAATCATTCAAAATACTCACAACTGGTTACTATTGGCCAACTCTACACAAGGATTCTATCTAGTATACAAGGAGCTGTGATAGGTGCCAAAGAATGGGTAAACCAATAAGGAGTGACGAAATTCCCTTGCAACCTCAATTAACACTAGATCCCTTTGAAAAATGGGGTCTAGATTTTATTGGACCAATCTCACCTACCTCCAACAGCAAGGAATACATTCTAGTTTGCACTGACTATCTAACAAAGTGGGTAGAAGTAAAGGTAGTATAGTTTACCAGAGATGGAAATGTGGCTAAATTCTTGTATGAGGATATTTTTACTAGGTATGGAGTACCTAGAGACATAGTCATTGATCAAGGTCCACAGTTTACTTCAAACCTCATCACCAAACTGGTTGAAGAATACCAAATCAGGCATAAAAAGTCAACGCCTTATCACCCTCAGGCCAATGGTCAGGTGTAGTTTACTAATAGGGAATTTGAAAGTATTCTCACCAAGACAGTGCAATTACATAGGAAAGATTGGGTTACAAGGTTACTAGAAGCAGTATGGACATATAGAACAACCTGAAAGACAACAACTGGTTTTACGCCCTATGAGCTAGTCTATGGAAAAATAGCAGTCCTTCTAGTTGAGTTTGAATATAAGACATCAAGAACATTAGTAGAGATGGAAATGGATTTATCAACAACTCAAAAAGGAGAGGTTACACCATTTAAATGGATTGGATGAAATCAGGATGGAGGCAATCTATCACCCTGAGATAGTACAACAACAAAGTATGAAGTGGCACATGACCAATATATCAAAACCAAGGAGTTTAATGTAGGGGACTCGGCATTATTATATGATTCAAGGTACAAGGTTTTCAAGGGAAAACTCCAATCTAGGTGGTTGGGACCTTATGAAATCAATCAACTCTATCCTAATGGAGCAGCCAAGTTGCACACCATAGGTGCAGTCATATACTCTCTCCTAATTAATGGCCACATATTGAAGTTGTATAAGAAACTGGGTGCAGAAAGAAGACTTTATACTTTATCTTATTCAATAGTATGGTGCTCTCAGTGATCCAAATACAAGTTCAAAAACATAAAGTAATATCTTAGCAGCACATGATATACCAAGTACTTCTGGTAACCCAGTGATTGAGCTACACAGCTCAATCCCTGAGACCACTCAAGATTAATTTCTTATTTTACCTCACAAGCACACACAACACTATTATAATGATGTTCATATTTTCTCCAGAGGGGTCTATTTTATATTTAACTGTTACAAATTCATAAAGGGTCTTCTTTATGTAGGGACCTGTAGCATAAAAGCTATCAACATTCAGATGGGACCTGATGTTGAAGGTACCCATAGCACCATCTAGCAGAAAAAATTTCAAATCACTTGGTGCCACATTAATTGTAGTTCACACACTTTCACCTCAAAATTCTCACATGAATTATCCATCATTTCATAATAAGTACCCGCAGCACGCTTCTTTTATTTCCTGTTGCCAATTCAAATTTTAAACGTTTGAATTGTCACATCACTAGCTATTATTTGTCTAATATGTTTCATTAGGTTACATATACCACCTCACAATTCATTCACCTGCAGTTATTTCTGGTCACATCAAATCATATTTCAGGCACATGCTATTCAATTTACATGTGTGATGATCAGTTAGTCCCTTCTGAAAGGTACGCAAGGTATGCTATCATAATTACCATAGATTTCTTAATACTTTCATTATGTCTTTCATATTATATTATGCATATGAAATATCCATAACATTAATTTCCATACATTCTAATCATACCCTTGACAATCACAAGTTGAAGTGAGGTCACTTCAACCCTTAAGTTGGGGGGAGGGTATAATTCAACTAGTTTTTTCAAATTTTGCCACCTAAACCAAATGCAATAGATAGATATGACATGCAAAACCCTCCTAAAATTACAACTAATTTTTGTTGATACTTTCAATTTCCAATTCCCTAAGCCTATGAACTTGAGCTTAGTCAAACCTAAAACTTATTTTTGAGCTCAATTAAGCTAATACTAAGAAAGGGATTTGTAGTTATAGTATGGTAGTGAAAGTGCATGAGGAAATAGCATAATAGGAGAAGGGTTTTGAAGGTGGTGAGGAGGAATTGGGCTGAATTTTCAAGGTTAACACATTGAGAAAAGTAAAGAGAGTCATAATGGGAGGTGATTTTATCAGAAGAGAGTCGTCGGCTCACAAGCAAATATTGGAAGATGCAATGGTCTTACCTATTTTCACAAGAGTGGGTTGGCTTGATTATTTCTTGAAAATGATACAGCAAGAAGGTTTGCAGCTAAACTAGAGCACGATGAAGCAATGGTGAAAGGATTATCAATGGATGCATCTGAAGTCACCATAACACAATTTTTTGGGTTACCTAGAATTGGAGCAAAGTTTCCAACATGCACTGATGCAGTTGCAGCTAGAGAGAAATTTTATGAGTGAGGAGAGAATTTGGACTCATTGTCACAAGGTACAAAAAGGCTATCTCTTCCATGGTTTTGGGCTAATTGAACTTCCTATTTCATTAGATATCTTACCTATGATGATAGGAAAAATATTTTATATACAATACATTTTAAATTTCTTAGTCACCTTCGCCACAATAGGTTGGTAAATGTGCCAAATTTTCTTTATAATATGTTGAAAAGAATGGCATCAGAGTATTAAAGGAAACAAAGTGACACTACCTTATCACACCACTATTTGATTTCCTTATTAGTGAAAATAATCTTGAGAATTCAATACCCACAGGTAGATTGGGAAGATTTTAAGAAATGTGAAGATATTAACAGTTTTCTAGAAGCACTTGTAGTACCTAAGACTTTAGAGCCACAAGTTGAACCTATAAGAGAAAGTTTCCATGTCTCACCTATGGCTTCACCTACCTATAGCCAAGGTGAGCATGAGGAGCACAATGTTCCAGATTCTAGGTCACGAGCAGTGGAAGAAAATCCATCTTCTTTAAAACCACCAAAACCCAAGAGTAGAAGAGGCAGTACGTCCACAACATCTACACCTTCTAAAACAAAAAAGAAAAAGATGGATGTTCAAAATAAAAATAAAGATGTTGAGAAGGAGACACCTACACCTAGGCATTCAAGCAAATTAAAGAAATAAGGTGTCATGAGGGGAAGTGTGGAGAAACCTAAAGAAAAGGAAAATGGAAAATAACAATCGGAGGAAGATGTAATGATAGTAGAGACAGAATCTAAAGGGAAATGAAATATCCCTGGGAATTTAAATACACTTGTGAAAAGGAAGAGATATGTTTCTACCACTTCTGATTCAAAATTAGATGTGTTTGTTGCTAAGAAAACACAAAAGAAAACCCTAGATAGTTCTACCTATGAAGACTATGAAGGGGGGGTAATGACTAGTTTATGGAAACAGAGGAAATGCATATAGAAGATAGAAAATTTAGGAAGGAGCTTCAAGAAGATTTGGACATATTTAAACTTTTGGAAGAGTTAGTGCAGAGCTATGAAGAGAAAGACAAGGAAATGAAAACAAGAATACAAGAATTGGAAGAAAAATTGCAAACATATGGCCATAGTACTAAACTTGATTTATTGGCATAATTCTCCATTACTAAGATAGGGGATGGAGAACTGGCAGTACCAAATCAAAAATCTCCTCCCATATGAACTCTAATTCACCATACAACCTTGTCACTTGGTTAACGGATATGGAGGGTGGCTGATGATTTTTTACAAGAAAAGGAAAAGTGGAAGAAAGAAAAAGAAATATTGATTGAAGAACATGCGAAGGTGCTAGAAAGGAAAGAGATTGAGCTAAGAAAATCAACAGCCGGATTGGAAGAAGTGGTAGACAAAGTTGCACAGATAATAAGATGTAGACCTCTAGCAAGAACATATGCACTATTTATGTAGGAAATTTTTTTGAGTTTCCAATTTAGTAGGCTAATCAGTAATCAGCTAGTTGGGATGAGCAAAAAAATTGAGTTTCTTAATATTTTTGTTGATTCTACACCTAAGGAGCAAGATCAATTGTTTGAATACTATTTACACAATTATGTGGTGCTAGATGAAATAGATTGGAATCCTCTGATGTTTGTAGGGGATCTCTAGGTAAGAGCACTAGCATCTTATTACAGGAATGAACAACTCAGGAGAGAAATAATGGAGGACCATGAGGAGAGGGAGAAATCAGTTGCTCTCCCAATAATAAAAGAATCTAAAGACCTTGATGCAGTTATAGATGAATGGTTGAAAATTCTGGATCATAAAGGTGTAGGCAAAAAATTATTATACTAAGGATAACAGATAAAAAAAGAATGCAAACATTAGTTGTAGGTTTGGGTTAGCAATGTTATAGTTATATGCAAAGCAGATGGAATAACTTGACCCTAGAGTTACAAAGAAAGGAATCTCATTCCATTTATAATTTCACCACCATGCTTGAGAGGGTACACAAATACATAAAAATTGGTATTGATATAGGAATTCACTGGGTACCACTCACATTTCACCCACCTATGCTACTCTATCCAGTTCCACATTGGAACAGGGAAAAAGGTGAGGAGTGTGAGAAAGTTGGGATCATTAGAATGAGATAAATTGCAACTTATAGAGGTTTCTACTTAAAGAAGTTCAAGGGGGATTGATGTTGTCATGGACCTCAGGGAGATCACCCTACAATATAATATGTACCCCTAGTGCTTTGCTTGAGGACAAGCAAAAGTATAGTTGGGGGGAATGATGGGTTCAATTATTAGCCTATTTTATGTTTCTTTTATGCATACTTTCAGACACTATTAGATAAACATTTCAGATAATACTCCTATGTTATGCTATCTTTTCATGTTTATTATATAGCCTTGACATAAATCATAGTAATGGAAATATGGTTATAATATACTAGCATTGCATAGTTTATATGTGAGTATGTATGAAATGTGGATGGAATTTTGTGTTTAATTATGGAATTTTGTGTTTAATTATGGTATTTAGCTTTGTGTATATGTTTTGTGGATTAACCTCTTGCAGCTCAAAAAGGAATTGTAGCTCATAACAACTGGAAGTTGTAATCCACAACAAAAGGAAGACTGGGACAACGAAACATGGGAAGTGCCAGATCAAGATGAATGCAATAACTACTGTATGAAGACACCTGATGGAGTTGGTCATGCATCATTATGATAGTTAATAAAGCAATGGAGAAGAAGAATTCTTTTTTTGATAGGATTCTGAATAACTGTTTATGTGTTTTACATGCAATTCTGTTTTATAGAGTTTCAGTTCTATTAGAACTCTTCTTTCTTTTTAGTTATAATTTGAACAATTCAATCTTATCTATATACTCTGATATCTAGGAGTGATAGTTAATGATTGCAATTAGTTGTTGCTTAGCATAAATTTCCATGTGCTTCTATATAGCTAGTGGTTGAGTCCTTAGATAAGTTAGTTGATTTCAGTATTTTGTTATCATTATCTTCTCAAGTTCAGTTATTATCTACAAACATGTTGATTATTTAGAATGATTTCATTGAATACAATTTGTGAAGAATATTTTGTGTAATCTTTTGTAATGCATAATGAATGAAGTTCAATTTCATATGGATGCGTAGAATCTGATATTTAGATTTGGTTCTAGTTAAGTGAAGATAGCCACTTGATCAGGCCACTCAAGGTAACTATTCTTCACTCCATTTATAGATTTTTTTATGTCTGTTCAGTAGTTATTTTTGTTCATCATTGTTTCATAAATTCCATGCAAGTTAGAATAGATCCACATATTTTGATTATCAATAATGAATTTTCATGAGTATGCATGGAATCGGTTAATATTTAGTACTATAGAGATTAGAATAAGTTTAATTTCTAGTTTGAGTAGTTATGAGTTAGTTTGACAATTCTCTATTAGCAACAATTCAGTTACAGGTTAAGTTGTGGGTACCCATAGCCATTAGCTCTTGTTCATTTCTTTTATTATTATGCAATTTTGTAAATTTCCAGCAAGTAGAACACCTTTTATAGGATAAATTAGGCAATCCCAAGTCTCTGAAGGCACATACAGTGCAACATCATCACAAGTTTACAAGCCTTGTGTTGACATTTAATGTAGCATTTACAATGTTGAGTGGACTGTTCAACTAGACATACTATGACTTTTGTAGGTTCTACCAAGTTTTCAATACATTAGTTATGACTCTGCAATCACACACACGTATGTGTCCCATGGAGTAGTGAATTCCATTTTATGTTGTTCTGACTATTTCACAACCACCTAGTTGTAGCTTGAAAATCTATCCATCATGTACATGAGTTTTGATCTTATTACTTATTGCAGCAAGTGGTACATGCTTGGAAAAGGATAGTTATCTTTAAGGGACTTAAGGTTGAGGTTCCTAAAGTCAATACAACCTTATTTCCCCATTCTTCTTTTTCACTGAGATAAGGTTAGACACCCATTTAGAATGTATAATAGCTTTGATGATTCCATATTCCTTTATTTTCATCAACTCCTTTTGTATTTGAGGAGCTAAGGTAGGACTAATAGGCCTTTATTTTTTCCTAAATGGTTTAGCATCGGGTTGAACTGGAATTGTATACTGAAACAAATCTTCCCTATATGCTTGTATATTATCATATGACCATGCAAAAAAAAATTTCAAATTATGCAATAGGGAGACCAACATCTGTTTTCCATGAGGTTTCATCTTCAACAAGTAAACCATATTGGGATTTTCATTTGTCCCCAAATTCACTCCTTCGACATCATCTTCGTAACTTGATTTGTTTTTTTCTCTGCAACGATCTCCATTGTCAAATATCTTATTAAGGCAACCAATCCTTTGGGAATAGTATTTGTCTTGATTTGTACTATCTCATTCCCAAACAATGCTTCTTTCCTATTCTCTACTTTAACCATTGGTTGCCAATAAATGAGTTGACTATCAAACTCATCCATATAATTTAAGAACCTATAAATTTGTTAACTGTCATCAAGCACTTGGCAGCTACATATGTTATCTAGTATGGTAGATCTTCCTAAGACTTCAATACCTTGTTGCAACAAAGGAATATACCTTACCACTATAACAAAAAGAGCATCAACCTCCATATTCTCACTTCTATCTAGCCATTCAATGCCAATAGCATAAAAAACTCCATGCTTTCTCAAACAACATTCTTGTACATTCTGAGATTTCTCTCTTTGGCTACATATACATCTTTAACTTGGTGTGCCATAATTTTAAAATCTCCAAAAAAATTTAGGCATCTAACACCATTCTTATGAGCAATATTCAACCCCAACATAAGGGCATCATATTCTACAATGTTATTAGTACATTGAAAAAATGACCTAAAAAAAAAACTATGCTGCTTACCATATGGAGATATAAAAACTAGACCAACACCATTACCTTCCCTTGAGAAATCTCCATAAAAACATGGTCCAATGACCATCTTTTGGCTCTTTATCAACATCTAGAGGAGTAGGATTTGTTACCTCATCAGAAAGCCCAATTATGTGATCAATACTAGTATCAAACAAGTTTATTTGACTGGGAGACTTATACCAGACATTAATGGTGTATTGAATCTTTGTTCATTATCCAATCTCACATTCTCACCATGCAAAGGGATGGTGGCATATGAAAAATTTATCTATATGCTTCCACCAATAGAATTTTCCGACTTACGCGATAACACCTGTAGACACGAAAAATGTATCGATTGATCCTATACACCTGATCTTGATTTTACTAACACCGCTTCGTCCTAAATCATCTCCTTTGCTAACCATTTAATCAAATAATATGTATTTGATTAAATTCATCATATTTCATCCCTTAATTAAATAAATCAAATTTATCTGATTAAGTCATTCCCTCCTTAATTAATTAAATAATTTTGTTTAATTAATCCTAATGTCTTCTTTTAATTGAATAATTAACCTTATTATTCTATTATGTAATTAAATAAATTGATTTTATTTAATTAATCTCTAAATTATTTCTGTTAAATTAAATAAATTAATCTTTATTTAATCTAACATCATCCCCCTTTAATTAAATAAATCAAAATCCTTATTTAATTAAGTCAAAATCATATTCCTCTCACTTTGATTTAAATTAACCCAAAATTCTAAGTCAAAATGGTCACATCAACTAATCTCCCTTTAAATGAATCAAATCATGATTAATATTAATCTCAATCGATCACATCCTCTAGCTTTTGCAACTTGCACAATAAATCATTTCTTTTGATTTATTAAATCTTCTAATTTCTCTCAACATGGCATCAAAAGGGAATATTCTTCCAAATTTGAAAATCCCTCCAAAGGGATTTGTCCTTCCAACAAGGCATTCAATACCTCTTACATGTCCTTGTGCATTGAGCCAAGTGGCATTTAATTCATTTATTTCTCCCTCCAACATGTCATTTCATAAATTTGAAATTCCACTTAATACTTTTATTGGCACATTTATCAAAATGTACTCAACCTTCATCCTCTCACATCTTGACAAGTGGCATTTGGCCATTGGTTGATGATTAATCCCACATTCATCCCTTTTTCTCATTCTTCTATCTTGTTCTTCTATAAATAGAAGGCTCTTTCACTCATTTTGGATACACAACTTCATGCAAAGACATTATCTTCAGATTTTGAATTTGCTTATCCATTTCTCATCCTTTTCATCCATGTTTAGAGTTTTTACAGCTAGGTTATGCAAGAATTTCTCCAAGGATCATCAAATCTTCATCAAGGCATCATTCAAGCTTACAAGGGATTGGTAAAGGGCCATTTTCCACATCAAAATGACACCAATTCCCCCATAGGATTAAGAGTTTGCTTGCATTGGATAGGATTTGATAGTTTACATTTGTGTTCTTCATTTCCATTTCTTATTTTGTGCATTTCAAATGAATTCTATGGGGAATGTTGATTTAACTTGCATAATGATCTAATTGTGTGATTGTTTTTTGTGTTTTTTGATTTTCTCTTTTGTTCCTAAAGTTAGATCAATCTGAAGAATTATAGGTTCATCTCACATATTCTTTAAAATTGATCCCTATTTTATAGTGCAAACTAGATCGCAACACAAGAAGAATACGGAAACCCACAAAGAAACATCAACTTCGAGTGACTTGAGCTAAACCACTCCCCAAATCAATCCAATTGAATCAAGCAATCCCCTACCCAATCTTCCTCTATCATCACAAAATCATCAAGAGGAAGGTCAAGTGGAAGACATCACCAATAATGTCTTAGGGATGACACAAGATGAAATCATTGAGATGGTCCAAAATCTTGAGACCCACAGAATTGTCAATACCATGATGAGGCTCAATCCCTCCCAATACATGCTTGAATTGGAAAAAGAAGGGGCTAAACTCCCTTCCAACTATGATTTGAGCACTCTTGTGGAGAAATCTCTTGAGATGATGCCATCGGTTTCATTCACACCATCTTCATTCCAAAGCATCACTGAATCCATCCCCCAAATCACATTATCCATTGCTCCAACTCAACCAATTGTCAACAAGGGGAGCTCATTGCTTCATGCATTACAAACACATCCCCTTGTGAACAACCAAGATTTGGACGCAAAAACTATCTTGGGTCAATCTGTCCCATTAAATCCGCAACACCAATACGTTTCGCTCACCTTCCAAGATCCCAGTGACCCATCATCTTTTCGCGCAACACTGACATTTCCGCTCAACACACAAACCTCTCTCCCTATGAATTCACAAGGAGAAGGTGGATTATTTGGACAAGGGGGCATCTTTGACCCTTCATCATCATCATTTCCTCAAGGGAATACGCCACCCATTTTTCCACCACTTCCACCTTTTCCATTAACATCCACACCACCCCTTGGTTTAGGGCTTCCCCCTTTACCAAACATCAATCAACAGAATCAAAGCAACCCCCCAATCATAAATCAAAACATCATACTGAATCCTCTCATCTTTCCATCGATATCGCAATAACAGGTGGCAACCATCTAAGCGACCCAAGCAATCAACACATCTACCATCCCCCAAAACATGGTCTCTCAAGGACCAAGCATATCAGTTGCACCATCCACTACACAAATCCCTATCATCAATACAACAGTGCCTCTCATCATAACAACAAACATCATTTTGAATCCGCCATCACCACCACTAAAAACCAACATGAAAAATTAATATAGCATCATGTTGTAAGTAGCTCAACAGGCTTCCTATCAAAAAGCACTCCAACAAATTCAGAATCAACAAGCTACACAGTTAGCTGCTCAACAAGCGCAAGCGAAATTAGTTGCACAACAAGCACAGCAGGTTTCCCAGGCACAAGCTCAAGCTTTGTTGCAACAACAACAAGCCACCCAAGCCGCCCAAGCTGCGCAAGCAGCTCAAGCTGCACAAGTCATACAAGCTGTGTAGGCTGCATAAGTAGCCCAACAAGAACAAGCTCAAGCTCAAGCCCAATATCAAGCTCAACAAGCACAAGCACAAGCTCAATACCAAGAACAACTGCAAGTAGCTCAATAGCAAGCATATCAACAAGCCCTGCAACAATACCAAGCATAGCAAGAAGCTACCCAATTACTAGCCCAACAACAAGCATTGTTGGCATAGCAGCAGCAAGACCAACAATAAGCATTGTTGGCATAACAACAGCAAGACCAACAATAAGCATTGTTGGCGCAACAATAAACACAGGCATATCAATAAGCCTTGATCATGCAGCAGAGTTTGCAACAAACTCCCACCAACATACCCAACACTCCACCCATCACTCAAACACCTCAACCACTTCAAAACACCTTCACTCCACCTCCTGATCCGCAAGACGATGTGACAACACAAATAAAAATTCTCTCACAGAAAGTGCTCAATCTCTAATCAGGGAAAACAAAAAATACACCAAGCAACTTGTGTCCCTATCCATTCGACAAGAGCCTTGCAATGGTACCATTCCCAAAGGGGTTTGAGATCCCTAAATTTGACAAATATCATGGGGTTGGAAATCTTGAGGATCACATCAAGGAATTCCAAGTACATTGCATGGAGGTTGTATATGATGATACCTATCTGATGCGGCTATTCCCTAGAAGTTTGGTTGGTCCTTCCATGGAGTGGTTCTCTCGACTTCCTCCTAGCAACAAAAAGTTCCAAGAAATTGTACACACATTCCTAAAAAATTACGCATTCAACATTGGCATGAATGTTAGTCTAGAGGAACTATCTTCGCTCAAACAAGGTAAGGGGGAATCATTCCCTTCCTTCTTACAATGATGGTGGTCCAAGGCCAATAGGAGCAAGTGGGCCATGCCAAAGGAACAATAGGTTTGCACCATCATTTCCAATCTTGAGAAAACCTTGGCATTCCATCTAAAAATGCAGTGCATCACCACGTACGACCATTTGATCCCCAAGGTGCTCAACATCGAATAAGCCCTCATTACACAAGGGGGGACACCCACATATCCAAAACATCAAGACAAATTCCCTTCCACCAGCTATAACAAGAAGCCCCGTACATGGGCAAGAAAAAAATGTCACTAATGATGGTGTGGTGGGTGCCAAGGTCATAATCAGTGCTCCAAAACAAAACACACAAACATACCAACAACAACAAAACAATAATTGAAACAACACACAAACCAATGCGGTATCACAACAACCACCAAAAAATCAAGTCAACAATTTGAATAATCAAGGGGGACCACCTCCGTGAAACAAATATCCATCCAAGCGGAAGTACACAACCCTTAGGGAATCAATTGAATCAATCATGAAGAAGCTAGTAAACGAAAATATCATCAAGATCCCCACATATGAGAATTATCAAGAACCCCAAGTGAAACCATCGTGGTACAATGAGAACCACCTTTGTGAATTTCATAAAATCAAGGGGCACACAATAGCCAACTATATGAGGTTGAAAAATCTGATCCAAGACCTCATCAATGACACGATCATAAATGTGCAACAACCCACTGGAAATCAAGACCTAAATATATACATGAATTCGATGTCAGATCATAACAAAGGGAACAACAAAGGAAAGAAAAAGTATGCCAATGTGAACCATGTGTATGATCATGTTGTTGCATCCCTAGAAGAAATGGTCACTGTTGTGTTGCATCCCTAGAAGAAATGGTCACTGTTGTAAACATCAAGGGAGCCAAAGTTGATTGTGGAGTCACCACATGTGGTGGAAAAATCACCATTGTTGGGTCATCATAGCCACCTAGAGCATCCACCTCAAATCTAAGATTCATTCCTAATGGCTACAATGTCCTAGACCAGTTGAAAAGAACCCCCGCTCAGATCTCCATCATGGAATTGTTGAAGATTTCACCCGCACATAGAAAGATCCTTGAGGAAGCATTGGATTCATCTACTGTCTCTGCGGATCTTGACGCTGACTAATTCCAAGCTATGGTTGGAAACATCATCACCCCAAATATCCTCACATTCTCCGATCAAGACTTCCCCTCCCAACCATCTCACAATCGTGCACTTCACCTTGAGGTCCAAGTTCATAAGAAAAAAGTTAAAAGGGTCTTGGTGGATGGGGTTGCAGGCCTAAACATCTGTTCTCTCAAGCTCATAAAGAATCTGGGATTCTCCAAGGACTCCATTGAAAAGTTCAAGGTCATCACAATCAAAGCTTATGATGATCAAGAAAGAGTTTCCTAGGGCACTATCCAACTCCCTATTCAAGTAGGGCCAACCATTATGGAAACTACTTGTCAGGTCGTTGACCTCGATCTACCTTATAACATTCTCCTGGGGTGTTCATGGATCCATGGGATGCAAGAAGTTGCATCTACCTTCCACCAATGCGTCAAATTCACATACCAAAACCAAGAGGCCACGATCTACAGTGATCCTGAGCCCTTTGCTTACTGCAAGAGCTTGGAAGAAAAATACTATATGTATACACCTAAAAACGGTCATCATATTCAGTTAATTAAATACAACCTATTTGATTAATGCTTCAACTACATATAAATAAGGTCTTACTTTATTTATATTGTTCACTTTCCTTTTAAATCTCCAAAATCACATATAATTAAATAAACAAAATACCCTAAATGTGTTTATTTAATTAACCTTCCTTAATCCTGATTAAGAATTAGAGCACATTTCTACAAATTTTTGTGTGCCACCTCATAAAGGTCACATGAAAATAAATAATCCTAATTATTAATTAGAATTATCCTCACACACTTCCACCAATGGGAGAAAGCACATGGCTTTATTCCCCTACACTTCCAACAAATTTGGAGCACATGGGTCTTTGTTTCACACACTTGGGAATCCCATACATTTGGCATGTTTCCAATTGGTCAAAGGATTCTCTCCACACACATGGCATGTTTTCCTTGGTCAAGGGGACAACATCCTGATTCCTTTCATCTCCACTGTCTATTATTTCTCCTTTGAATCTAGACCGTTGATAGGTGCCACCTCACAAAATGCTTGAGAAACCCTATAAACACAGCCTCTTGCCTTAGCATTTATCATCCACAATTTGAGTAAAGTTATTATGCAGGTTTATCTTAGGAGCTTGGAGCTTTCATGGAGTCTTAAACTTAGTTTTCATATCATGTGTTACTTTGCATTCTCATCTTAGATTAATTAATTGCTTCATAGTTACATTTTATCATCCCCATTGAATCATAGTTACATTTTAGGTTAGTTTGTTTTATGTTTGCATTTGATCGTATGCATAATCATGGATAGTTCATTTTAGTTTCATATCATCTCACTCATCTCCACTTGTTCATTTATCATCAACATCATCCTTCATTTATCATTGTATCCATTATCCTTCCATCATTTTGTTTCATTTAGAAGCATACCACTAATCATTCCAACACACATTTGCACATAGAAATCATCTTAGCTTGCATATTAAGCATCAAATATCATTTTCTAGGTGGTCATTTTAACAACCTTTGTTCCCATAGAAATCTGAGGGCCAAATAGTTTAATAAATCCCTAGAAATAGAGGACAATGATACTTATTTGAAAGATTTGATTGTATTACGAATAGAGTAGTTTTACTTGCTTCAAACTTTGAATGTAAACTGTCTCATTAAGGTTTGTGTTGACATTAGAATACTCTCAACATTTGACACACGCACAAAATGGCACCCATCGTGGGGCCTTTGCCTCACTTATTGCTAACTTTTTTGATGATTTCATGATTGTAGGTTCAAGGTTTATGACTTGGAAATGCTTTGCACCGGTTTGGAGACAATTCTGAGCTATTTTGAGGCATTTATGAGCTGTTTTTGGAGTTTTGGCGCCTCTTATATCTATTTTTGTGCCGCTTGCAAGTAATTCAAAGACCATTTTCAGTTGTTTTGAGACCATTCAGGCTTGTTCTAAGAGTTTTGGCACCTCTTGTACCTATTTTGATGCCTCTTGCAAGTAGTTCAAAGACCGTTTTCACTTGTTCCGGGACCATTTTGGGCCACTTTTAGAGTTTTGGCGCCTCTTGCACCTGTTTTGGCACCTCTTGTTTGAGTTTTGGCCTCTTGCAAGTTGTTTTGAGACTATTTTCACCTGTTCCGGGACCATTGTAGGCCACTTTTAGAGTTTTGGTGCCTCTTGCACCTATTTTGGGACCTCTTGAAACTTGTTCCAAGACCATTTTCACCAGTTATGGGACCCTTCTACATTATTTCTGGAGTTTTGGTGCCTCTTGCACATGTTTTGGCACGTCTTGCAAACTGTTTCAGGGAATTTTGGGTTGCCTAACTCTGTTTTTGAGCTTTCTATCTCTGTTTTGGTGCCTCTTGCCTCTGTTTTGGTGCCTCTTGTCTATGTTTTAGTGCCTCTTGCAGTTTGTCACCAAATCAAAAACTCACACTCTGTGTTGTGCATTTGCAGGTTTTCCCATAATTCATTGTCAAAGACTCAAAACATAAACTACTAACAAATTGTAGGGGTAGGACGTTAGTCACTTGTTTTCCTTTTGGTTAAGATAGGAACATAGCTTAATTAAAAGGTTAACAAATATCATGTTTCCTTTTCGTTAAGTTAGGAACATAACTTAATTAATGGGTTAATGAACACCATGTATTTTGTATGTGATGGATGGTAGGCATATGCTCTCCCCTTAACTAGGTGATCTAAAAATCTAGACCCATTCTTGTTTATGTGTGAGTGTAAGTGGAGTATATGGCATGAGTTCTCTCTTTATTCATGCAAAATAAATATCGATCGAACTATTGGTATACTTGCTTGCTTTTGTTTATCCTAGAGGGCTTGCCTTGTGGGAAAAAGTAATCACCCAAGGGAACGACCCAACCGGTAACATGCTAAAGCCAAGCAACTTCCAACTGGGATATAAATGTGGATACTTGAGGAAAGTTCAAGTATCACGAGGATAATTCTGACAAGATGGATTGAAAGGGACTCTCGCCACATGGATTATCCCCCATGAATGGAATGCTTGCATTAAAACCCTTGTTGTAGATTTTCCAAAATTCTTTATCTATTCTTTGGTGCAGCAACAGTCATTGCCAAGGCATCCACATTCTCATAATTTTTAGTAGAGGTGATAAGTTTGCCATGGGATTTTCATGGGGACTGGAAGCTTGGTTGGCCTGAGAAGAGAGTGCACTATAAGGGGGAGCCTATGTAGCCAAGCTTCTGAATTCATCCGCTAAAGATAGTGTGGTTGAGGTAAAACCCGCGTGGAATCTAAAAGAATACAGTCTTACACAACCTTAGGAGTGTATGTTCTGCTTGATGTGTCTTCAAAATGAAACTCAAACAAAACATCATAAAAAAAGTTACATTTTGAAAGTGAAAACCTTGATTCAGAACTACATTCAGTGAGGTAGACAAGTCAGTAACTTAGGTCCATCCATCTTCAGAAAATCAGCCCTTTCAGCAGTGTTCAACCTTTCCTTAGGAAAAAAAGAGTCATAATATGTGGTTTACATGATGATTTCATGAAAGTTCAAGATTAGAAAACCAAAGATCAAACCTCTTAGTCCAAAACAACATCAAAAATTTTTGTCTATGCTCTACGACTTTAGAGAAAGGTTAACCTTCAATTTTTACAAGAGAGCTTGCAAAAACAATCTAGAATTATACATGATGTACTATTGTCAAAATCCAAGACTTTTCCAACATTTTGAGTACCTTAATTACACATCTTGAATCAAAACTCTGAGTCCAAGATTGTTCCTTAGATACCTTAGAAGTCTAAACGTGTCGAAACAGACCTATACAAGTGGAAATTTTCAAACTAAACCTACATCTAAACATTTCAAGGTGCCTAAATCATCAATATCCATCACATCTTTGCTTGTACAACCTAGTTTCATCTTCATAATTTGTCATCCTTTAATCAAGAAACTATGTCATGCAATCAAATCAAACTTAGTCTAATCAATAGAATTTGTCATTCTATTTGACTTAGTTGTAATCCTTGGCACTATTTCAAACTTAGATCAAAACTTAGTCTAAATCATAACACTTGTATGCCCGTCCAAACAAGATCACAAAAGAGGAGACTCAAGGACAAGGAACTTGGAACACCCAACTTTGAAACGGAAAACATAGGAAGTCCAAGTAGTGAAGCTTTCGATATCAAAACTCCCAACATTGAACCTCAAAATAGTGAGATCCCTAGCAACATGGTTGATGCAGAAGAAATCCCTATTCCTGGACTCAACAA
This sequence comes from Sequoia sempervirens, assembly GCA_007258455.2. NCBI lineage: Eukaryota > Viridiplantae > Streptophyta > Pinopsida > Cupressales > Cupressaceae > Sequoia > Sequoia sempervirens. The sequence continues at coordinate 260,773,403 of VDFB02270651.1, forward strand.
CACTCAAGGGGAAGAAATAAAAAATGAGGATATCCGACAAGCGGAACAAGACCCCAACTTCCATAAGTTTTTGGAAAATATTTTTGAAAGAGATGGGGAAAAATACCTATTAATGTTAGCCAATCAAGGAGTCAAACTTCCCCCTGATTTTGATATCAACATCTTAAAAGCACCTCCCCAAAATCCTAAAAAGGAAACAAAACAAATGGTTGCTTTAACTCACCAAATGAAGAACCTTCAACAACAAGTTCTAGATATGCAAAGGGGAACTTCAAAATGATACTTGATCGAGGACATTTGTCCTTATCCCTTTAATCAATCCATCAACATGATTCCTTTCCCTAAACATAGTGAATTTCCAAAGTATGATAAATACAATGGTACAACTGATCCATTAGATCACGTAAGGGAATTTGAACTATGAGTCTAGAATTTGCGCATGAGGAAACTTATTTGATGAGACTATTTCCTTGAAGTCTAGGAGGGACATGCCTTGAATGGTTTTCAAAGATTACACCCCCCATCAACACATTTGAAGAGTTGGTCAATAGATTTCTCACTCAATACTCTTACAATATCCAACATGATATCACCATGAAAGACCTTTGCAACTTGAAGTAGAAAAAGGGTGAGTCCTTCCTCATTTTCTTGCAAAAATGGAGGAGATTGTTTGCAAGGTATTCTCGTCCCGTGCCCAAAAAGGAAAAGATATATATTTTCATTGACAACCTAAATGATGAGATGAGTTATAGATTGGAATTGCAATGTCCCCCTACCTTCAAAAAATTGATTGAAAACTGAATTAAAATCGAAGAAGCCTTAGTCAAAAGAGGGGTCATTAAAGTATACAATGAAAACAACTCATCCACTTCCTCTAACAACTACAACGGTGGGGAAAAACCTAAATTTTGGCAATGAAACAAGAATGTGGGTAACAATGAGGTCATAGCTGAAAATCAAAATACAAAACCAATATTCAACCTAACAACAACTACCACCAAGACTAATCAGACCAACAATCCTCCCAACACTCCAAATGCTATCCAAAACAACAATTAGACTAATCCAAGGACTAAAGCAACACCATTTCCAAAACCTTCCAATCAGCGGAAATTCACACCATTGGGACAATCCTTAGATTCTGCCTTAAAGGAACTTACTGAGGCTAAGCTTATCAAGTGCTAGAAGCACGAAACTGGGATCCGCAAGTCAAACCCTTTTGGTGGAACGATGCCCATTACTATGATTATCATCAAAACAAGGGTCATATGATGAAAGATTGTTGGAAATTAAAACACGCAATCCAAGATCTCATTGATAACAAAAAGGTACACATTGAAGGACCCCAAAACAAATAGTGATCAAGGAGTGTTCAAGAACCCTTTACCCAATTATGAAAAGGGGAGACCTCTACATCAAATACCAAAGGAAAGAATATAAACTATGTTTATGATTCTACCATTCATTGTATTGATATGGTTGAGAATTCCATCCAAGATAGTGAAATGAAAGCTAAGGGAAGGATGCCACTACTGAAACCCAACACAATGATGACACCATCTCACATCAAATCAATGACCTTGTACCTAGAAATCTGAGCACTAATGTTGACAAGAATGACAATCAAATTAACATCATCAAAATCACAAATGATCAAGACAATACACCTATCAATGTGATTACAAGAGGACAAGCCAAGGTAACATTGAAAGGAGCTACCCCTTCCACGTCCAAAATGACTATTTTTTCTATAACTCAATATAACATCGTTGATCAGTTACAGAAGATACCCGCTCAAATATCCATATTGGAACTTCTCAAGATTTCACCAACACAAAGAAATCCTGGAACAAGCTTTAGTTTCCACCATAGTAGCGAACAATCTGGAAGTCTTGTACATTTCAAGCTATGGTGGGACATTTGACTGCACCTCATTGCTTATCATTCTCTGAACATGATGATGCATCCACCACCCATCCACATAATGTTTCTCTCCACATCGAAGTCCTAATCCATAAACATCACGTCAAATGTGTCCTTATAGATGGAGGAGCAGGCCTAAATATCTACACTCTCAAGCTTGTTCGTGCATTAGGATATTCTGAAAATGCTATTGATCCTAGAAGGAAAATCACCATAAAAGCATATGATGATGAAGAAAGATCCTCCCAAGGATTGATCATCTTGCCCACTCAAGTGGGACCAATCATCAAAGACATAGTGTGTCAGGTGTTAGACAAGGAATTGACATATAACATACTCTTGGGACGACCATGGATTCATGAAATGCAAGCAGTACCATCAACCTATCATCAGTGCGTGAAATTTCCTTTCAATGGACAGGAGGTCACCATTGCTGCAAATTCTAACAATCCACAATATTGCAATGCACTCAGAACAAGTCAAGATACCTTTGTACCACATAATAGAGAAGTCATCAACTCTGATCCATCAAACAAAGAAATTCCAGTGGGTTCTTCATCAAGATAGTGTGAGGAAAAGGCTCAATCAAAAGACAAAGGGGTCATTAACTCTATTTCATGCAACAATGGAAGTCAGCTTGATGCCTTATCAAAACAGTTGGAAAAAATCTAAATTAAAGACAAGGATATGGGGGAATACTCATTTGAGCAATCTTCATACTTATCACAACTTTCATCTTCTCCTAAGTCACATGGACAACCATCCACCTCAAGACAACAATCTTTACAACCCATCACACTCTTTGATGGGAAGTTTATAAAAGCAAGCACTCAAGCAGAGGAATCAAAAGACATGGATGTCCTGAACTAGTTATACAAAGATGAAGAACCTTCATAGGTAGTAGTGTCCAATATATGCACAGATAAGTATGGCAAAGGTCAGACAATCCTGAAAAAAATGGGATATGAGGGAAATAATTCTTTGGGTAAAAGAAAAGAAGGCATCAATGAACCAATACAGCTCATCACAATGAATCCCAAAGAAAAAACAAGACTAGGATATAGGGAAGACTCAAAAGAGGAAGCTACTCAAAGAGTTGTCGAAAGAATCTTACAGTTATAGGCTAGTGAGGATCATGAAAAAAATTCCAATGAATATGAATGGGACTCCCTCTCTAAGGAATCTTGCCACGACAAAGAGATCGATGTAATCCAAAAGTATACACCAATATGTATGAAAGGACAAAGTTCTGGTTCTAGACCCCTTGAATATGGATCACAGTATGTCATTGACTCAAGTGAAGATGATCATTCCTTGAGCGAGATAGACATGTTGGAAGAGAGTAACATCATAGACCTCATTGGACAATTTGACAACATGGCTATCCTAATGCTTACACCTTGTTACCTTGGCCAATCTAATGATTCCTTGTCCTTAATGCATCTTGAACTAATTGATTGGGATCAAAATGAGCCATTTGACATACCCACCTTTTCAAACAATGATGCCCACATGATTTTCCTATGTTCTGATAATCCTGACACATGTTCTACCATTGAATCTCAGGAAAAATCACCTAACGAAGGGAGTGTCAAACCTTTCAGCTGCAAAATGAAAAATATAAGAAATGAGTCTAATAGTGAAAACCATCTAATGGTACTATTAAATCAGGAAAATGTAAAAACAAATAGAGTATCTCAAGGTGAAAACCTCCCTGAGGCACCAAGAGTGGAAGGTTTGACACTCTCCCAGAACACTATCAGGAGAGATCTTCAGTACTAATAGAACCTACACAATCCATCAATGATGGTACAGCTGAAATAGTGAGGACCCTGCATTTAGCGGAATCCATGACAGAAGAGGAGAAACCTGGTTTCACCAAATTCTTTGAGAAGAGGAAAATAAAATTTGCTTGGTCATATGTTGATATGCCAAGCATAGATCCAGAACTCATTATGCATCATTTATCATTACCAGCTGGCGTAAAACTGATAAAGCAAAAACTGAGAAAGATGCATCCCCATATCGCCCTTCTGGTGAAAGTTGAGTTGAAAAAGCAATTAGATGCAGGATTTATAAGATCTATTGACTATGCCAAGTGGATATCAAATATTTTTCTGGTATCCAAACTAGATAAGAGCATTAGGATATGCACGAACTTCAGGGATCTTAACAAAGCCTATCCAAAAGATGATTTTCCTCTACCAAACATTGATCTAATTGTAGACTTGACTGCTGGGCATGATATGTTATCACTTATGGATGGATTTTCAAGATACAACCAAATAAAGATAGCACTTGAAGATCAAGATAAAACAAACTTCACATGTCCTTGGGGCACTTTTTGTTGGAATGTGATGCCTTTTGGGTTGAAAAATGTTGGAGCTACATATCAGAGAGCTATGAATACCATCTTCCATGACATGATGCATACTTTTATGGAATACTATGTAGATGATCTGTTGGAAAAATCCTACACTAGAGAAGGACACTTAGAGATTCTAGACAAAATCTTCATAAGATTGGAGAAATTCAAGGTGAGGTTAAATCCCAAGAAATGTGTGTTCAATGTAACATTAGCTAAACTTTTGGGATACATTGTCTCAGCTAAAGGCATTGAAGTGGATCCTACAAAGGTCAAAGCCATCATGGAAATTACTCCTCCTAAAAACATCAGTCAACTCAGATCAGTACAAGGACGGTTCCAGTCTATCAGAAGATTCATTGCACAACTAGCTAATAAAACTCATCCTTTCAACCACTTATTACACAAGAATATCTCTTTCAAGTGGGATGACAAATGCGAAGCTGCCTTCGTTCAACTAAAGCAGTACTTGATGACACCGCCTGTATTGATACCACCAGTCAATGGAAAACCATTATTACTATGTATTGCAACAACCGGGATATCTTTGGGAGACTTATTAGCACAGGAAGATTCTACAGGAAAGGAGAGAGCCATCTATTATATCAGCAGGACATTAAATGGTTATGAGATCAATTACACCTTTAGTAAGAAATCTTGCTTAGTGGTTGTATTTTCTACACAACAATTAAGGCACTACATGTTGAATCACACCATCAAACTCATTGCCAAAATTGACCCATTAAAGTACTTACTTAGAAAAGTTGCTTTAATAGGGAGGTTGGCCAAGTGGGTCATGATATTGAGTGAGTTTGACATCTAATACGTGGACAAGAAAGCAATTAAAGGACAAGCCATAACAGATCAACTAGCTAAAGCACCATTGTCAAATAACAATCCAATGAACATTGAATCCCCTGATAATGATATCCTAACCATATCTACACAACAGTGGCTACTATACTTTGATGGCTCTTATACACAACATGGATTAGGCCCAAGAATCTTGTTTGTCTCGCCACAAGGATACACAATTCCTAAATCCTACAGATTAATGTTCCCCTGCACCAACAACATAGTTGAATATGAAGCATTGATCATTGGAATAAAGATAGTTGTTGAATGGAAAATCACAAAATTTCTAGTCTATGGTGACTCACAACTAGTCATCAACCAAGTCAACGATGATTATGAAACAAAGGATGACAAGTTGCTGCCCTACAAGAGGATGGTGGATGATTTCAAAAATTACTTTGTTGAGGTCAAGTTTGCACAAGTTCCCAAAATAGAAATCAAAGCTGCAGATGCAATGGCCACCATCGATTCTCTCTTGTAGATACCTGAACAACGAAGACGTTATGAATTCATGGTAGAACAAGTGTCCAACCCAGATTATGAAGATCCATAATCCCAAGTGATATGCCATATTTCAACCCTCAAATTTCCCTCTATGGAGAGATCCATACCTATTTGCAAGACAATACCCTTCCAATTAACTTATCTTGAAACCAAAAATGAAACTTCATTCGACAAGCGGCTCGCCACACCCTAATAACTGATGTGCTTTATAGACGAGGTTTGGATGGTACTCTTCTTTGGTGTCTAGAACAGAATGAAGCTGAAACCACTTTACAAGAGGTTCACAAAGGTATCGGTGGCACACATTCAAGTGGCTTAACCTTAGCTAAGAAATTATTACGATTGGGGTATTACTGGCCGAATATGGAGAAAGGGTCATTTCAATATGTCAAAAGGTTTTCCAAATGTCAAATTCATGGAAACTTGATATATGCACCGGCACAAGAGTTGCATCCTTTCATAGCTACATGGCCTTTTTTTTAGTGGGGATTGGACTTTGTAGGTAAGGTTCACCCCTCTTCCTCCAATGGACATAAGTTTATAATCACAGCCACATAATACTTCACCAAGTGGATTGAAGTAATTCCTCTAATCACCATCACCGAGAAACAAATCTCATCATTCATCCTAAATTATCTTGTCTGTTGGTATGGTGTTCCTCAATATATCATTATAGATAATGGCCGACCCTTTAAGAATCAAGATGTTCAAGAGCTCTATGAAACATTCCATATCCAACATCATTTTTCTACACCTTACTATCCCCAAGGGAATGGCCAAGCAAAGGCCTCAAACAAGACTATCCTAAAGATTTTGAAGAAAACTGTCAATGAAACTGGACATGATTGGCATGTTCAACTAAACTGGACATTGTGGGCTTATAGAACTAGTATATGTACCCCGACAGGAGCAACACCCTATTCTCTTATCTATGGATCAGAAGCTATTCTACCTATTGAGGATGAGATACCATCCCTGCGTGTGTCACTTAAAGGGATGATTTTAGACGAGGATTATAGAATATCTAGGCTACAAGAATTAGAATTGTTGGATGACTATCGGTAGCATGCAATTGATCACTTAAAAGCTTATCAATAAAGGATATCTAGGAGCTACAATCACAGAGTAATACCTAGAGCATTTCAGGTGGGTGATTTAGTCTTAAAAGAAAATCCCCGTAATCAACAAGATGGAGAAAAGAAGGGAAATTTTGAACCTAACTGGCTAGGTCCCTTTGTTATAGTATCAGTCTTTGGATCAGGAGCATATCAGTTATCCACACTAGAAGGGGATCTGTTTGAAGAACCCCTCAACAACTTGCATCTCAAAAGGTTTTACACCTAGCTCATCTAGTGCATTGGTAAAGATCTTGGGAAAATACCAAAAAAATCAGAAAAAGGATTGAAAAATAGTAAAGAAAAAAAAGATTGTCCTCTAGTGAAAACCACTTTGGTGGTGCTTTGGGCAAGTACGTTGGTGAAAACCTAGAAAACAGGCACCTTGTGTAAAATAAGCACTCTCCATCTATCTTGGGCTACGTGACTTGCTCTGTAACATTCATCCATCATGCTTCCATCTCTACATTTGTCACACTTTTGTGTTCACACCATAGCTTGATCCAGTGTTTGTATCATGGTATCCCCTGGCATTACTCGGCCCATTCTAAAAATTACTTTGTCTTATCGTATCACACTGGGGGCATGTCCTGCATTGGATTGGATTCTTGTACATTCTCAAGGTCGAAAAATTGAAAATCCCAAAAACATTCAAAACATATCAAAATCCCAAAAACATTCAAAACATATGAAAATCCCAAAAACATTCAAAACATATCAAAATCCAAAAACATTCAAACACGTCAAAATCCAAAAATAGATCAAAAAGTCAAAAGGTTAAGAACATAGTCTTCATTCGAACTACGTCGTCTCTGAGCTTTGAACGTAGGCAAGGGTGATATTTGATTATCCCCCGAGACATTTAGGTCAGTCTTTTAGGTGTCCGCTATGTTCATATTTTCATCTTGTAAATCTTGGTCATGTCGTCAGTCAAACTATGTGGTCTCTGTGTGTATAACATAGGCAAGGCTAATTTGTTGATCAGCCCCCGAGGCCCCTAGGATAGGTCTTTAGGTTAGGTCTTGGTCATCATGTTCATGTCTCACCCTGGACTGGGGGAAAAATCTTGCACTCACTAGGGGCAACTAAACTTTGAGCTTGAATCAACAAGAAAACAGTCGTCGGACCAATGTTACAAACACAAACTTCAAATGGATGATGATCTTTTTGAATCATGGGTTTATCACGTTAAATACGAAAGTTCAATTTTTTCTACTTTGATTTTTGATATCATATCTCTCGAGTCCTCAATGATGTAGCGAACTAGAGGAGCAAGGAAGGAGTATGATTTTTCTTTATCTGTTGTATGTGAATTTATCATTATTACTATTCAAGTTGTTTTGAGACGTGTGCTATAAAGTATCACTGATGACATTTTGAATTTGCATAGGAAAAAGATTAACTCTTGTCTGTTTATGCAAGTAATGCTCAGGTCATCTCGATTTAATTATACTTAGATGCTTGTGTTAACTTGCAATTTTAAAACATCATGGAAGTAGTGTAAGGAAAAATTAGATGCGGAAACAATTCTCCTAACGTCAATATCTCAGGAAAGAATGTAGATGTACTTTTAAATTTTACAATTATAGTCAAGTTAAGATGCACTAAGAAATAGATTACAGAAACAGAGTTTTGACAATCACACAAGAACACCAAATATACATGGGAAAACCCTTACGGGAGAAAAAACCCACCACACCAAGAGAAGTCACTTTGTATTATAGTAATAAAGTTTACATACAAGTTTCAGACTTATCTTTCTAATGTCTGTTTTCAGTAGCATTCACCATGTACAATTTGTTTCAGGAACCTTTACGTTACAGTCAACAGAATAGAATTCTTCCACTAATACGATCACTCAACAATCTATCGATTAACCAATAATCCAACCCAATCACAATCTGCAATCTCAGAGTATATCCATGGCGTTCCCTGTCTATCGAACTTCCTCATAGAACTGTCACAACCGATTGTCTTCCAACTGTTCAGTTTCGGCTTCTCCTATTGGTCCATGAGACTCCACATAGGATGGTCAAACGGTCAACATAATTCGCTCTGTGTTGGCATCTCGGTGAGACACTAACAGTGTCTCGCCAATGCCTGATAACCTTCATATCGATGTCGCCAAGAGTCTCCATAGTTTCCAAGATGTTCTATCAAGCTCCATGAGTTACACCGAGTCACCAAGAAGTTGCCCAAACCTATCGTATTCACCAGGAGATCATAGCGAGTCACCAAAGGTATACCGAAGACACAAGTCATATCGAGCTCCAAAAGATAGTCGACAAGACATACCCCAAAGGCTCTTCATCATCGGCAAGACTCATCAAAGTCGCTGGTACTTCTTACCGAGACCTTTGTGTTCCATTGATGACAAACATTCGCCAAGATCTACACCGAAGACTTCAAAAGATGTTCCTGTCGGTGAGACCTTCAATGTTCGCTAAGATGTCTTCCCGAGATCCTTGAGTTACCCCGATAGCCATCGGCTATCGACAAGACAACCTTCAGTCACTAAGACGTTTCTCTGACCACTTTGAGTTACTCCGAAGAACGTATGGATGTTTCCCCATCGGCATCACCTTCTCCATTCGCTGGGACTTCTCACTAAGCCATATGTTATGGCGAAGACACCAATAGTATTCCTGTCGGCGAGACACTAGCTTTCGCTGAGACTTCTTAGTGAGAACCCTTAGCTATCTCGAAGCCCATGGTCGCCAAGAGTCTCCCCGAAATACGATTGAATGGCCTGTCGGCCAGATGTCTCTCAAGCACTATGAGGTCATAACGAATACACTATGTCACAGTGATAGACTCCATAGTGCAACCTTTCGGCAAGACATTTGCAAGGTCACAACGACCTATACAAACCAAAATGAATCAAGCTGCTAGTCGGCCAGACAATGAAGATGTCACACCAACTTGGCTCTAATGGAGGTTTCAGCCTGTATTGTTTTAGGCACATATTTCCAACAATCTCCCACTTGACGAAGATCATACATGCACCTCCAGAGCACAAATAAAACTTACTGAAAATCATGAGCACTAAGGCCCATTGAACTGGCACACCACTTAAACTTTTTTGTGCTCACTGGCTTCGTCAATGAATCTGCAACATTCTCTAAAGTATCAACCTTTTCCAAACTGACCTTTCCATCCTCAACCATATCTCGTACAAAGTGGTACTGTACATCAATATGTTTCATCTTGGCATGGAAAGTAGGGTTCTTTTCCAGACAAATTGCACTCTGACTGTCACATAAAATAGTTATTTCCCCTGCATCAAAACCAATGTTAGAACACAAACGTTTCAACCAAACTACTTCTTTACAATCATGAGTAGATGCCATGTATTCAGCCTCCATAGTGCACAAAGCGACTACAGCTTGTCGCTTACTCATCCAACTCACTGCACCACCATTCATCATGAAAACGTATCCACTGGTGGACCTCCTACTATCAATGTCCCCTGCCCAATCAGAATCTACATATCCACGAATGTTGAGAGTCCTCTGTGATTCAACCGAATTCTCATGGTAACACAAAGCAAAATCTGAAGTAGCCTTCAAATATCTAAACACTCTCTTCACAGCATCCCAATGCGTTCTTCTTGGATTAGCCATAAATCAACTAAGTACTCCCACTGCTTGGGAAATGTCTGGCCTTGTATAGACCATTGCATACATAAGACTGCCTACTGCACTAGCATAAGGTACACTAGTCATGTCCTCCATCTCAGTAGGAGATTTTGGATAGTCCTCAACAGATAGCTTCATTCCATGCATGACTGGGACCACTAGCTGTTTGCAATCATTCATAAAAAATCTCTCAAGAATAGTCCTGACATACTTACTCGGATTGAGCCAAAGCTTTCTATTCTTCCTATCCCTGGTTATCTCCATCCCTAGAATATACCTTGCTGCACCAAGATCCTTCATTTCGAACTTAGCAGACAACTGAGACTTAAGATCAGAAATCATTAGCTTGCTATTTCCTATGAACAACATATCATCAACATAAAGAGCAATAACAAGTACTTGATCACTTTCAGCTTTATAATATACACAGTGATCATATTTTGATCTCGCAAATCCCAAAGATAATACAAATGTATCAAATTTCTGGTACCACATTCTAGGTGACTGCTTTAACCCATGCAAAGACTTCTTTAATTTGCATACCAATTTTTCTTTACCTTTTTCAACAAAAGTGGGACATATAGATTTCTTCTTCAAGATCACCATGAAGAAATGTTGTCTTCACATCCATCCTGTTCAACCTCTAAGTCATATCTACAAGTGACAAAAGAAATCTAATGGACATCAACTTAGCTATGGAGAAAAAATTTCCCATAATCAATTCCCTCTACCTGGGAATAACCCTTTGCAACCAGCCTTGCCTTGTACTTTTCATACTCCATCCAGACCAATCTTTTTTTAAATACCCATTTGCAACCCACAGCTTTTCTACCTTTAGGCAAGGGCACCAAACTCCAGTGTTTCATTTTTCTCTAATGATGCCATCTCTTCGCTCATGGCTTCCTACCAAGAGTCTGAATCAGACATTTTAATTGCCTCTTTTACAAATTCTAGGCTCATCAGTGCTAGAAATCAAAGCATAGGCACAAGTAGAATCTATCAAAGAGAACCTATACCTATCTGATTTTTTTCTTTCACGTTGACTCCTCACTTGCTGGGTCGAGGTTCTTTCTCTGTGAACTTTAACTACTCGAGCTCCTCAGCTTCTGTACATTTGAATTTCCACCTCTTTCTAGTGTAGGAGGAATTAATGCTACATCCTTATTTTTATCTGACTTTGTCTCCCACAGATCCAAAGTGGAAGGTTTCATCTCACGAAAGATTACACTTCTGTATACAACCTTCTCTGTATAGATTCCAAAGCTTGTATCCTTTATGATGCTTATAGCCAAATGAAAATACATTTGATAAACCTTTGTTCTCCAATTTAGATCTTTTCACATCCACATTACGAGCATATGCCTCATAGCCAAAAACACTAACATGTCTTAAAGAGGGCTTTACTAGACCACGCCCAAAGGTGTTTTCTCAACAAGAGTAGAATTTGGAGAACATTAATTAAATAACATTGTGATATATAGCCTCTAATTTCTCCTCCAAGCTAGCACTACGAGCATACTTCGTGCTCTCTCCATCACTGTCCTATTGAACCTTTCTGCAACTCCATTCTGCTATGGAGTATAAGGTGTAGTCTTGTGTCTTTTAATTCCATGGTCTTTACAGTATCTTTCAAATTCATCAGAACATAATTCACCGCCATTATCAGTCCTTAAGCATTTTTTTTTTCTACCAGTCTGATTTTCAACAAGGTTCTTAAATTCCTTAAATCGACTGAACACTTCTAATTTACTTTTCAAAAAATAAACGAATGCTCTTCTTGAATAATCATCAATGAATGACACATAGTATCTTGACTTAGACAAAGAAGGAATATCCATTGGACCAAATACATCTGAATGAATATAATCTAACAAACTAGAAGATTTATGAGGACTGGAATAAAATGAAACACGGTGCTGCTTTCCATATATATAGTGTTCATAGAATTCAAATTCAAGATTACAATCTTCAAGCCCCTCAATGAGGTTTTTGTTCTTCAAGGTTTTTAAACCTTTCTCTCCTATGTGACCTAACCTATGATGTCAAAGCATAGTCTTCTCTATAGGAAGTTTTACTTTCATAGAATTTACATAATTAGGGATATTTCCCTCTTTACCTCCATGAGCAACTTTCAGTGACTTTCTAGAGACACTGTTGCATTGAATAGCCTGTGCATCCAGCTTGTACAGGGTACCAATTCGAGCACCTCTAGCCAGCACCATTGAACCTCTAGTCATCTTGCAGCCACTTCCAAAGAACGTAACTTGTACTCCAATATCGTTCAGCATACTTACAGACAATAGATTTTGAGCCAGACTTGGTATGTCCATAACATTATTGATTCCCTTTACTCTGCCATCAGGGAATTGTATCCTAACTCTTCCACGACCAACAATCTCCAAAGTTGAATCACTCGCCAAGTACACCTTTCCACCATCATAGTCTTCATACTTTGTGAACCACTCTCTATGAGATGTCATGTGGAAAGATGCTCCAGAATCAATCAGTCAGACATCATCTGATGCCTGAGTTGCCAAGGCTGCAATGAAGGTGTCACCATCACTATAAGAAGAACCATTATCGAAAGAGCTCTTCTTCTTCTTTTTCTCCTCTTTACAATCCTTTCGGACATGACTAGGTTTCCCACAGTTTCAGCACTTCACCTTGGACTTCTTTCCAGGAGACTTTGATCTCCCCTCTTATTTCAATTTTGATTTCTTGTCCTTCTTCTTGCCTTTGTCCTTTGACCTTCCTCTGATAGCAAGAGCCTCCTTCACCATCTCAGAATATTTCTTTCTCATCTCTTTTGATAGCAAAGATGCAACAACATCTTCCATCTTGAAACTGGATGTTGTACTCCCAATCGCCATCACTAGATGATCCCATGAGTCTGGAAAAGAACACAATAGTAGCATACAACGATCCTTTTCTTCAGTCTTCACACCAACAGATGTCAATTGAGCAAGCAGCATGTTAAATGTGTTCAAATAATCAGCTATAGATCCTCCTTCCTGCATTCTCAAAGAGTATAGTTTCTTCCTCAGGAATAGTTTATTCACCAAGGACTTCCCCCGATAAATAGACGCCAGTCTCTTCCACAAGGAAGATGCAATCTTCTCTTCATGCACATTGAGAAGAACTGAGTCTGCCAAACAAAGCCTTATAAGCCCCTTAGACTTCCTATCTGCAAGGTCCCAATCTTCTTGCTTCATGCCTGTAGGTTTTACTCTAGCCACAACAATCCAGAGATCACGGTCAACAAGAAGATCCTCCATCTTGAGTTTCCACAACTCAAAGTTACTGTCATTGAATTTCTCTATTTCAAACTTTCCAGATGTACTAGCCATCTTAATCTGTAATTAGATATTGACAAACTCTACAAGACTCCCACTGAATAGAATTGACACAAAAAACCCAACGTACCCACAAGGATAACACAACTAGCCAGGCTCTGATACCACTTGTAAGGAAAAATTAGATGCGGAAACAATTCTCCTAACGTCAATATATCAGGAAAGAATGTAGATGTACTTTTAAATTTTACAATTACAGTCAAGTTAAGATGCACTAAGAAACAGATTACAGAAACAGAGTTTTGACAATCACACAAGAACACCAGATATACGTGGGAAACCCTTACGAGAGAAAAAACCCACCACACTAAGAGAAATCACTTTGTATTATAGTAATAAAGTTTACATACAAGTTTCAGACTTATCTTTCTGATGTCTATTTTCAGCAGCATTCACCATGTACAATTTGTTTCAGGAACCTTTACGTTATAGTCAACAGAATAGAATTCTTCCACTAATACGATCACTCAACAATCTGTCGATTAACCAATAATCCAACCCAATCACAATCTACAATCTCAGAGTATATCCAAGGTGTTCCCTGTCTGTCGAACTTCCTCACAGAACCGTCACAACCAATTGTCTTCCAACTGTTCAGTTTCGGCTTCTCCTATTGGTCCATGAGACTCCACATAGGATGGTCAAACGGTCAATAGAATTCGTTCTATGTTGGCATCTCGGTGAGACACTAACAGTGTCTCGCCGATGCCTGATAACCTTCATATCGATGTTGCCAAGAGTCTTCGTAGTCGCCAAGATGTTCTATTGAGCTCCATGAGTTACACCGAGTCACCAAGCAGTCACCTAGACCTATCGTATTCGCCAGGAGATCATAGCGAGTCACCAAAGGTATACCAAAGACACAAGTCATATCGAGCTCCAAAAGATAGTCGACAAGACATACCCCGAAGGATCTTCATCATCGGCAAGACTCATCAAAGTCACTGGGACTTCTTATCGAGACCTCCGTGTTCCACCGATGACAAACATTCGCCAAGATCTACACCGAAGACTTCAAAAGATGTTCCTGTCAGTGAGACCTTCAACGTTCGCTGAGATGTCTTCCCGAGATCCTTGAGTTACCCCGATAGCCATCGGCTATTGGCAAGACAACCTTCAATCGCTAAGACGTTTCTCCGACCACTTTGAGTTACTCTGAAGAACGTATGGATGTTTCCCCGTCAGCATGACCTTCTTCGTTCGTTGGGACTTCTCACCGAGCCATATGTTACGGCGAAGACACCAGCAGTATTTCTATCGGCGAGACACTAGCTTTCGCTAAGACTTATTAGCGAGAACCCTTAGCTATCCCGAAGCCCATGGTCACCAAGAGTCTCCCTGAAATACGATTGAATGGCCTGTTGGCCAGAGGTCTCCTGAGCGCTATGAGGTCATAATGAATACACTATGTCACAGCGATAGACTCCATAGTGCAACCTTTTGGCAAGACATTTGCAAGGTCACAGCGACCTGTACAAACTAGAATGAATCAAGCTGCTAGTTGGCCAGAAAATGAAGATGTCTCACCAACTTGGCTCTAATGGAGGTTTCAGCCTGTATTGTTTGAGGCACATATTTCCAACAAGTAGTACTTAGGTCATCTTGGTCTAAAATATTCCATCTATGCTTGTACACACTTTCAACATTTTAAAGGCCCAATGACGATAAAAAGCATGACAAATTGGTTGATATAAATGGAAACTTTTGAATACGAGATTTGCATAGTTAAGTTAGACTGCATTCATGTTAGTATTGCATGTGTATTTATGGGGTTTTTTTTATCAATGTTGAAACAATTTCACAATGGTGTCATCTCTATTATTAATGGATTGAGTACATTGGACATTAACCAAAAACACATCATTCTCATTTAGTTGCACATCAGTAGCATCATCATTTGCATATCTTAGAAAACATTCTCATCTCATTTACATTCATACATTCCATCATAATATTTGTCTCAGAAAATACAAAAGAAAATAATAAAGGACATACATTACATATCATTTCCAACATCAAATCATGTCATCCACTATGCTTAAATAAGTGAGTCTCTTCAGATTTCCAAGAAAGTTGGGAATATGTCAAAGTTATGAAGCTTAAAAGATCAATCTACTGTAGTCTTCCCACAACTTTTGGAAGTTGGACAGACTCACTTATTCAAGCTTAAGGCCTTGAACATTTGAAGTCATGCACATTCAATCATTTGCATTACACATCATAATCATCACATCACATTGCATAATCATAAATACATTCATCACATTGCCTAATCATTATCATCACATAGAAATTAAATAAATTCACAACATTGCATATCATAATAGGGAAATCAAATGCATATCAACATTTAGATCATAATCATTGTTGCATATCATATATCATCAAAAATGTCATAATGTCCATGTGTACAAGGATATCCAAAAGTAGGATGAGATACATCAAAATACAAAAGGGCACTGTATCATGGGAAACACATCCTCAATCTCACAAAAGGTGTATACACAATGTCCAAGGAACATCACAAAATGCTATGTCAAGCTCCCACCAGATGTTGTTGCTCTCATGGAACTAGTACCTCCTCTACCCGACAAACCTGCACCTGGATCTCTCCTATCTCTAGGCAACAGTTGCATGACACCCATGCTAAAAGTCTGAGAACGAGATCTGCTAGAACGAGAATGTACAAAACTCTCTCGTCGCTCAGGAGGAGCCAACTCATGATATTTACCTCTGTAAAACTACAACTCCTGAGAAATGTGTCGGATCTCTCTGAAGAAATCCCTTGTACCTATAGATGGTGTCATTTGTTGTATCCTCTTAGCAATGGCCTTAGCCTGCTTTGTCTGGTGTCTAAAGGAATCCCTCTTTGAAGTAAGTATGGTCATCTGTGCCTGCAACTATTGTATCTGCTACCTATTTGTCCCTCTATCATTCATCAAAATATCAATTTGTGCCTGACATTGCCCTAACTCATCTTGAAGGGACACAATCTGTGCTCGAGCATGCGCTATCTCGCTCTGAAATGACTAAACCTTTGCCTATAAAGCCGTTATCTATGACGACTACTGATGAGAGGGTATTCCATTCTGAATCTTGGGAAGCACCGCCTGAGCTACGGTAACACTCCTCCTACACCTCAGAACTGCAAAATCAAATGGATGACTGTCATCTACACCATCATCACTCTCCCCACCACCCTTTGCACCACCATCACCTCTACAACCACCCTCTACACCACCATCATCACCTCTGCAACCACCCTCTGCACCACCATCATCACCTCTACACACACCCTCCACACCATCATCACCACCCTCGTCATGTCCTCCATCTCCATCAACTAGTGGTACTGGCTCCTCTGGATGAGTAAATCTAGGAAAGGGATGCGTGTGGAAGAACACTAAATAATCCTCAGTCATCCTGGCATCTATAATATATGGAACATAATCCCATAAA
Source organism: Sequoia sempervirens (assembly GCA_007258455.2). Taxonomy (NCBI): domain Eukaryota; kingdom Viridiplantae; phylum Streptophyta; class Pinopsida; order Cupressales; family Cupressaceae; genus Sequoia; species Sequoia sempervirens. The sequence continues at coordinate 260,790,615 of VDFB02270651.1, forward strand.
CCTGGTGTCAAGGTATAGTACTTTGTACAAGCTGCCTCATATGATACACATGGGCCCCACTCTAAAATATCCTTTCATCGTCGCACATAATGGGAAACTCCCAGGGGCATCCCCTGAACCCATCCAAATTGTCGACATACTCGCAGATATAGGTATTGCTCAAGCACAACATGTGTCCACCCAATTAGATAGCGAGATAACAACATATATGGCATCTCCAGCTGATCCTCTAGACACTGCTCACAATCCAAGTACGAGTGCCGTGTGATAGTCTCCAAATCATCCAGATCACACCTCCAATAGGCAACCTTACCTAGCTTATGCTAGACATGTCGACTAATATAACTGAAAACATAGGGTCTCCCTAGTGGTCGATGTCTCTCTCCCGTGGGCCAAGTGATGGCTATATGCTCCCATGCCCAGGTCTGCAATAATGTGACGCCACATGACAGGCTTGTCGCCCTATAATAAATAACCTCGTGCAAATCACAGTATAAGTGGGCTAATATGCATGAGCCCCATGCATATCTAGTACCATCAAGTGTCATCCATGATAACATACGACCCCAACCTATTGAAAATCCCTTTGACCTACAATCAGGACAAAGGAATCCACCAATGAATTCGGAAAGCACACATGGCAAAGGATCATATATGCTAACCATCTTTGTCCAAGGAATCCATCGGCCCCTAACATGATCATCTCAGCATAACCTCTGCAATGCAGCTATCTCGCCCTTCTCTATCTTATCATACACCACTATCTCTCCCATCACTAGGATTCGCAGAATACGATAAACATCCTCTGGAGTCACAGTCATCTCTCCAGTCGGTAAATGAAATGTGTTATGTTCACTGTGCCATCTCTCTGGAAATGTTTTCAGTAAACCTCTGTTGATTCTATATTGCAGAATATCTAACAAGGAAGTCAACCCACAATGGGAGATGATCTCTAAGTTGGCTGAGGACAACCGACAGACCATGTTCTAGGTCTTCAGGAATCACTCCCGAGACTGGAGTACCTCTGAATCTCCCTAATCAAAGCATGTTCAATCAAGATTATTAGTCAATCAATGTCATGTTCAATCAATATTATCAGTTATTCAAGGTAATGTGTAGTTAATCAAATCTAGTTCAATTAGGACAATCAAATCAATCAGAACAATCATCAACTCAATCAATCAGGACAATCACTCCTATCATCGATCCTTGCCTATCATGAGGTCAATGTGCAATCAATCCTATCATTGATCCTCACCTATCATGAGGTTGATGTGCAATCAATCCTATCATCGATCCTTTCCTATCATGAGGTTGATGTGCAATCAATCCTATCATCGATCCTCACCTATCATGAGGTTGATGTGTAATCAATCCTATTATCGATCCTCGCCTATCATGAGGTTGATATGCTATCAAACCATTATCATTCCTTTCCTATCATGAGGTCAATATGTTATCAAACCATTATCAATCCTCGCCTATCATGAGGTTGATATGTTAGCAATCCTATCATTGTTCCTCGCCTATCATGAGGATGATACATCAATCATCACACCATCGATCCTCACCTATCATGAGGTCGATATGCTATCAAACCATCATCGCTCCTCGCCTACCATGAGGTTGATACATCATTGGTTCTCTCATTTGATTCTCGCCTATCATGAGATCAAATCATTAACTATCTTACTCGAACATCAATCAAACAACGCACATCTCACAATCAGACTGAAATCAATCCAAAACATGACAAGGAAAATGACTACTAGAACTAGGAAACATCACCTCTAGGGCTTTCCACAATCACACCCCGAAAAATGGGTCAAACGACAAGCTAAACCACCTCAAATCAACAAAGATGAAAACTTTCCAAGGCAACAAGAGGCACCATTTGGGACCCCAAAGACGCCAAAACAAAGTTTGCAACTCAAAATAAGGTTTTCAAGGCTTACAAGAGGCACCATTTGGAACCCCAAAGGCACCAAAACAGTGTTTGGCATCTCAAAACATGGATTTCACCCTTACAAGAGGCGCCACTTGGGATCCCAAAGGCGCCAAAACAATGTTGGAGGCCAAAACCTTGAATTTCAAGCTTGCAAGAGGCACCATTTTGGAACCCAAAGGCACCAAAACTCTAAAAACACTTAAAAACAAGCATTTTCAAGCTTGCAAGAGGTGCCATTTGGGACCCCAAAGGTGCCAAAACTCTCAAATGACTCAAAAACATCAATTTCACTCTTGCAAGAGGCTCCATTTTGGACCTCAAAGGCACCAAAACTCTTAAAACACATGAAAACTTGATTTTCAAGCTTTCCAAAGGCACCATTTGGGACCCCAAAGGCGCCAAAACTCTCTAACACACTCAATAACACTTCAAAATGACAAAAACATCACCCGAAAGTGCATAAATGACATTCGATAAGCTACAACACCTATTTATGACATTCAAAATAACATTAAAAGGCAAGAAAATGACTAACAAAGAGGTTTCTCATAAAACGTACCGTAGGTCCAGAGGCGGCAAGCTGATCAGGTTGGCGAAGACGCTCGAAACGATGCTTGTGGTATGGGATCACCATCTTCCTCTACGCTTTCCACTCTTCAACTTCTCCAAACTCCAAATGTGCAAATGAATCCCATTTTACCACTTTTTACCTTTTCAAGGGTAAAATGAAGGGAATTATGGTGGGATTTATCTCTCATTTTTACCAAAAAAGAGTGGTACTTAATCAACACTATTCAAAGCAAGAGCTTGCAATGACCTTTCAAGAGATAAATCGTCTCCGACATAAAAATCTCACTAAATCAACGTTGGATCATCATCATAATCATCACAACACCATCACCTCATTCCAACATTTCATTTTAACATCCCCACATTCACTGATTTATCTCTCAAGGGGGCATATATCCATCAATACCTAAAATTCAAAAGTCTGGAGCATGGTCTGGGGCATTGGAAATCTTCCATCGTCTGGGGTATCGAAATATTTTTTGAGCATCGACATCAAAATTTTCTTTGAAGCAACGTGTAAACACATTACTTCAAAGAGGGGCAAAATGTATACACCTAAAAACAGTCATCATATTCAGTTAATTAAATACAACCAATTTGATTAATGCTTCAACTACATATAAATAAGGTCTTACTTTATTTATATTGTTCACTATCCTTTCAATTCTCCAAAATCACATATAATTAAATAAACAAAATACCCTAAACGTGTTTATTTAATTAACCTTCCTTAATCCTGATTAAGAGTTAGATCACATTTCTACAACTTTTTGTGTGCCACCTCATAAAGGTCACATGAAAATAAATAATCCTTATTATTAATTAGAATTATCCTCACACACTTCGACCAATGGGAAAAAGCACATGGCTTTATTCCCCCACACTTCCAACAAATTTGGAGCACATGGGTCTTTGTTTCACACACTTGGGAATCCATACATTTGGCATGTTTCCAATTGGTCAAAGGATTCTCTCCACACATGGCATGTTGTCCTTGGTCAAGGGGACAACATCCTGATTCCTTTCATCTCCTCTATTATTTCTCCTTTGAATCTAGACCGTTGATAGGTGCCACCTCACAAAATGCTTGAGAAACCCTATAAATACACCTCTTGCCTTAGCATTTATCATCCACAATTTGAGTAAAGTTACTATGCAGGTTTATCTTAGGAGCTTGGAGCTTTCATGGAGTCTTATACTTAGTTTTCATATCATGTGTTACTTTGCATTCTCATCTTAGATTAATTAATTGCTTCATAGTTACATTTTATCATCCCCATTGCATCATAGTTACATTTTAGGTTAGTTTTTTTTATGTTTGCATTTGATCGTATGCATAATCATGGATAGTTCATTTTAGTTTCATATCATCTCACTCATCTCCACTTGTTCATTTATCATCAACATCATCCTTCATTTATCATTTTATCCATTATCCTTTCCATCATTTTGTTTCATTTAGAAGCATACCACTAATCATTCTAGCACACATTTGCACATAGAAATCATCTTAGCTTGCATATTAAGCATCAAATATCATTTTCTAGGTGGTCATTTTAACAACCTTTGTGCCCATAGAAATTTGAGGGCCAAATGCTTTAATAAATCCTTAGAAATAGAGGACAATGATACGTATTTGAAATATTTGATTGTATTACAAATAGAGTAGTTTTACTTGCTTCAAACTTTGAATGTAAACTGTCTCATTAAGGTTTGTGTTGAAAGTAGAATACTCTCCACATTCGACACACGCACACTATAAGATCCCCCATGTTTCGAAGAACGATGAAGTCCCCACAACTCCGTATATAGACCTAGCTACCTTGGCCTCCACTTCTGAGACAAAGACACCCACCATCCTTGATATCTCTGAAATCAAAGTCATTTTCCAAGACAACGGGTGTGGGGATTATAAAATGAAGAAAGGTGCTTTCGTGGTAGGAGAGTTACCTCAATCTCCTAGGCTTCATGGGCAACCCCAACCAACTGAAACATCATCCCAAACCTATTGAGCAGATCCCTCTAGGTTCAAAAGTTGGGGAGACCTAATTCGAGAGGTGGTAGATGAAAGAGACATATTGAGCTTGCTATACCAAGATGAGAGGCACGTACCTGATCTTCCTATGGATGAAAGTATTAAAGGACTGCAAATGATGCTTGGTATGGGCTATGATAGAAATAAGAAACGTGAACAAAAGAACAATGGTCTCCTAGTACCACTCATTCCTGAGAAGCACATGAGAAATCTTGGCCTTGGATGTACCCCTCCAAAGGTGACCATACATGGCCGAAGTCCCTCGGTTAAAACAATCAAGACTCCCCCTCAGCTATCAGCAGCCACTCTTTGATTACCCATATCCACAGGTTGAGTCATAGACAACTTTACAATTGACATAACTGACGTTTGTAGTAGTAGTGATGAGGAAGATGCCATAACTGATTTACCCATGCTATTCGAGGACTCCTCTTTGTTCATGATTAGCACCTTGTCATTTGAGTCAACTAGTCAAACCCATGAAATAAACCTAGTTTATCCCTAGCTCATCGATTAAAACCAACGAGGACCACCGGTTCTAGACACATTCGAAAAATATGAGGTGCTCTCAAAATTCATGGGATTATGGGATACTATACCATGCAGAGATCACAAAGCTAGATTTGACATCATACTGGACACGCATGCCTATTATGGGGAAATGATTGAATCCTTCAGTCACAAAAGCGAAAACTTGAGAATAATCTCTAGGTCTTTGAGTGAAAACCACACTGTGGCACTCTTTGACTCAAAAATAGTAAAAATAAAGGACGTATTCAATGGTGAAAACCTCTCTAAGGTGTCGAAGGGTGAAGGATTCAATCTTCCTCTCAATGTAGTTCATCAAGGGAAGTCAACAGTCCTAGCAGAAACATGCAATCCAGTCAACTTGGGGACAAAAGAGACACCACACATAACATTCAATGTAGAGTCTCTTTTAACAGAAGAACATGAACTCCTAGTTGCATTCCTAAGAGAAAGAAAGGTCAACTTTTCATGGAACTATGCCGACATGCCTGGACTTGATCCAGAGGTTGTGGTCCACCATCTAGCTATTTATCCTGAAGTGAAGCTAGTGAGACAAAAGCTAAGGAAAATGCATCCCCAGATAGCATTGTTGGTCAAAATGGAATTACATAAGCTCCTAGATGTAGGATTCATTTGGCTGATAGATTATCCGAAGTGGGTCTCCAATCTTGTACCTGTCTCAAAGCCCACTGGGAGCATCTGTATTTGCACAGATTTCAAAGATTTGAACAAGGCATGTCCCAAGGATGACTTTCCACTCCCAAACATTGACATGATCATGGACATGACAGTAGGACATGAGATGTTATCCCTGATGGATGGATTCTCAAGATACAACCAGATCATGATAGCAAAAGAAGACTAACACAAAATGACATTCACTTGTCCATGGGGGACAGATTGTTGGAATATGATGTCGTTTGGGCTCGAGAATGCAGGAGCAACCAATCAGAGGGCCATGAAACTAATATTTCATGATATGGTTCATAAGACTATGGAGGATTATGTGGATGATATATTGTCCAAGTCAAAGAAACGTCAAGATCACATAGTGGCATTAAGTTCCATCTTTGACAAACTTGAAAAGTACAAGGTCCGCTTAAATCCAAAAAAGTGTGTCTTTGGGGTACAATTAGGAAAGATCCTAGGGTACATTGTATCCATGAGGGGAATTGAGGTAGATCCAGCCAAGGTCAAGGCAATCCTCAAAATGGAGGCACCCAAAACATTGAAACAACTAAGAGGCCACCTAAAAGGAAGACTCCAGTCCATCTGTAGATTCATAGCACAACTAGCAGATAAGCAAATCTCATCTACTCCACAAGGGGGTAGCATACAGATCAAATGAGAAGTGTGACCAGGCCTTCAACAAGATCAAGGAGTACTTACTCACACCGCCAGTCCTCATGCCACCTATTCCAGCTAAACCCTTGATCTTATACATGTCAGCAATAGCAGGAGATCTCGGCACTCTCCTAGCACAACACAATGAAACCGGGAAAGAGAGAGAAATATATTACATCAGTCAAAAAATGGTGGGGCACGAGTTGAACTACACACCCATTGAAAAAGCTTGCCTAGCAATCATCTTTGCAGCTCAAAAGTTTAGACAGTGCTACATGTTAGCACACTAGATCAAGCTCATTGCAAAAATAGACCCTCTTAAGTACTTGTTATCTAAAGCAACTCTCATAGGGCCGACAAAAAAATGGGTTATGATTCTCACAGAGCATGATATCGAGTATGTGGAATGCAAAGCTATCAAAGGACAAGAAATCATAGATCAATTGGCTGAAGCACCCATATATGCAAAAAATCCACTTTATGAGAATTCCTTGACAAATTAATCTTCAACTTGAGTGTGGCAGACCATTAGAAAATTTATTTTGATGGGTCCTATACACAACATGCGTCAGGAGTAGGGATTTTCTTCATCACTCCACAGGGAGATTGTATACCTAAATCATACAAGTTGTCATTTTTGTGCACAAATAACATCACAGAGTATGAAGCTCTTGTCATAGGGTTGCGAATTACAGTGCAGTGGCAAATCATGGCACTTAAGGTATACGAAGACTCGCAGCTCATAATCAACCAAGTAAATGGTGAGTACAAAACGAAGGATGACAAGTTGACCCCCTACAAAAAGCTAGTGGAAAGCCTTAATGAGTTCTTCATTGATATCACATTTTAGCAGCTACCTAGAGAAAATAATAGAGCAGCAGATGCCATGGCTATGATTGGATCACTCCTAGAGATCTCGCACAACGTCCCAAAACAAGAATTCCTCGTAGAGCAGCTTCTCGTACCCTAATTTAAGGTACTAGAGTTTGAATTTGTGTGCGAAATCATTGGTCTCGGTGATTCCTGGTACCATGATATATACACTTATCTGAGAATAGAAGTCCTCCCCGCAAACATAACCCCGAACCTCAAAAGAGCCTTTGTCAAAAAATCATCCCATTTTGTCATCCTAGGAGATACCCTTTACCGTAGAAGCATCGAAGAAACCCTGTTACATTGCTTAAATGTTGAGGAATCCTTGACTGCTTTAACCGAGGTACATAACGATATTTGTGGTTCACATTCGAGCGGAATGACCTTAGGTAAGAAATTGCTAAGGACTGGGTACTATTGGCCTACAATGGAAAGAGAAGCGCATGACTATGTCAAAAGGTGTCTACAATGTCAGTAGCATGGGGAACTCATCCATGCACCAACTCATGAGCTCCATCTGATTGTCACACCATGGCCCTTTTCATAGTGGAGGATTGATCTCGTTGGAAAAATCACCCCCACCTCATCTAGCGGACATAAGTTCATCACCGCCACTGAGTATTTCACGAAGTGGGTGGAAGTAATACCCATGACTTACATTACTAGAAAGAAAATATCCAAGTTCATCCTGAACTACTTAATATGCCACTACGATGTCCCCAGCCCAAGCCATTATCTCAGATAATGGGACACCTTTCAAGAATTAGGATGTTCGCGACCTATGCCAAAAATTCAAAATCCAACATTGCTTTTCCACTCCATATTATCCCCAAGGAAATGGCCAAGTAGAAGCCACCAACAAAACCATCCTTCATCCTAAAAATCCTCAAGAAAACAGTCAATGACATTGGTTGTGACTGGAATTTGTAGTTGAATCCCACCCTATGGGCCTACTGAACCAGCATCAGCACACCAACAGGTGCCACCCCATTTTCCCTAGTCTATGGATCAAAAGCCATACTCCCATCGAGATCGAGCTCCCGTCACTGAGAATATTATTGCAGAACCTCATCACAAATGAAGAATATCAAGTATCATGACTGAATGAGCTGGAATTACTGGATGAGCAGTATATGGATGCCTTAAACCATTTGCAAGTCTACCAAAACTGACTCAAGTGAAGTTACAACAATAAAATCATGAGTCAAGTCTTCCAAGTTGGGGAGCTTGTGCTGGAAGAGAACTAGAAGAACGTACCAAATCCACATAGCAAGGGAAAGTTTGAACCCAATTGGTTGGGACCTTTCATCATCACAACAAGCTACAAGTTAGGGGCATATCAATTATCAACACCGGAAGGTAAGCCTCTACAGGAGCCCATGAACAACTCTCATCTCAAAAAGTTTTATGCCTAATCTTTCTAGGTATAAAACCAAAAATACAAAAAACTAGAAAATATCCTAAAAAAATGGTCACCCTGATGAAAACCTGGCAAACAGGCATCTTGGTGACAACAAAAAAATCAAAAATAGGAAAAAAGATTGAAAATAGTAAAGAGAAAAATCGTCATCTAGTGAAAACCACTTTGGTGGCACTTTGGGCAAGTACCTTGGTGAAAACCTGGAAAATAGGCACCTTGTGTAAATAAGCATGTTCCATCCACCAAGATCTTCATGGCTTGTTCTGCATCATCCATCCATCACACTTTCATCGCATCCCATATCTCCATCCCTCACCTGTTTGTGTTTGCATCATAGCTTGGTCCTGTGTTCGTGTCATTATCCCTTCTAGTGCTACTCGGCCCATTCTCAAGGTTAGTTTGTCCTGCCTATATCAGAGTAGTCTATTGCATCATGTTGAGGGCATGTTCTCATCATATCAATTTCATGTATATCCTTGAAGCCTTCCTAAAATCAAAAAATCCAAAAACATCAGAAAATCTGAAAATTCCAAAAACATCAAAAAAACATAAAAATCCAAAAACATCAGAAAATCTAAAAAATCCAAAAACATCAGAAAAACATAAAAATCCAAAAACATCAGAAAATCAAAAATCCAAAATATTCAAAACATATCAAAATCCAAAAATAGGTCAAAAAAGTCGATCAAAAAAGTCAAAAAATAGAGTTGTCTTGTCGAACTACAGTCTCGAAGCTTTGAACATAGGCAAGGTTGATCATTGATCTTCCCCTAAGACACTTAGGTCAGTCCTTTAGAGTCCATAAATAAACTAGCAATCCATTTGTTCATATCTCATCAATAATCGATTTTGTGTCACCGAACTGTGGTCTCTACATATATAACGTAGGCAACTAATCTGTTGATCAAACCTTGAGGCCCCTAGGATAGGTCTTTAGGTTAGTCTCTTGGTCAAAATCTCGAAAACCCCAAACATTTGAAAATTGAAAATCAAAACATTTATAAAATCTCAAAAAAAAAACCAAAAATAGCCTTCAAACATTTCAAAAAACATCAAAAACATCCAAATATTTGAAAAAATCCATCTATCCCATCTCGCTTTCACCCGAAATACACATCACTCATAATAAATCATTGTCATCCTCAACCTTTGGTAAACAGTTAGATACAAGTATAGCAGGTTAAAAGTGAAAACTCAAATGTGAAGGTCTCAAGTATATGTCAGTAAGTAAACAAGTTGGTCAACTCTTGGTATTAATAGCCTATCATCTAATCAGTCCCAAATCAATCATCTGATATCATCATGTCCTAGGATGCATCCTCCCTACAATGGACATCAACATCAGGCATCACCATAGTTTAGTCTTGGCTAGCAGTATGAAGAACATTAGCTTGTTTGTTTACTTTATCTTTGTCTTTTGACTTATCTTATTTGCTCTCATTTCGATGACCTCTCAATGATGTCCAAATGAAGGGATTTAGAGAGAAAGGAATGGGGCAACAATCATTATCTTTTTATCTGCTATGCTTGTTGGACATTCTTGTAAATATAACTTGGTCATGTGTACTTTGTTTGGGTGTAGGGAGGGTGTTTTAGGTGTCTTGTTGACCACATAGGAAGGCTTTCCTTTCTATGTTTTGGTCTGAGATGTTTGGAATATTTGAACTGCATTCTGAATAAGGTTTCATATGCCAGGTGTGAACATGAGTACTCCTATCTGATTGTCGAGTCAAATTCCATCACACTAGGTACAACACCATCCTGGTTCTTTATACCTTGATGCATCGTGTCTGTGTATTATCAAACATAAGGTAAATGGCCCTTTTAAAGTACCAAATCCTAGTAAGCAAATCATCATCACCATTAATAAGTTGACTTGTTGATCCTTTTATTTCTTTTGTCTTCTTTCTGCGCTAACATGGTACCATGGCAGTTAATCAAAATCATCACTAATGCATCCATCCTGCATCCACAAACCATCAACATAATGCATATCATACCATATCATATAGGAAACATTGATCATCTCGTCTACATTGCATTTCATCATTTGCATAATATAGATTGGTTATTCTAAGCATCTCATAAAACATACATTTACATCCGTTACATAATATCATCCATTTGCATCATCATATAAGCATTTTCACCACATATACATCATTAAAAGAATCATCACATCATATCACATGCATCATCATGTTGTCCATAAATGCATTACCATATCATACATGAGAAAGATATTGAAAAAGAAAAAGATTACATCTCATACATTCCATACATCATCATCAAAAGTGCATAAGAAAAGATACTAAAAAAGAAATGCATCCATCATAAACATCATATAGAAACATTCATCATATTGCATCGCATATAGAGCATTGCATATAGAAAATAAAAAAATCCATCCATAATGCATAAATAAGATAGGACACATCATACATCGGATCAAATCACCTCATATATATCATCAAAATAATAATACACTGTCATGGTACAAAATCAGGATCAAATGTGTGTACATCAATTAATATAGTACAATCGCCCATGGGGCTATCAAAAAATAGAGCCTGTGGACATCAAAAAGAATACTGTCTCTAATCAAAATGTGAGGCTAGCCTTGATGGCTGCTCCCCTCACCTAAGGGATCTTGCCTCTGCCCTGTCTACTGGGAGAAGTCTGGTACACGGGCAGCTCGTGGCCCTAACTAATGATAATGCACTCTATAATACTAAGCCTCCTGTACCGCCTCACGGTATAGCCTCGCGGGGATAGTCCTGCCCTATGTGGCCTCCAGCTATTGACGATGACCAGTCTCTTGTGCCAACTGTAACTTGATGGCCTGTCTCTGCTGGATGGCTCGGTCCCACTTTGCATGGGCTTGATCTCACTCGGTCGTCAAAGTGGCAACATGTTCCTATAACTGTAAAATCAGATCATCCCTCAAGTCTGGCTGTGGTGGTGGCTAGACTGGTGGTTGGTATTAATGACCATCTCTCGGTGGGGTCTGCTACCTGTCTTGGTCTTGGTGACCATCCCTATGCTACTCGAGTTGCTGCTCTGGTTGTCACGAAGGTGTGCCATCTCCTCCTTTTCCCCTGCCACCATCCCCATCTCTGTCTCTGTCACCATCTCCCATGCCTCCTCAGCCCTGTCCCCGCCCTGTAGCTTGGCCTTTGGGTCTCCTCTGTGATATTTGTGCACTTGGTACTATCAATCTCACCGGAAGATGAAACCAATCCCTGTGGGCCTAGGTCGTCCCTAGATCTGCTAGTCCCTGATCATAAGGCCATGGCCTGGCCACCAACTACATGAAACTCTGCACTACCTCATTTTCTATAATGGTACAACCCCATGTCGGCTCCCTCATAGTATGTGAGAAATGGCCACGTACTAGTCATCAAGACAGTCCTGTGCATCTCCAAACTAGCAGGCAATGCAATATGGAAAATATCGCTCTATCATGGTATGCTCTTAGCCCTGCATCAAACAGTCCTACCTGGAAAAGAACAACTGTTGAACATTTTCATACTAGGTTGACATCCCAAGATAAGGCCTCCAAGTGAAAACTGACATTTCATCGATGACCCTCCGCCAGTGTCAGATGCCTGCTGCCCCTGTGTGTGTAAAAGTAAGAGCACCCCTGTATCTCCAAATGACTGGGTCATCCGGCTCCATGTCTATGGGTATGACTCATGGGCGGAGCATTGCAATGTGCTCCCAGGCCCAAATGTGCATCAATGTAACTCCTGATCCGATGGCCCGACTATCACAGTATGCAAACTCATGAAGATCATGGTAGAGGGAGGCCAACATCACTGGCCCCCAGTCAAAGCACTCTCTTCGTCAGAGCATCCGATCCCAGGAAAAACCCCATCCCGAGCTAAAGTACCACCCACATCGATCTAGTGCTACGAGTCTTGAAATGATGGCAACTACAATCAATCTGAAAATCGGTACTACAACCATGTACCGCTCTAGCTCAATCTGGCCCTCTGAAAAAATGATCTTGTCCAAGCCCATAATCTCATAGCAGGTGTCCCTACTGGCATCCACATCATAAATGACTCTCTCCATGGATCGGCAATCACAGAATGCGCCACACATCCTCCAAGGTCATTGTGGCCTCGCCGGTGGGAAAGTGAAATGAGGATGTCTCACTATGTCAGCGCTTCGCTAATGTTGTCATCATGTCGAGGTGCATCCTAATCATTAGGGCATAAGCAACATACCAAAGCCCTATCACTCCTAGGTGCTCCTAGAGCACCTCATCCAAAGGGGGACCCTGAGTCAATTTGCTCAAAATGGAAGATCTGTGCTCTCAAGAGTGGATTGGCTCCATGTCCTCTTGCATCAGGAAAGTCACCACATCAAGTTTCATAAAAAATTGAGATCCTGTTTGAAGTTTCCGCGAAAAAAACAACAAATGCATCGTTGTTTGAAACTTCTAAACTATGCCACTGGAAGCCTAAAAGTTCTAAACTCTGCCATCGTGGCGTAGCTTGTCAGCGTTTTAATTTGACCCCTGGACCTAGATTTCAAACAGGACTGTCGCGACACTGTTTGCATGTGCGGTGGACTTTGCAGCTAAACCCTAATTTCTAAACTCTTCCGTTGCAGCATAACTCTCATCAACGACGCAGTTTAGGGCTACACGACGCCGATTTAAGGTTTTCAGTGATGCCAAATGGTGCTGCTTGATGTGGTTGACCTCTAGACCCTAATTAATGCACTCAAAAATTAAAAAACAAAGGTAAGGACAAGATGACATACCACTGGTCCTATGCCGGGAAGCCTTTGGTACACTCACACGTGCTCAGAAATGTGTCATGGAAGCACGCATTGCGCCATCTCGATCAGTCCTTAGAGCTCAAATTGCAACAATTTCTAAAGGCTAGGTGTGCAAATGAATTGGAAGTGGCCCCTCAAGGCTTATTTAAGCTTGAAAGTTAGGGTTTTTTTACCCTATTTAGCCGTCCAACTAGGGTTTTGGACCCCTGAGCCCGTTTTTGCCCAACTGAAGGCCGTTTTGCATCATTTTTTCACATTTTTGCATGTTTTTGGCATCTCAGAGCCTTTTTGGACTTGTTGGGCACCTTGTCCCCTTTTTTCACGAGATCACCCAAAAATCCAAATTTTCGTCCGATCTCTCGAGGGGGCAGTATACCAGCGTAATTCTGTAGTAGTGGGGCATTTGAAAAATTAAAAAAAAAAATAATTTTGATCTCAGCAGTTTATTCTTTGAACCAACGCAATGGGTACATTGCTTTAAAGAGGGGCAAAATGTAAACACGAAAAATGTACTGATTGATCCTATACACCTAATCCTGATTTTACTAACACTGCTTCATCCTGAATCATCTCCTTTGCTAACCATTTAATCAAATAATTTGTATTTGATTAAATTCATCACATTTCATCTCTTAATTAAATAAATCAAATTTATCTGATTAAGTTATTCCCTCCTATTAATTAAATAAATCATTTTGTTTAATTAATCCTAATGTCTTCTTTTAATTGAATAATCAACCTTATTATTCTATTATGTAATTAAATAAATCAATTTTATTTAATTAATTCTAAATTATTTCTGTTAAATTAAATAAATTAATCTTTATTTAATCTAACATCACCCCCCTTTAATTAAATAAATCAAAATCCTTATTTAATTAAGTCAAAATCATATTCCTCTCACTTTGATTTAAATTAACCCAAAAGTCTAAGTCAAAATGGTCACATCAACTAATATCCCTTTAAATTAATCAAATCATGATTAATCTTAATCTCAATCCATCACATCCTCTAGCTTTTGCAACATGCACAATAAATCATTTCTTTTGATTTATTAAATCTTCTAATTTCTCTCAACATGGCATCAAAAGGGAATATTCTTCCAAATTTGAAAATCCCTCCAAAGGGATTTGTCCTTCCAACAAGGCATTCAATACCTCTTACATGTCCTTGTGCATTGAGCCAAGTGGCATTTAATTCATTTCTTTCTCCCTCCAACATGTCATTTCATAAATTTTAAATTCCACCTAATATCATTTATTGACACATTTATCAAAATATGCTCAACCTTCATCCTCTCACATCTTGACAAGTGGCATTTGGCCATTGGTTGATGATTAATCCCACATTCATCCCTTTTTCTCATTCTTCTATCTTGTTCTTCTATAGATAGAAGGCTCTTTCACTCATTTTGGATACACAACTTCATGCAAAGACATTATCTTTAGATTTTGAATTTTCTTATCCATTTCTCATCCATTTTCATCCATCTTTAGAGTTTTTATAGCTAGGTTATGCATGAATTTCTCCAATGATCATCAAATCTTCATCAAGGCATCATTCAAGCTTACAAGGGATTGGGAAAAGGCCATTTTCCACATCAAAATGGCACCAATTCCCCCATAGGATTAAGAGTTTGCTTGCATTGGATAGGATTTGATAGTTTTCATTTGTGTTCTTCATTTCCATTTCTTATTTTGTGCATTTCAAATGAATTCTATGGGGAATGTTGATTTAACTTGCATAATGATCTAATTGTGTGATTGTTTGTTGTGTTTGTGCAGGTACAAGATCACCATTCACAACACCATTCCCCACTTAGGAGGACACTCCACCACTATAACATCCATCATGAAAAAATTATCATGGTAAGAAACAAGTCAAAATTATACATCACTTACCAATCTAATGAAATGAACCTCTCTAGAATCCACAACAAAAAATTTGGTATAGGACTTTGACACTTGTAGACTAAGCTCATTCATTACCTCAAAGAGAATGACATTGTTGGATGCTCCCAAGTCAAGCGTGCAATTATGGAGAATCCGACCATTGATAATCAATGTGGCATAGAAGGGATCAATATCTAGCTAGATATTCATATTTGAAGCACTAATCTATACCTCCAAAGTATCCTCCTTATTTTCTTCTTTAATTAGGGTATTGGTTGGGGGTTCTTGTACAACTTTTGAAACAAAAGACATAGTTTGGGATCTATGTTTAGGGATTCTAAGAGCCTCAAACAAAGACACAAAAACTCTCACCTGACTCAAAATCAATCCCATATCAATTGGGGTGTACTGTGGTAAAGGAGTATTTGGTGTTATGGTTACTAAATTTTCATTTGGTATGCATGAAACAACTTGATTAGAGGAAGAGATAACCTGATTATCTCTTATTTCCTTTCCCTATTGGGTAGT
Organism: Sequoia sempervirens; assembly: GCA_007258455.2. Lineage (NCBI taxonomy): Eukaryota > Viridiplantae > Streptophyta > Pinopsida > Cupressales > Cupressaceae > Sequoia > Sequoia sempervirens. Next base: position 260,806,544 of record VDFB02270651.1, read on the forward strand.
TGTAGGAACCTTGTTCACTATTGTCCCCTTGTCTTTCCTAGTCTCATTTGTGTTTGTAGTCTTATCTCCACTAACAACATATTTTGCTTGCACAAGTGAGTTTTAAGAATTTACTTCTTTTTATTTTGATGTTGTTTTGTACTATTCCTCTTATCAACGACCTTCTTAATTGGATCATGTTTGTCATTTGCATTCACCCTCTACTTACCAGTGTCAACCTCATGTGTTACTACCAGTGTCAACCTCATGTGTTACTACCAGTGTCAACCTCGTGTGTTACTACCAGTGTCAACCTCGTGTGCTACTACCAGTGTCAACCTCGTGTGTTATTGCATTTGACTTATTAACCTTATATGTTTGCAATTGAACAACCTTGTTTCTTAATTGAATGTTATTTTGGACCTACACCAAATCAACATCAGTGAAGGCCTTAATATCCTCAATTGAAGGTTTGGTCCTCTTATACCTTTGTTGCATAAGATATCTCATATGCTCAAAATCATGAGTTGGTAACAAGTATGGCTATGTACTAGGCTTGTCATAAAATTTTCCAATTTGGTCACTCATATTGGAACTATTGTGACACATTATGTCAGTTGTATGGTCGTGAATCAATTCATTAAATTGATCAATGTTGTCCCCATAATATTTTGGGATGCCTTCATCATTTGAGAACTCTTCATTTTTGCAAAACGAAAGTGCAACACCACATTTGAGAGGAACATGTGGAAGAAAACAAGATTCATACCACATATTATCATCTTGATAATTGATTGTTTCTTTGGTCAAAGGGTTGGACACATCTTTATTCTATTTGAATTTTTTTTTTGAGCAGGCCTTCCATTATGTTGTTTTGGTTTCTTATAACAATGTGTTATATGGTCTATTATGTAGCCTCTATCCTTCATTGAAATGTGTGAATGCACCTTGAGGTGGTGACCCTTTCTCATTTTGTGCCACCTTATAAGACAAGTCTTTCATGGAACCCATTAGCTTATTTAGTTTGACCTCAGTTGAGAGGGGTTTGTTCGTAATAGCTCTATTTGGTTGTGACAACTTCACATCAACTATTTTCAGTTGTTTACAAGATGCCCTATGTTACTCTCAATGTATGGTTGTAGCATATGCTTCCCCAAGGATCTGAGGGTTCTTATACCTTAAACAATATCCTATTTTAGAATCAAATGCATCATAATAAAGCACAATACACAATCAATTATTGGCCTTAAGATGTTGGGGTACCTTTCTCATAGCAAGGATGAATCTACAGTTGAAATTAGTCATTGTCTCATTTATACTTTTCTTGATGGTGGTGATCTCATGGATAGTGAACTTTGGATCAATCCTATCCCTATATTGCATTTTGAAAACATCAAAAAATTAATCCTAGGAAGAAATATCATTATTAGATAGATTTTTAAAACACTCCCAAGCACTCTCCTCCAAGGAGTGAACATACAACTTCATCATCACATCTTCATCTTTAATCTCATAATCATTAGTGATGTTGACAAATTATATCAAGTGTTGTTCCCCTGTTACAACATTGTTCCCTTAGAATTTTGAAAAATTTCCTTTGATATCACTGGGAATGGGATTGGGGTAGCTTGGGATCCCAAAGAAATCCAGTTCTTCCTATACCTTTAACTCCCTAATGGGCTCCTAACTAGTGAAAATCTCTAAGCTTGCATGTGATGATTATCCCTTGCATTCTGAGGTGTCTGTTGCTGAGGTATTTATCGGTTATACATATCTTCGACATTTCATTGATTACCTTCTTACTAATTTTGTTGTTGAGAAATATGATCACGAGCTTGAGTTAGTCTATGAATTTCATCTTGAATTTCTTGTCTTCTTTCTTGGCTCCATCAATCAATTCTAGCTCTTCATCCAGAGTCATTCTTTCTCATTCACTATCTTCACTCAATAATTGTTGATCAACATCATGGAAGTTTTGATTTAATAGGGACCTTAGGGAAATAGTAGGAGAAGGTTGTATGTTAACTCTGTGACCACCTCTACCCACTCGACCCATCACATTACTTTTTCTCATATTAAATTCGTCAAAATATTGATATTCCTTCTCTTGGGAAACTAGTTTGTTGAATTATCAAAAGTATACTTGTATTGGTCCCTTAAGTCACTAAAAGCATCACCTCTCTTTGAGGTACCAACTTATTATGTATCATTATGTTTAGATGAACTACTTCAATCCCTTAATTTCCATTTACCATGTTGATTTATTGCATTACCTTCATTATTTCTTTGTGTAGGTTGCTCATCTTTGTAACTTCTCCAATCTATGTTGAACAAACTTTCAATCAAACTAGGTTCTTATAGTAGAGTCACCACTTCCTAAGGAAGATAAGATTTTCGCTTGAATTATTCTCACTAATGTAACCCAAAACAACAATTGCAAAATACCTATTCAATTTTGACTTCTATAAATGACGTTAATCAATTTTAGCAACTACTGCTCCTCGAGAAAAACACCATATGTTAGGTCTCAAAATCACTGCTCCAATTATTAAAATAGAATTCTAGTCACAAGGCCAAAGTTTTCAATAAGTGAGAAAAATCATATCATCAGAAAAACTATGGAGAACTCTGAACTAACTCAACGAGAGTGGGTTATATCTCCTACACTTTGAGCTCAACTTAAAATCAGGAGGGTGTTCCAAGGGGTATACCTTAGTAGGTATCATAATCAATTATAATAAACATCAATGAAATTGATAACTAAATCCAACTTGTCTATTCAGCCCCTAAGACTGTCATTGGTCTAAGTAAACTATCTCTAACCCATATATAGTTGATGTAACACCTTGGACACAAATGTAAGGTGGGGTGAATTCCATGATTCATAGATAATGGTCTTCTTTACTCTCTTCACATAGTGATATCATGAACAACACAAATTAGAACTAAAAAAAATAAGGTATGATTTTTTTATGTAAGTGACTAGAACACATACAAGAGACCAATGCCTATTCCTAGGCAATAGAGTCACAACTAACAAGGAGAGGTGAAAAAATGTAAGTGATCTACTTATTGAGCATCAACAAATATTAGTTTAAACTTCATCTGCTTAGTTATCCATCATTGTGTAAACAAAGATTTTGGCACCCGAATGTCTTTCTTGCACTTCTAGGGTTTTTCACCTAAAAGGGGAAAGATGGGCCAAAATGCAATGTTAACATTCAAAGATTAATGTGATGTGGGTGTAATGTGCCTAGATGAGATGATATAAATTCAATAAACTAAAAAAGAAAGGTGATTATGCATGCAAAACTAAGAAATGCAACTTGTTTGAAAACACAGTGTTGTATGCAAACATGAACTAGAAACATGAACAAACAAGAACAAGATTTAATGAAATTGAATGAGGTACACCTGGAGCTTGGAATTTGTTGTTCAAAGGTTCTGGAATACTGCAAAGATCAATGCTGAAGCCCACTGGGACTCATTCGCCACCGATGATGAATTAGTCATGTTTCTGGTAAAATCTATTCGAACAGGTTTCGGGATGCTGGGAACACCAAACTTTAGAAAACTCTTTTTCTAGCTTGGCAGTGGGACTCATTCACCATAAATGGAAAATCAGTCCACCTACAGATTTATGAAAAGTCAAAGGTCAACTCTGTGGGTCCTGGTCTGCACTTTTCTACCTGACAGCGTATCGGATATGAATCTGGAAAATCTGACGGGAAAGTGGTCTCCAAGCTTCAAATAGGATTATGTTGACTTTGATGACTTTGATTACTTTGCAACACCTTTTTGACACCTTTCTCCTTGACAAATCTTCCTACAAGACCTGCAAACACACATGCAAGGAGGGGGAAAAGGGTTAAGGGTTAGAGTATAGGGGTTTGCCTTGGTCAAACCCTTGATAATAAAATGAAATAAAGAAGAAATGATGAAAAAATAACATGCAATGTCATAAACTCATTAAACCCTTGTTGTTGAAGTCTGAAGATATGCTACTCCAAGATGCTTGAATGCTTGATTGAATGATGAAATGCTGAAATGCTTGAATGTTATGAAGCATGAATGAACTATGTTGATTAGAATGAATGAGTGAATGGGGCTTAAAATGAATAAAAAATCATGTATTTATACACAATTATGCCCTAATTTCCCAAAAATACAACATCACAAGCCGACCTTAGGTCTTTAGGAATAAAAACCCGCTAGTAATTTAAGTTTATTTTGATTTTTGTGCCAAGAGGGACTCATTTGGCCCTAGTAGTGAATGGGCCCCACTCAAGGCATGTGAATGGGTTTTAGAAATTATATTGTATTAAATGATGTTTGTAGGGTTTATATTCAAAAATACACTTAATTAAGCCCTGTAAGTGCATAAAGGGGCCAAATAAAGCATAAGAAAGGTGTATTTGTTGTTGACAAGTCTAGAAAAGCATGAAAGTTTGTTACAAGACTTTACAACACTTTAAAATAAGACTTGGTAAGTGGTAAAAAGAGGGTATGTAGGTGAATTATAATAAGAAGAGTCTAGAAAAGTGTGAAAATGTGTCACAACACTCTTACAAGCCATCATAAAGTCTTAATGATTCATAAAGATTCAAGACCTAATGTGAATGTGTGGGCCACATTGCAACATTAAATCAAGGTGAAATCAAGCCAAATAAGAATAAGGAGGGACAAAACAAGAAAAAGTAGAAGGGTTACTTTTTCTGTGTCCACACATTGATCTACCTAAACTCATATGCAACCATATAAAAGAGCCATCACAACACATATATAGATTTAAAACACTGTCAAATTCCTCTAATGATTATTACAATCACAACAAGAAGTTTACTAAAGAAAATAATCCAAAATGATATATTTTATAAGTTTCCACATACAAAAATGGAGACATGAAACCAAAAATGATATTATAATATTTCAATAATAGTATGTTAGAACCTTTTCCCTCTTATAATTTTCTCTGCAATGGTTTTTCCACAAGTTTTTCCATTTTGAATATTCCTCTACTCTACTCTACCTATACTATTTAATGATGAAAAATCAAAACCTTATGCCGAAAAAAACTCATGGCAAGAGCCAACCCCAAAATGAAACACTATAGTAGATTGAAATCAATGCAGGTAATAAAGATTCCCACCCAAAATGGACACCTCTAATTGATGGAGATCATTTGTATTTACTTTGTTGCAAGTATAAGTAGTTGGTGTTGTCATTGATGTCAATAGGCTTATGTTTGTGTTGTCATTAATGTCAATTGGTGATGTTTGAAAAGTCGTGATGTTGCTTTGATTAGTTTCATTATGTTGTCATTAGTAAGTGTTATTGGTGTCAACCTCTAATGTTGCTTTGATAAGCTTCTATTTATGGATGTATAGTTGAGTTGTAGTGTTGCAGTTGGTTTAGTGGTGATGAGGAAGTGTTGAAGATGATGAAAATGTGTCTTTGGTGCTTGGTTTCCAAGTGCTTTTGAGAAAATTTGAATAAAAGAGGAAACAATGTGTTGTAGAGGTGTTCTAACATACAAAGTGGTGTTTTGGTTTCTGCTCTACATTTCTTCTATGTTGAAGATTTGCTTGTGTTGTTTAAATATGTTGGTCAAAGGTGTTCATAGATGTTATATCTAGATTTGCTTGGTCTGTATCGTTGTGTAGAGAAAGTTGTGTTCACCAGTGTGTGAACTATGTTGCAGTGTTGTTTGGGATAAATGGTTTTGCTCCACATTTCTTTGCAGTTTTGTTTTTGGTCTTACAGTTCTAGAAGTGTGCTAATAAGATTCATATCTGGCTTTAGTTGAAGTTGTTTGTGGTTTGGTGCTTTTTAAGTTGATTTCTTAAGTTATAGTGTATGGAAGGTTGTCTAAGTGTACTAGGTGTGTACATTCTTCAAGTGAAAGTTGTTGCAACTTAGAATTTGTTGGATTTCAGGGTGTTTTGTGGAATACTCCAAATTATGTTCAAGTGTTGTGTGTGGTCAGCGAGTCATCTTTGGATTTGAGGAACTATGTACTTAAATGTTAATGGTGTTTACACTAATTGTGGATTTGCTTTGATGATTGTGGAAGCATGGCATGGTGTATATGTATGATTTGGGTCTGAGTTAAGATGTGGTGTGGTCTGCTCTCATTCCTTTCCACCGTGGGAATATTTAGTGCCGACCTAACTTGAATTTGCATGATTGAGGTGCATAGCTAACCTTGGAGAATGCTTTCAAGGTTAAAGAAGGTATAAATAATTGTTGTGTTGATGGAGGATTGTAAGTAGAGAGTGTGTGATGTGAATTGCAGAGTTGTGAAATGTGAATTTATGAAGTGCAGTGCGAGCTTTAATGAGTTAGACCATTGGAAGCAATGAGCATAAGGTGTCTACAATCTTCAAAAAGGCTACAAATGTGTTGTTGATGTTGTGGTAGATTTTTTTGTTTCATTGAGATGGATTTCTCATTGTAATATTCTTTTTTTCTTCCTTTTTGTAATCTAGCAGTGAGCCCTTCTTTATTTTGGGTAGTGAGCCTATTGTATTTGGTATTGCAATTACTTTATATTGTGAGCTAATCCTCACTATGATTTTGAACCCTTCTTGGGTTTTCCACGTAAATCTGGTGTTCTATTGTGTATGGTGTTGATGTGTTTTAGTTTCTGCTATTTGCTCTAATGCTAAATCATTCTAACAAATTAAGGGTTAATTAAGTTGATGTGGATCTGAATGTTTATGAGGGTTTTGATATTTTAATGTACAACTAATTCACCCCCCTCTTAGTTGCCTTGTGCATTCAACATACCCCTGGTAGCTAGAATAAATGACACCATAAATGTAGGTTGGTGGAGCAGGTCTAAAAAAGCAACACCATCAAGCCTCAAAAAACACTTAAAATAACCACCTGCACATTACTAGGCTTCAAGAAGGAGGGGCATTAAAATCTACAGACCCCCAACAAAGGAAGAGGAAGCCGTCGATGATCAGATCATCAACCTACCACATGATTTCCTACCAATGAAGCAAGGCACCAACATAAACATCACCACAACCTCAACTAAGAATTGCGGCATCGAGCATCAAGCTTCGAAGATCCATTAGAATGCATGCAAAACGCACTAGAAAAAGAACACGAGAAGCCTTGAAGCCTAGACAAAAAACATTATGTCAGGTATCAGGCCTCGACCTTACCTTATGATGCATAATCGATCAACCTAGAAGAAGACCATGCCCACCCCTTGACACTCTAACACAAACATTGTGTCAAGCGTTAAGCCATCCGGCTTGTGTGAGGGGGAAATCATATATGCAAACATGATAAATGTGCTTGAAATTAGAATCTAAGCTAAGATCAAGAACACTAATTTAGATTTAATCCTATACCTATGAAATGAACAATTAAGATTACTAAATTCGAACATGTTAATGCAATATATAAACAAATGAATTCAACAATGAAATCGTTACCCATCTCGTATTAGAGTGTGTTTGCTTGATGTTGGATTGCTCGTATCATTGCGAAGCCTCCATAGTTCGTGTGCAAAATCTTGAAGAACGATGTTGATGTTGGTTGATTGAAGAAATGTTGAAGCTCTAATGGTGGTTGTGAATGTCGGCAGTACTTCGTTGTGAAAATGATGTTGGCTCTTTGATCCTTTTTTTGTGGGGAAAGAAGTTTGTTATATAGAAAATGAGATTCAAAATGGACGATCAAGATTAAACAATGTTGAATCAAGATCGACGGTTGAAAGGTGTTGAGAGGATTTAGACATGAGTAGATTGTGCAAAGTAGATTGCACAATTTGTGTGATTGAGAAATAGACTGGTTAGTTAGGATTTAGATTGATCAGTCAGGATTTAGATGGTTTAGTTAGGAAATTGATTGATTAGTCAACAAATTAGATGGATTAGTTAGCAATCATAATTTGCTCAATCATAAAGTGGTTGAGAAAAATTGATTAATTGATTTAATTAATTAATTCTTTTTTGGAGTTGAATGTGCAAATCAAGTTTTGACTTTTGCAAACAAAGTTGCATTAGTTTGATTTTATTTTTGATGAATGATTTGAATAGTTTGATTTAATTTATTCAAATTTTGGAGGGAAAGTGTCATAATTAAATTATTATGATTTAATAATTCAATTAACTTAGGGGAATAAGGTGATTTAGCGACATAATTAAATATTTGGTGTTATTTAACTAATCAAGATGAAATAAAGTTAGATTAGGACTTATTAAATAAATGTAATTTATTTAATTGGTCGAAATGATGAAACATGAATTTATTAAATTATGTCGTTTTATTCAATTAATAACATAAATAGGGTTTTCAGGACTTTATTAAATAAATGAATTTTGTTTTTTCAAGAATGATGAAAAAGTGAATTAATTAAATAATGTTGTATTATTCAATTAATAGAGTAAATTAGGGTTTTGGATGTTGTTTGATATTGTGCGATGTTGCGGGATGTTGTAGGATGTTGTGGGATGTCGTTTGATGTTGTTTATAGTGAGTGATAGGTGTTAGGTCAATTTTACATGTCTACAAGGCTAATGCCAAAATGCATGGCAAAGAAGGATGAGGGAAAAGGGAAACCTGAAAGTCTAAAACACTTCAGGACTCAAAAGAATTTTTGAATGAAAGGTGGAAAAGAAGCATTGGAGTTTGGAGATTAGGGAGGTAGTATATCGCATACCAAAAGAGGTATCGAGGGAAGGAGATTCTTGAAACGTCAATGGATGAACACTTGAACAAAATAAAAAAAGCACGAGCGAGGAGTTGAGGCTAATAAGGAATTCATGAAGGTACAAGGAACACTGAAATCTTGATGGGTCGACAACATTAACACTTAGTCAAATTTAGATTCTGCTGTTTGATATTTTTTACAAGGTTCAAACATGGGGGTTAGATATAACATCCATAGAGCAGCATTAAGGAACACAACCCATCTAAAATTTCTCATACTAGTTATTAATAATAAGTCACATGTTACAAAGATACACAAAACGAAGGGACTCGAACAAAAAAGATATGACAAAAATGAGTCCCAACACAAACAACTTGTCCTATATTACAAGTGCACTTGCATGTATTATATCCACCTTCACTAGAAAACTACACATGCACAAATAAACATGTATTAGTATATGTAGATTACTTTACTAAACTTTAAATTTTATTGTATTTTGATTATTTAGAAAAAAATAATTGAAATATTAGATATGCAACGATAGAGCTATTGATCATGAGCAACTGTTCGACCCTCTCACCTAATATTCTACGATGCACAAACATATAAAAAAACTATTTTTCACCATTACAATTATGCAAAGAGAGATATTTTTTATTCCATTATCGCGACGCGTTTTGTTAAAATCCAAGAACAAAAATGGACCGCCAAAGCCCCTAATAAGATCGGATTGCCTCATTTTGTCAGATACTTCCTGGACCGCCAAAGCCCCTAATAAGATCGGATTGCCTCATTTTGTCAGATGCTTCCTTCCAGCACAATTCCAGGCCAATGCGCGACGGCCTCTATTCATCATTCGTCATTCTTCACCATCACTCGTTCCTGCTGGAAGTGGACGGGAAGCGCAGCCGCGTCCCCACGGCCCACCAAAACATTTTTGTGGCCTTTACATACTTACCCCATCACATCTGCACAAATACCAGCACGTTATTAAAATTCAACCTATGTGACATGTGACTTGTGACTTGTTTCCTCCATTAAACATCGACGCGATCCCCACTCTGAGGAAAAATCCTCGCCGGACATTTCCATGGTAAATTCACGCATCTCAAGAGAAAACGATCCCCTCTCTTTCTCGCGATTCTCTTCCCTCGTGGGTGCGAGTTCGAGTCCTCGGGAGACGGGGCGCGTCATTCATGAATAGATCTGGGACTGGCCCAGTACTAAGACTTACGAGTGGGTCACAGAAACCAAAAGTCATATGCAAGGACACGCTAAACAAGGTTTGGTTTTGTAACTGTGCCCTCTCCTCTGCTAGCGCGTTATGGACCGTCAATTCCACGGCGGCGGGCCCCGAGCCGCCGGCTCCTCCAGCATATTCCGTTATCTTCATCGAGATTCCAATCCTCTGGCCGTTCGGTGAGAGCTAGTCCGGGAAATCATGGCTCCCAGTGGCTATGCAACACGTGTACCTTTCCGGCACTCTAGCTCCATTTTTTTCGTTATAAATGTCACACTTGGTCGTCTAAAGATCTTCATTCTTTCAAGCAGGCCAGACACGCTTCAGGGGTTTCAAGTTTCATTAACAACAGTCTCAACTCGAGGTGAGTTCAATGCCTCGTTTTGTTTTCCTCTTGCGCCTTTATTTTCCAAAGCTAATTTCTGCATTTAAGTACAAGTTGGCTTCGGCCATTTAAACTGAAAATTGATCGTCTTTTGCTCGCTTGTAGAAGCAGTAATTTGGGCTTTTTAGTTATTTGGGGGAATTTAGAGCAAGCTTTGAACTAGTAAATGAAAAAAGGGCAAGATCTGAATTTGTAACTTTCTCGTTGCTGTTGTTTGTTGTTCAGGCTGTTTGCTCGAACCGGGGATATTTGGGTGATGTGGTGGACTGCGGTTAGCTCCTAATTGAAAGAGGCATCGATTTCGTAGCAATCAGGACGAAGATCATTCGGTACGTATGCATCTTAGATCTTAACATTACTGAGCTAGATTTAACGTTCTGTAAGAGCAATTTCATAAAAGAGGAAACCTTCATAATCGGCTGATCTTAAACAACCGCGCGTCAGCTGTTCATTTTGGGAGTGGGTTTCACAGTCAGTACATCGTGTTCAACGTGTTCAATGCAAGTGCTATATTTGGATTCTTTATGCCAAGTGCCTTATATTCTAATATGCCAAGTGCCTTATATTCTAAGGCAGAGTTTATTTATAATAATTTGTTTTTAAGCTATGAAGATTTCTGTATTAATTAATTGAAATTCAGAATATATTTGCATTCAGCGTTCGATAGATATTGTCGAAGATTCGTAGTTGAAAATGTGGTAAATCTACTAAAAATCTTGCTAGTCAGAGAATTGAACATCACGCCAGCTGTTTATTTTGGGGTGGGTCCCACAAGTATGTTTATTCTAATTAAGCTACATTTATTTATAATAATACATGTTTTAAGCAATAAAGATTTGTAGTTGAAAGTGCTACTGTGGTAAATCTAACAAATGAGTGGGTAGTTAGAGAATTAAATTTAACATGTTAAAAATGTCAATATTCTAATAAATGATTGGGTAGTTAGAGAATTAAATTTAACATGTTCCCACTTTACATTTGATGTGAATTACATAAATTATACATGTCAAAAGTAAAATATAGACTAAATGAATTTACCAAATATATTGATCATATGTAACAAACTATGAAAATTGATCTAGTTAGGGATGAAGGTCCTAACTAAGGGATGTTCAAACTTACACCTTCAATACACAAATCCACAATAAATAGCATTTGAACACAACAAAATGCTAACCAATAATATCTTTTATTAAATAATAGAATTGCATTGTGTCACTTTTAGTATATTGAGGCCTTGAAGCCTCACAATTCTTTGATAGACTACCTATAGGCTCACTCTTAAACCATGCAAAAACTTGCATTCCTCTTCAATCTACATCGCCTCCTTTGGTTTCTAACTTTATTGGTATATATATATGATTTTAGAAAGCCCATTACATAATTTCCATGATGAGGGATGAAGTCCTATATACAAAATGCATTTAACAGCTTTATTTTCTAATCTCAGAGCTAATTAGGTTCTCTCCTTGGTTGACAACATACTACATTTTCTAAATATTCTTAAATTAGTCTCAAAGATTCAATATATAATCCAATTATTTTGATGGCACTCTTTAGTCGACCCCATCCATACCACATATTAAGGAAAAAAGGATTAAAAAAAATCCTCCAAGATAAACACTTCAAACAATTAGAATCTCATGCTACTGAGGCGAAGGGCCTAGCTTGATTGGCTAAAGCATCCTGTTGCAAGCAAGAGGTCACGAGGTCTAGTCCCCCCCCTATCTCTTTGGTACTAGTTTATAGGGAGACTCCCCGATTCTTATAATACATAATATAAATTAAGGGTGAGGTCCCATGGGGGGCTTCAGGGTTAAATATAAGAGCTTAAACTATAATACAAAATTCATGGGATCACCCACTTTAAAATAATCCTAAAAAAATTCAGGAGCACCCACTCCACACACTGAAATTTTTTAGGAAGCCCCCCTCCATGAGACCCCACCCTAAAAGACTCAATATAATATAATCTAATAATATATGTTTTTTTCATTAAATTTTAAGAATATACTAATAAAATTTCTAAAATTTAAAATGATAAAATTAAATCAAAACATAAATCAATCAAAATAGCATATCTACACCCATGGTCTTATTTTACTTAAAATTTAAAGGAAACTTTTGAGCAACTCTAAATGAAACTTTTAAAAGGCGCTTTTCTCTGCGAAAAGATGCAATGCTCCTCTAAAAGAAGGGAATCCATGAAGTAGACGTACAAAGTAATGCGATTTTTTTTTGGGGTTTGGTGCTACAAAACTTTGAGGCTAAAGTTCCGTACCTTAAAAAAGGCAGACAAATAGCCGCTAGAATCCAAATAGATTATAGGGGAATGATTGATGTGGGGGGCACTAGAGACCTTTCACTGTTAATGTATAGTCTTTCCCGTTAACGTTCAGTTTGCTCTCGTTTATATACCCCAAATGTAGAGATAGAGGGAGCATGCACCATTGAATTCTGATTATAATTCCGTTATACTATCTGTAAACGGAAGCTAACGACACCAATACATCATCTACTCTCTCGTTGACGCGTGTCCAAGGAGTAGCGGTAGATGGCGGACCTGTAATTATGTAAACCCTGGAGTGAAAACTGTAACATACTCAAAGGCCAAGAAAATAGCAGATAGCAGCGAGCAGCAGGCATCCTTGATCAGG